>JADQWA010000400.1:0-300513 GCA_018344505.1 Nebria ingens riversi
TATTACTTCGTAAAAAAAGTAAAACAAAACAAAGAATAAAATTGCTTATTTTATACACACATACATACATACATAACTTAATGCCTATACCCAACATGTGGCTTATTTTGTTATAAATATATTTTTAATAACTATAGAATATTTCGTAATGGTCCTAATTATTTTTTAGAATTATTTAAATAATCAAATAAGTATCAATATATAATTCAAATAAGAAAATAAATAATAATCGTCTTACAAATAGTGGAAGTTAGTTGATTGGTTGTCTTTTTAGTATGTTTCGCGCGCATGCGTCCTCATATAGAAGTAGGGCGCATAAAATATGTATACTGTTCGTATTTATACAAACTAATTTTAAACTAATTCTCTCAGCGAATATTTTGGAATCTTATCAACTTATAGATGCTAAATAGAAATTTTTGAATGGCATAAATTGTATACAAGAATGTAGTAAATGACGTGGACGTCATCACCAACGTGGAGTACGTAAACGTGCATGCGGTGTTGACAGTAAGCAACGAACAAGCGTCGCGCGCATTCTAGGAAAACAAACCGCGGCGTCGGCGTCGTCTTTTGACAGTTCGCGCGCGCGTTCCCGTCATAGTGTGTGCTGTTTACCAGCCCAGGTCGATGATCTCTCTCTCTCTCTCTCTCACACACACACACACACAGCGTGGCGTCGTTGCCTGGCGACGTCAAATTTGTGTATATGTTCTCTTTTTAATGTGTATTGGTCTGTTTGTTGCTGTGCTTGTTTTACTGAATGATTGTAGCATCCTGGTATCCATGACTCTCTTATACGTGTATCAAATAAGTACTGTTACAGTGCTAACATATTTCATTTCTGGTATGTGTTAATATTCTGATATTGAGTATGTATGTGTGAGCGTATTATAACATACATGCTAGTGTTTTAGTGTATTTAAATGTTTTCTGGTATGTTTACGCGTTTATGCCACTCTAAGATGTAGATTGTATATGTAGATGTGTGTTTTCTGCTATATATATGAGCTCATAAATGTCTCCCTTTTCCACAAAACTTTTCTCTCCTATTTTCCCCTAAAATCGCAGCAATTCCGGATCCCGGAAATGACTCATATATTCTATTAAAGTTCGTTTGTGATTTGATTCCATGTATTTAAATTTGATCCATATTATACTAATCGTACTTCGTATAGAAACAAACATCATTAATAATATAAAAAATACTAATTTTATACCTATTTAATTTACTAATATAAATTATAATCATTTGGTAATGTATATATTCATGATTCTGTTTACGACTTTGTTTACTTAAATTTTCATTATTTTGTTACAGGTAAGTTGCTGTTCATTTCATACCTACATATGCCTTTACCTTCTGTTTGTAAGTGAAACCTTGAATTACATGTTTAGTCTAATACTTATTAAAAATAGAATGATGTTTTTGCATAATCGTTTATAGGAAATAAGAGTAAAGTTCGAACTAACGCTGCAAATAGATTGACTTATTACTTGTTTGCAAACAATTTTGTTTTACTTCGTAGAATCAATGGTGCTAATTTTAAATTTTAATTTCAAATCAAATCTTACAAATACATATTGCAATGCGTTTAATAGTATTGACCAGAAAAAACAAACTAAATCCTAATCCATAAAATCTAAATTGAACATAACCTAAATTTCAACTGTTAAATCACTCTAACATGGCGAATATAAAATATGACCTTGGACTAGATCACTAGAAAATGAAACACGAAACTTACAGTTGTCCACTAGTTATTAACTTCTACAAACAAATACAGCAGTAATCAAAATGTTTTTACTAAATAATACAAAACACTATTATTAAATATCAATAACAATATATTTTTCAATAACTTTAAAACAGCTTCAAAGCACTTCAAGGAAACAATAAATATTTTAACATTGACGAATCAAAGTAATTATACTTACGTAAATAAAACACAATTGATAATATTTTTAAAACAAAATTGATTAAAATTACTGAAAGGTTCTAGGAACGTGATAATAATGATATATTTTGGCATCATTTATAAATGTATGTTTTGATTTAAAAGTGTTGTTTATATTTACAAATAATTTCATCTTTTAATTTAAAATAGATATTATTATTAAAGTGAAAGCGAAAATAAATTCAGAGCTCGTTACTAAAAATGTACCTACTAACAAGTAATATATTGATATCACTTACGACATTTCTAATTTTGTATCTTTTATAAAAATTGATGTGTGTTTTAACCTTCCGCAGTAGTGACGTGAGTGTGTATTCTGTTTTTGAAAATCTAATTCGTAATTTACTTTACCGTATCCAATTTTCAAAATAGCATTTAATAATTTCAAGTATAGAGAAAACATATTAAATCAATATACAATTAAAATAATAATAATTTTTTTTATGATTTGACCGTACTTGGAATAAACTAACAATGTCCTTAAGTTTGGCCTTATTAAACTTATATGAAGATCTAATACTTCATTTCAATAGATAATTATGATAGACTGTAGAATTGCATCATAAATGAAATGGAAAACAAAATTACACTTTTACTTAATAGCGTATATAATTGTTTTCATGTTAATTAAAAATTACTAATTATAGTTTTTATTTTAAATCAACAAATTCGCGCTTTAATTTCAAATGCAGTTAAGGTCATACAGGAAAAAACTTTAAATACATTTTAGACGATTTACATTGTCAGGTGGAACACGCATGCGCAGAGTACATACACACACTGAACATATTCGTCCAGTGTCGTTCAAGCCCGACTATTTCCGAAGTTTATTATAATATCTTTCGATATTTCTTGTGTTTTATTATTTATTATTACGTTTACATCCTGCTATAAAGTGTATTAACATTTATCTTAAATTAATTCGTGTTTATAATCATTTAATATCACTTTTACGTAATATATCATAATTTGGCTATTTTTCTAAACTTATGCTGTTTTCTCCTATAATTATTTCATTTGTTTATTAACAAAAAAAAAATCTAAACAATAAGTTTAGTTATAAACACTTATTAGCACAGTTCACACGGAATATGAAATGGATTTTAAACGGTATGGATTTATACATAATGTAAGCAACAGGAAATGAATGTTGCTTAATCTATAAAACTACTGGGTCGGTTGGACGTCCTCTATATTACCTACATAATATGCAATCAAATGTGCATTGATTTTAACTACTGTTTATGGCTTGCATGTAATGGATACCTTTATTAATAATGTATTTACATTGTTATACAAACATAAAAGACCTGTTTACCTTTGTCTTGAATTATATTTATTATCTTTGGAGTGTATTAATTAGTTAAAAATCAGAATTAAATTTATTCGTTATATACCTATTAATGCTAAACGTATTTGTTCTATATTTATACTTAAACAAATTTAACATATAGGCGATTAATTAAATTAATATATCTAGTAAGATATATCGTAAAAAGAATTTTGATAAGGTTATGTTATACGTTTTGAATAAGATTAGAGAAATAGGTAATATTAGTTAAAGTAAGTTTAGAACTATTTTTAGCCCTGATTCCGAAAATGTACATACTGTGTTATACTTGGTAACATGTTGGTTGCTCGACAGTCGTAAGACCAAATGTTGTCGCCTCTTCTCCTCTGCAGCTACCGAACCGATTTCAACTAAATTTGGCCCACATATTGTGTAGGTGTTCTATTCAATCTATTCGCAATTTAAATCTAATCAATGCCGTCAGGAGATATTGATTCCAAAATAAGAACAAGCATTAATACCAATATATGTTTTAAATTTCGATTAGGTAAAAAATATTTATAATTTTTTTATGTATTTAAAATATATTTAAGTTATAACCGAAAAATGTAAAACAATAATGAAAATAATTTAAAAAATAAATTAAACAACTGAACTTTAAAAAAAAATCCAACGTGTGCGATGTTTTGACTTACATAACATATATTTATTAAACATTTAAAATATTGAATTATGTGGGTTGAAAAAGAGTTAAATCTTGTGCTAAACGACCACTTATATTAAATTCAAAATTTATAATAGTTTGCACAGGTCACAAAGCAGGAAGGGCAAGAGTAGAACTACTAACTTCTCTATATAGTGGACGAAGCTATATGTGCGAGTGAGAGGCTATTATAATAGCGGGTCGATGTTTAGCGGGATGGGTAGTAATAATTTGCTATAATCGAGGTCATTGCATGGTGCAACTTTCTCCTATACACACACACTTGCAATGCTGAGGTTGTTTGATGATGATGATGATATAGGTAGACCACAATATTAGGAGTTGTACTTAGAGTCTATATAGACTCAGTCACAAATAGGAAAGTGATAGTCTTTCTATGTGGGTGGCATTTAGATTCTCTTTCGGGCATTTACAACTAAGGGATTTGTTGAATATATATATATATATATATATATATATATATATATATATATATATATATATATATATATAAATATACATATGTATATATATATATATATATATATATATATATATATATATATATATATATATATATATATATATATATATGTGGTGTTTTATGGAAAATTATATATTCTTATAAATAAAACTTGTAGATTTACGAATTTATAGCGTCTGTGCGTTTATTTTTATAATATAAAATAATTGGTAATGGGTTTGCCATTTTTTCCTTGTGAAATCAAATAATGAAGTTTCAATATATCCATCAATAATTATTATGATGATGATGGTATTATTAAAAACGCCCATGTTAGTATTAGATAAGCTATAGCATAAGTTTATAACCATGACAATAGAGCTGTTAATGTGAACTAAAATAAAATGAAATACCCAACATGCTCGTTTGTGGACCAAAGGTAGACAACCTGTGTGCAAGGCAAGGCAAGGCAACGCAAAAAGCCCTTGAACTTAATTCCGAATTTTGTTTTGGTGAAATCGTGACGTGACCACAGCACCGACTGGTCGCGCAAGAAAACAATTTACCCACACATTCAAAACATTCACAACAATATTATTATTCATTTACTTATATAATCAAGTTAAACCTATGTTTTTGAAAGATCACGTATGATTATTTAACATATAGGTTTATACTAAAAGGTTTTATGAATGACAATAACTAATAACATTTGTGGAAACTAAAATAAATATAGCAAAATCGTAGTTGGTAACCGGATACTATATATCTTAATTTATATGTTATTCAATTCTTGAGAAAATATTTGTAAACATTGTTTTAATGCATAGGTATTGACTTTAGAAACACTTAAAAATAAATGTCACTGTTCATTCATTGCATCGAAATAATTATTGCTGTTCGCTTAGTTGCAATTACAAGTGTTTTTACGAAATGTATAACCGCAAGTAACTTTACGATTGGTTTTAGAAGTGCGGGGAATTTTTCAAACCAGAAGTACTAAATATGTAATTAATTTTATGATATAATAAACAAATTTTTAAAACAAATAGAGACATCTATTTATTTTAAAAGCCCAAAACAATATGTAGGTAAAGCAGACTTCTTTATATTGATAAATGCATGTGTAAACCACTTTTATTTGCATGCGAATTCCACATTAATACAACTGTGATATTAAACTAAAACAATGAAGGTCGATTTGTTGTTTTGATATATTAATAAATATGTGACTTAACATTTACAATATGCTGCTTTATTGCAATAAATTAATCATCTTTTTCTTTGAATATTGGACATTTTATTCCAACACGATCGCCGACTGAGAAAATCAGATAACTTTGACTGACTTGGATCACTTTCGAAGGACGAAGGATTGGATAACTATTGCCGTTAAAATCTCGACATTTTACAGTATACACATTTGAAAAACAGTAAAAAACACTCTAACCTACTTACAACACAAATCTTATCGTTCATACATAAATATCGCTCAAAATTTTATCACTAAAACCAACTTTAAAACGGGAACATCAGTAAACTTTGTACAACCATATTCTTGCGTGGCTTTTGACTTTTTTTTGTATCTCAACGTAATTATCTTATTTTACTATGTCTTTGCTCCCTTGTTACTTTCGCTACTGGTGACCGACGCCTGTCGATAAAACCTTTCAACCAAACCACATGAGGTGCAACCATTAAAACCATATTCACAGACAGATACTAGACTTTAATATCATTTACGTAAATTGATTTAAATTTTTGTATACAACGATTTTCTCTACTCTCTTCTAATCTTTTTTCTTTGTTATACGAAGTAATAAAAATTATGATCATGCAAAAATTCGATTTCGAAGTTTTAACGGAAATACTGCAGTCCACTACAGATGTTTTAATATATGCTAACACAACAATATATAGTCATTAAAACATAAATATCGTAAATAACATAATAAAAATTAATATTTTCTCTTTGCTGAATAAATGTTTATAGTGGAAGCATGAAAATCTGATTTAAATTCTTATTTTCCACCACGTGTTACGTGAAGAAATCTATGTATTGTTTTACTAATTATATTACCACAATACCGGAATAAACTAATTAACAACTCAGCATGACACTGAATGAATATAAATAAAGTTTAGGTCGATATCGGTATGCAAATAAATAAGTTAGAAAATCTGTCAATAAATCGTTTCAATTTGGCGGACATTTAAATGAAAATGAACGCACGTAAATTATGCGCGGGAACACAATGGCGACCTCGCCTTCTCTCAACTATTCCTACCTATTACAAACTGAGTATTTCATCGTGTTGCGGAGGATTGACTAGAAAAACATGCTTAATACGCCCTTAAACAACATGTTTGTATTCCTTCTACAGTTGTTTATTGTTTTGAACAACCAAAGGACGATTTGCAAGAGCGAGAACGAATACTAATTAAGGCTATGTTGGACGTTATTACTCTGAATATTGTGATTTATTACAAAAAATTTCTAATTTACATATATTGATTTATGATTTATTTTGATTCAAATATCATCCATAGAAAATGGAAATTGGTGATGTTTAAAATATATCAACCACAATTACAGATATCCACAAAACCTACTCTGAGACTTTTAAATGTAGCCTAATAAATAATAAATTGTTCACGTGTTTACAAATTATTAAAAGAAGTTTAAATTTAATCGCTTCACCAAGTGTCCACCGCAAATTCCCTGTTATTAAATTTAAATATCGCTGGTTGAAATACCAGCTACCTATATAATTTGATTAAATATTCGGAAAGTCAAAACTTCCATTATTATTATTATTGTATTCAACTTGCACTATATGTAGATATACTTTTCCTTTTTCCTACCAATTGAAACCGTGCCTGATGTGATTATATCAAATGTATAACATCTTTCTATTAACACTCGACTCACTTGCTGCTTGGGCATTCACCTGACAGATAAAAGTAAAAGTTGCCCGTTAGTAAGTACATCATTCGTTCATCCAAGCAACTGTACTGCAATTAGCAGTCTTCTTTCTATATGTATGTGTGTGTGAATTTACTCTTCCTAGCATGAGATCTAAGTAGGTTTAAATAAACTGTTACTTTTAGACGTGAGAATCATTTATGATAAGCTACAGTCATAAAGTAAACTATATTAAAAAAATAATTTATTAACTTAATGACAACTTTTACTTATGCTATATTTAATTAAAATAGAATTTAACTATGAAAAATGTCATAAAGTAAACGCGATATCTATATATTATTTTTAATTTTCTACATTAGTTCCTATATATAATAAATATCAAATTTTATATTAGTAACGCTTTTCAAGCCACAAAATTGCTTATTCTAACTGTTAGTCGAACTTAAACGATGTTACGCGAATGGGTTCGTTTTGAGTATGCTTGCCGCGCATGCGTTACAGGCTGGTTTACAATGCAGAAATGAAGAATCGATAATCACAAGATTCAAATATGTACCTTTGGTCTATTTATACGCGATAAGTTGCATAATGTAAATTGTTGTTTAAAAATTATAGTAGTATAGAGTATAGACACCTTCTACACTACATAAAACATATATGTTTTATGTTAGCAATTAGTCAATGACTAAGCGCATTCCAAGTATTTTTAATCCAATCAAACCAGTGATACTTAACACACTACGATATCATCAAGGTAAAAATGAGACAATAACAAATTCGTCATATCACAATATCAAATAACTTGATTTCTTTTCGGATGGACATATTTGTTTTGTTTAAGAAGTTTTCATTTAGTTTATCAAAATATGTTTATTTAGAAAATGAAACTAGCCTGAATTTTATAAAAACATGACGTCACTTATAAATATATGGTCAAATATAGAGATTAGAAATACCTCTGTTGATAAATTTAAAAATCCCTTGCAGTTATATATAATATATGGTTAATACAGAAATTATCGTAGTTTCTTTTTTTTAATGGAATATTTTTTCTAAAAAAATTTCATTACATATCAATCAGATAAGAAAATCATGGCCATTACTGCATGTAATCTTGAATTTTGATAGATACGACTTAACCTAAATAAGTGTATTTTAATCGGATGTTTGAGTACGCTTTACTAATAATAATATACGTTGTACTCATCATTGTGGTGTATCTCGTTACAAAGTTAAATAGTTTTCTTGTAGGTAATCCGCTTGGTAGTGGGTGGTATACATGAATTGCGTTTCGCAGCCACTTGCCCACACGAAAACGGATATATGAACCAGAATTTGACCCAGGAATAATAGAACTTTGTGATGAAAAGCTCGTTCGATATGAATATTTTGTTGCAAGTGGTCGATATTGCACACGGGTGGTGTTCAGAGTTTAGAAGAGAAGCGTGTAAACATAACGGTTTTGAATCAGTTTTAGGTGTACCTCCTACTCAATATACGAAAAGATATATATAGGAAAATGAACAAAAATATATATTCTTAGAAAACCAATCCAAAACTGTGATTACAATCTAGGAAAACAAACATTTAGAATTGTATACTTATTGAAATATCAATCATTTTGAAATTTTATCGCAAATTAGAGAAGTTTACAGGCGCATGCGCGCAACACATCTAAGAATGTAATATGTAGGGTTAGTCTCGGAATTCCGAAATTTATTTCGAAATAATATTACACTTAAGTCTATGGTTAGAGAACTAGTTGATTGTTGGTTGCAAAAATATTATTTAGTTTAATTTTCAAAGACTTTAAAAAAAATTAAGTAGTGCCTATGTACGTTCTTTGCCACCCCTTTGCATCCAATGAAATGTATGTACAACAAAAAGAACATCTTTCAAATAATATAATTAATAATGTGCATATAATTTATGCATTTGGCAATTATGCAGTTACGCCACATCCAATATGAATCCGTCATGAAAAAGTGAATGTTAAATCACACGATGGAAGTGCAACGGGGAGAAAGTACTCGTACTTTCATTGCCGAAAATTTCGGAAGATCACAAGAAGAATAAAAAAATTACGGCCGAAAGGAGATGGAATCGGAGAGAGGAGATAGTTGTCCACCTGGTGGTGATTCGCGATTTTTGCAGTAGAGGGGGTGATGCCCCCTTTGGCGAAACCACGGTGACGACTTGGTACCCACTCCATGCCAACTAGTGGCCTACAGAGCATCGGTTAACCCATCAGTCACTGGCCTACTTTGTACCTGGTTGTACGCCAGTTCGCCACACACTTCTAGTTTCAGTGAAGCTAGCTGTATTCGTAGTATACGACATTTACCGTTAGTGCGAATGCTCAGTCGGTCGCGCGCGCCTCTTGCTCGTTCGCTGTTTTACCGACAGAGAGAGCGAAAGTTGTTATAGAAGAGAATCAACCATGCTGTTACGCTAATGCCTAACTCTTTCGTTAGTTGTTTAGTAGAGTAGCGGAATTGCTTGCAAAACGATGATTGGATTAGAGATGAGACGAAAACTTCTGTGAATTGTGATTTTTGTGAACTGGTTTCGATTTCGCGCGGTTTTTTAAAAGGATTTTAAGTGCTGTACCGGAAGTGTTACTAAACAGGACATGCTGTGGATTACTAGTGGGAAATTAAGAATTATTTAAGAGACTTGTGTTATTTAAAAGACGAAGTTTGTAACTATTCAAGGATAAAAGATAGAAACATTTTTAAAAACGACGAAAATCCAAAAACTTGTTCTTCGTAAAGGATAATTGAAAGTTATTTAAAAAGGATACATCGTGTTATTTACTTATGTGTTATTGAAAAGATGCAAAAGACTTGTGTATCAAATGTTCGAATCGAATTTTTATATACCGTCCAGTAAACCATTACTACAACCTAATCTGTGATGTTATGATTTCGTAATTTTGAATACTGCTACGCAAATTATGACTGGAGATCTCATAAAAACAATTTAATTCAGAAATAAATTGAAAAAATCAGTTTTAACGAAGGATTCTGTTGACTTGAAGTGTAATTATACTGTGGAGCCAAACTTTTCTACGCAGAATTTTATTGTTTAAAAATATAAACAAATAATTTCTACGCAAAATACAACTAAAGTGTTCGAGGTTAAACAAAAAATTTAACTGGCCGATAAAACGATGAATTAATCCAAGTTTAACCAATCGGAGAATTGATACAGCGAGCTACAATTATCTACGCAACTAGGCCCTAGGGTAAATAAATTAGATTTAAATGTTTCTCACAAATAAAATAGGGGTTGTTTTACATTTAAATTTTATTAAGATTTGATGTACAAACTAATCAAATTCATTTAAATATTTTTGAGTGGTCGCTAAAATATTAAATACAAACTATATAAATTTAGTGATAAAAACGTAATTGAAAATTTAAAACTGTCGCCAAATTACTTGAATAATGAAGTGAAATTGAGGACTAACTTTCAATTATTAGACTGCGAACTGCAGTGGTGGATTTTTAAGTAGAATTTTGCGGTACTCATGTCAGGGGCGCTAGGCGCCAGATAACAGAAGGGGGTGGTGCGTGTAAGGGTAGGGCTTTCGCCCTTCGAAATTAGTGTTTTTTTGTAAGAAAACTCAACATCTCTGGTGTCAGGACCTATGTCAGATGGACGTGCGGAGATGTCATCTCTAGGTAGGTTGATTTGCATAATCGTATGCATAAAACACAATTGGGAGCTGGCCCTTTTAGTGTTTACATAATATGTTAATACCATGTGTGAATTTCGAGAGACAAGCGCTGTCTGTGTATACAATGTACACACCTGTTGAGTTGCGCTGCAAATTGTTGCATGCTTGCATATTGCAACTCGAAAATATATCCAATCAATATTAATAATAGTCTGCACTACCATGTAATAATTGTAGCTACGGTGTTAGGGACAGAATGACTGACACACGGTGTTATTATATATTTAATTTGCATTTGTACTACTGCTAAAAATAAATTATTGCCTTAATACTAAACATGGACATATCACCGTTGTGCTCTAAGCTACATTCATACTATAGTTTAATTTATGATAATATATCATCGGCTAGAATTAATGTATAATGTATATAAAGCACTCCAAGCAGAAAATAGAGTACAATACAAAACGTCAATTACTAGTTATCTTTTTAGAAGTTATATACTCTATTTTTAACTCAGAGAACGCTCCAGATTTGAATAGTATACTCATAATAGCCTATACAGTTTTAGTAAGAGGTACGATAAGAAGAATGATGAAGGTGCGAAAACAGAGGCAGTAGTTATTTTTATAACGTAAATTGAGAACATTCTACAATATACCTACTTCAAGAAAACACCACCGCGTGGTGTTCACAAATTTGTTTACAAGTTATACAAAAATTGCCAAATCGAACATTCGTTTTAATGTCAATGTCAAAATATGCAAAATACGCCGTGAAAACGTACGCCCTGAGCAAAATTGAATCTTTCCTTATTATTTCTACAAATGCAACTCTCATTTATAAGCGTGAAAACACACTTTGAGTATGGTCTACGTGAGTCAGGCGACTCTAAATTTATGAATCACATTTTTTTCTGATGATTTGAAAAAATGGATTACGATGTTCTTAATTTGGCCACATATTTTTAGGTTACGCTTTAAACCACGATCAACCGGATGCCGTATTGAAACCAGTAATAACTTTGAAATAACTTTAAAAAAATTACAATTTAAAAAACCATTCGACTAAGTTGTAAATTTAATCATATATATTGAGACAAACTCTTTTGTAAGTTACTGACCTTTAGTAAAAACCATCATAAATCATTTTGTATTTATTGTAACCGACAAACAATAAAATCTATAAATTTTTGAATAATATTTATATCGAAACACATACTTCCTTATATATCTCAAGTTATAATTTTTGGCAATCTACCAATGTACCATAAATTCATCTAAATATATCACCATTTATCATACATTTACTATTTTTGACTTTACGATATTTATAATATAAGAAAATGACAAATGAATACGGAATTGTTTCTTCGTGAATAAAATCAAATACTACTAAATAATTACCAAACAATTTTCACCTAAATTTCGCAACAGCTTACTAGACGATTAATTCTAGGATGCATTTTGTGTCAACGAAACAGAATTATAGGTACGTCAGCCATTTTGAATCATGACTTAGCATTTATATAAAATTATAATTAGAAATGTACTGATTTGTCAACATGCATTTTTTTAGATCACTTCCATTTGTTAGAGTGTTAATTATGAATTATATTAATTTAAGAATATTGCTTGAAAACAGATGTACAGTAATTCTCTCAAATTCTATTTTTATCCATAACACAATAATTGCGAATTCATATATAATTGCAGTTATAATGCCGTTTGATTAGTCATCATTAATGGTTCTTGTTAAACAGTATAATGTTATTTGCTTATAAGAATTGGATTTTTTTTTAAATAAACGGATTGTGGGAAAAACATAATAAATTGAATTATTTAATCATTAATTCTTATGATAAATCATTTATTGTTTAAAGCTTTTTTAGCCGCAGCACACTTAATAATTATCTAGTTATAATAATTTGATTATTATAACTAGTTGATGACAATTTAAATATCAAGGTGCATATATTGGAGTAGATACTGTTCCAATATTCACCACCAGGTGGATATGAGTTAATGTTGGTTGTTAATAATAAAGCATGTAATAAAAGCGTAATTAGCACAATAGATTTCGCCACTATCTAGTGTGTTTTATAAACAAGAGATGATATCTGTGGATCATTAAATTGAAAACATAAAAAAATAAAATCAAATGAAACACAATAAATAACATTGAATTGTTGTGTGCATTCTGCTTGGCCTGAGTCAACCTTGCATTCGAGGTAGGCAGTATGCAGTTATGTGTATAATATGAAAAATGACACTCGTACTCTTGAAAATGAACTAAGGCCACTCCACTAGGTATATAACACCGAAGCATTCATTGCAATTTAATGCATTATTTATGATAGAACAGTGGGAATACTAGCAAAAACTTAAATGTCAGATTGCTTACACATTACAAGTGCACAACATTATTCTATACAACATAGGTTATTTATACGCATTTAATCACTGAAATGAACAATTCGCTGTCATCTTCAGACTCTTTTAACTATTTTTCCAAACCCTATCTACTAAGAAATAATAAATACAACGCATTCACTACTTATTTATTTTTTATATCAAGTAGTCTTTTTTAGTAACCTAACACGCTCCTAATCGCTAATATTATAGAAAGAACTAAACATTTTAATACTTCAATCACATTTGATTTAAAAACTGTTAAGGAATATATATATATATATATATATATATATATATATATATATATATATATATATATATATATATATATATATATATATATATATATATATATATATATATATATATATATATATATATATATATATATATATATATATATATATATATATATATATATATATATATATATATATATATATATATATATATATATATATATATATATATATATATATATATATATATATATATATATATATATATATATATATATATATATATATATATATATATATATATTTTTAATATGTTGGTTGAACCTAAAAGTATTCTTTGTTAAACCGGAAAACCGCAAAGCCAAAAATAACTTGATAAATATGTTTAAACATTATTATCCTATTCACACATATATAATTGTACAGTGGCACACTTAATATGTTAATTATTTTTGATTGTACGAAATTCTTTAATTTGGTAAATATTTTGGGTAAAAATTTGGTAATAAAGACGATCATATTTGTTTTGTTATCTAATTAGAAATGTCGAATATAAACTGAGTGGCAGATTAAAATTTGTTTTACCTACATATAAATACCTAATGAATAAAAAACCAAAATTCCAACAGAAAGTAAAAATGGATCTCACAATTAAACAAAACGAGAAAGTTATAATTTTGGGCATCAAATTAAAAAAATTAGAAACCAAAAAAGAATCATCCACATATCACAAATTAACTGAAAATATTTGAGAAAACGAAAGTATGATTAGCATATACTAGGTTAATATATTAAGTATTTTACGAAATCAAAATGGAAACAATTGTTTGTAGTATGTGTTGAATAAAAAACCGAGAGAGTTGAACGGACATGTATATGTAGGTATATATATATGTATATATATATATACAATACATAACAAGGGAACAACGTGCACACATTTCTATGTCATTGTCATGTCCAGCCACTTATTGTGGTCATATAAATATTGCAAATTGTTTACATTACTGTGCAACGAGTGTTAATTGCTTTTACTTTTATTTTTGTGCAGAATACCAGAATTACTGGTATTTACTTATCATTCAAATTAGAATTCATTTTACGATAATTAGAAGT
Source organism: Nebria ingens riversi (assembly GCA_018344505.1). Taxonomy (NCBI): domain Eukaryota; kingdom Metazoa; phylum Arthropoda; class Insecta; order Coleoptera; family Carabidae; genus Nebria; species Nebria ingens. Next base: position 14,796 of record JADQWA010000400.1, read on the forward strand.
CATTTTCACGAAAATTTTAAGTATTTTTGCTCCAGGCACATTTTAAATTATTTTACAAAATTATCCTAAATATTGGTTAAACCAATAACTCTATTCTAACTAAGTAAATGTTTTTCGAAACTATAATTTAGTAGTTATAAAATAAGTAACCCTATTTTTCAAAGAACAATACCAATTTTTAGTAGAGCATTGTAACACAAATCTAAAAATATTCGCGATTCAAATGTATCGTATATAGAAATAAAAAAAAAAACGCAAGGTTGTCAAAGTACAGTTAAAATGTTGGACCACTTTACACTATAAACAAATACGAAATTTTTGCTGTGTAGGTAGTATTGTAGAATTACGAAATAACTGTTCTTACAATTAATAGTTGGAATATTTTAAAATAAATATAACTCACATATTTCTCCAGACAAGGACTTGGTTTTACGATCTGTCTGTAAATAATACAACAAAAAATTAATATTCTACATAAAAAGCACAATAAATAACAGAAAACAATTACATTCGTTGAAACTAATTTGAAGCTGTTCATTTTATGTTCAAACAGCTTTACTTATATATTTTTTAAATTTCGTTTTTCACCATATCGTATATTAAAAAGTATTATTTGATTGCAAATAGTAATATAATGACGTAAACAGACTAAAATATTTTTAAAAATAGAATTTAAACATATTTGCCGTACAATAAATTCGAACAAAGCTCCATATGTGTACGTACTCTAGTCTGTATAAAATTCTGAATACGGTCCTGATATTTCATTGAAATCAGAACTGTCGGAAGTAGTATGTGGGATACATATTTTTCAAGAAACATTCAGCATAGAATACATAATCTCATGTGCCAATGCTATATAATAAATTGATGTTCAATGTTATCTAACCTTGGAATAATTAACAAAGTACTACATACTACTGTGTTACTACTAACTTCACAGCTATGATATGAGGATATCGTCTAAGTTAGATATTAAACATATTAGGAATTTATCTCATGCATTATTCTATCTACGGGAATTTTTAAAAATGTTTTTTTTTTGTATATATTATGTTTAAACGATGCGAAAATAAATTCTATAATAAAAATATTTAATAGAACTAGAGCGTAAATTATCGTTATAATACAAATTTAATTAGTATGTTAATAAGGGCTAAATTAATTAAATGTGAACCCTAAAATACCGGAAGTACTAAAAAGTTACCCTTTTCTCAAATTAAGAAAATTATTGACTCGAAACTCCATTCATTCTAATTATAAAAACTAACGCTTAAAATGCACACCTAACGTATATTTTCTACTAAAACATCGAAAATACCCATAAATCTAACTTAAAAAAAAAATCTAATATTAATAATCTGTAACAGTTCCGTTTTTCGAACAATATCTATAATAATTCTACTACCAAACATCACATAGGTATAGCTTAGGTGTTGATGCGCATGCGCATCAGAAACGCACACCTGTGTCCGAAAAGAATTATGGCAGAGTTGCTAAAAGTCATTGTCGCTGTGTTTGTGCTGTGAAGTCATAGGTTGCTTTAATATATCTTTCTTATGGCATTGGTCTCAGATCGACATTGAGTTTGGATTCGGTGTTCAGTGTCACCTGTCAAGGGCACTATGGTCGGCGTTGCGAATTTAAAACTTAAGGCGCCGATCCAAGTCCTCCTTGCGGCAATTTGCACTACTATAAAGCCATAAAACAACTGTGTATGGGCTTAAAAGATCTTTATTTGTTATGAAAACCAATCCCATTGTTTTTATCTTTAATCAGTACTTATATTTTAAATATTCTAAGGTGAATATGGCGATGAGTAATTGTAGTAAAAATATTTTGGGTAAAATTAGAGTGGATTACAAAGTATTTCATGAGATATAACATTTTCAGAAGAATGATGTGTTTCGTTCTGAATTCGTAAAAGCTAACCTTCAAATATTCGAAATGTGATTATAATTCATTGTTTATATTCTACGAAACACAATTCTATATCAAAGTAATAGTCCTTCAACAAACGATATTAGATGTATCCGGCATCCAAAAGTTGGTTCACTTTTAAGTTATCGAAGAAATAAATTGATTAACTCAAAAGTGGATGTCCTAGTAAAATGATGCAGCTTTGAAAATCTGCGTATTTATATAAGATTTTATAAATAAAAACAAAGATGAATTTATATCTGATTTGACATTATACAAACAAGGAATTCCCAATGCCATGACAATGAAGGTTGACGTACACATAATTACAATCATATTTTTTTAATACGATTTTTAAATGTTTAATTTACAATAATTATTAATTTTTCGAAAAATCCGCTGAAATTTATAGAAAAATAATTAGTTGTAATCAATTTAAAACCGGTTAAATTTGGAAAACACGTCAAAATGGTGCAGCACGGTTTTCCTGGATCTGTTCAAATTTATTCAGATCGATAATGAATTTCTTAGAATCAAATTTACATGAATTTTAAACTTTGCTCATTTTAAATTCAACTAGTATTAAGCATTAGTAAATCTATTTTTCACAAATTTAACATACGTATTTACATTAATTATTTGATAACATTAGTGATGACGTAATCTATTTAACTAAAAATACTAAATATTTTTGTTTTTTAATAAATATTTATTTTTCAAACGCATCTCATAAAATATTTATTTCTGGTTTGATATATGCATTATTAAAAATTAACTAATTAAAGATTTAATTTTCAAAAGTGAATTACACCCAAACATATAATGAAAATAGCAATGTTCGTTCAGACTCCTGAAAGAGAAATTGTTATAACTTTCACTGTATTAATAAGAAAAAATTATACTAAAACAATAGATGATAGAATAGAGAACTGGCATGAATGACAAACAAAGTACAATGACTGCGCTTGTCTCCGTCTGTCCAGGAAGTAGAAATGTCTCTTGATATATAGAGTGACGTCACATTACAATATGGAAGTATGCGAGAGACAAGAACTGACTCAGAATTTAAGATGGGATGATGTCGCGCGTCAAGGGCACAAAATATATTAAGAATTGAAAGAAAAACAACTTGGAAATACGAGTATTGTACTGGATAAGTTGACACATATAAATTCATCAATTACACCATTCGTATAGTGAATAATATTTCAATTGTCCACAATTTTTTATATAAATATTCCTAAAATACTTTTTTACTTTCTTATACGAAATAATAAGTAATCCCTGAAACGAATCTAACTATTTTTGGAATAACGTCTGTGTGTGTGTGTGTGAGTGTGCTTGCAAATGTGTATCTATGTGTCTGAGAGAGAGAGCGCGCTCTACAGCCTACACTGTTGAAGTGCATGTTTGCTCTAGTCACGTTTTACAATTTCTACAATATCTCCGAAACGGCTGCACTTACAGTAAAATAGTTATTATTAAAACGAAAGATATTAATATTTCGCACACAACTTTTGTTTGAAACATTTCTTCAAAAAGTCTACCAATTACAAGAAAATTACTATTGAAGTTTTTAAATATTTTATTTGTTTCCATAGTTATGTAGGTAATTATATTTAATAAACCGTATTAACTATGCCTGTCAATTATTTAACAAGAAACAAAAATTTATTCAACTAGTACTTGTTGCCTATATACACATTGCATTGCTACATAACCAAAAATACCAACAATGAAAAGGTAATAAATGCACTTACATTTTACAATACACGCCTCCTGTCCATCAATTGATATCACAAACACTTAAAAACGTTTCAATTGTTAGTTTTCACATATTTTCGAGCGTTTTTCCTGGTTATCACACAATTTTCACTGGACAAACACGTGGAGCACACGGCATGATAAGCCATTTTGTTCACAACTGATACTAGCCACAAGGGTCGTGCTAGTGCGCAAACGCGGAAATGGTTTTTGAATTTTCTGAAACTATATAGGTGACTAGATATTTATTTGTTTATGTGTGTAAAACTTAAACTATTGAAAATAAAATGATGAAACTTTAGTAATAGAAGCGTTTCAAAGGATAGTAAAAATTAAAAATATTATATTGTATATATATAAATATTTTCTTAAGTTTTAAGTTCATTTGAAAACTTGAATGTTTAAACATTTCTATTTTTATACCCTTCCTGTATAAACAAAATATACCTACTACGTATAATATGACAATACACTGTAAATAATAAAATATATTTACTATAATACCAATTTTTTCCAATCGATCCGCGTTCATGAATTGCAAATCATAGCGTTTAACATTTTCTAATAATGACGCAAAATAGTCAGGACACGTCATATGTGAAGTCCTTGTGCTTGGTGCAGATATTAAAGCAAATAGCTCTCTCATATTCTTTATTTCAAACAAAAGAATAAGTAAACAAACTCATTTACTCGGAGGTTAACCGAAAATACTCGCTTCAATTTCGAATTCTAATTCGTGCAACTGCATTTATGATTAAGCAAAAATGGCAACAATTTTTTATTGATTCAAGAATAATAAACTAATTAATTCTAGTGATAATGCTTATATTAAATAATACAATGTTATTGTTTTAAAATATCATAGTTATTAATCAATCAGCAATAAGTCACACATGTACATTATTGTTTAATAAAATGTTATTTCTTGATCCAAGTTATGTTAACTTGAATCTAGAAATATCAGAAGTTGAGATCTGCTAATTAGAATGAATGGAAAAGTTGACATTACGCATTTATCTCTCCATATAATTTGTGTGTGTGTGTGTATATATGTGTATAGTCGACAGCGCCAATGGCCAAGGTAAACCAGTCAATGAATCCTGCGAGAGCGATCATAGTAAGCTGTGTAAACAGTTTGGTGCTGGTGAAATTATAACCATCACATTTAGTTTACACTCTATTTTATTGAAGGTTTTTTTATATTTTTTTTTTGTATTACTAATCCATATATGATAGGAAGTTACAAAAATATGCTGGCATTCGGTTAATATTAGTAATGAATCTCCGTAAATAATTTCGCCATATAAAATATTTTAGTGCTCCCTTATTACCGTGAACGCAAAGCGCATTACAAATATGATAGTTGGGTGTTTAAAATCACTTTATTATACATTCAGTTCTGCTTATATAAAAATTCAGCATTGAACTCATACATTTGTTAACAAATAATAATAATAAAAAAGAAACAAATGTTTATTGCAGATTTAAATACCAAAGATCTTTCGAAAAAGTGAAACGAAAAAGAGAAAATTTTGTCAACTTTTTTTAGTGAAAGTAACTATTTGTATTAAAAATTAAATTTCCACTAAAAACCAGAATAAATAAAGAGTAAAACGATCGCACAAATTTCGATGTGTGAATATTTGCACTTTCAATTTTTATTAATTAATAAAATTATATATTCTTTTCAAACAAACAAAATTACTTAATACCAAATAGAACAATTTTCATAAATACTAATTTGTGTTTAAGGAATTGTCTAATAAGTAATAAAATCGTCGTATATATCATATGAAGTGTCCTGAATTTCAGATTTAACTAAATATCTATATCATATATCTCTCACCTCCCCCCCCCCCCACAAGAGCATGAAACTAGTAATGATTTATAATAATAATTGCAATTTAAAGAAATGTATCCAAAGTTATAATTTTACACGGTCAATTAACGTTTCGAGCAATATATAAATAAAGTCATGTTTTATCCGCATGCATGCCATAGTTTTATGTTGTAAACGAATCTTTAGCTATAGTACGTCGTAGAATTTAAAATGCCATCATAAAATTTGCTTTATGTACTATTATTTGCCTTGGCTTTTATAATGTAAAAATAATACAAACATGTGTTTAGCGTAATATGAATGAAATATAGAAAATTATACAAGTCTCAATAATAAATCAATAAAAAATTATTATTATTTTTAACGATTGACAACTGTCAAATTTCAATGTCAAAACGATTTTTTTTAAGATTTATTATATGCTGTTATGTTTAGAGGACAAGATATAAATCTTTTCTATTAAATTGTTACTATGATTTTTGGGCCTTATGCGAACTATACAGTTCCGGTTTTGTTATTGTAGATTACAAGTAACATGAGAGTCGAGTATATACTCGTATATATACGAATGATGTTATAAAACATAGAAATGTTCTTGATAATAACTTATTATCAAGATCATTTCTACGTAATTCAAGTTATTATTAATAAGTCGAATTACGAAACACCTATAAGATATCTAAAGATAACTAAAACGTAGGTCAAACATATAAAGGAAATCCATTTGAAACTGTTTGCCTAAATCGATGGACCTTCGATATGACGTGAACAACGTTGATAGATAAAATAAATATTCCGTAATAAAAAAAATTGTTAACATCGTGAGTTCAACAAATAAAATCCATTGACAAAGATCGAGGTGAACTAGAATATGCGTAATCTCATCGAGGGCGATCTTCCTGGAGTCAAAACGAGCGTAAATAAATAATTTTCGGAATTAATCATATATCATTTATAAACAGACACTAACACAACATTTAAATATGTTGGAATGTTCTTCATAAAAAACTTCAACTGTATAAGTGGTATACGCAACAAAATACTAAATCTTTTTTTTTATTTTAAAGTCAAATTTGCGATATTATCGATGCGTTTTAGAAAAATAAAATGTATTAATTTTTAATGACCCTAACCAGAAAACATTGACATTTTGATGTAAAACCGGAAGCGAATTAATTTTGTTATGTTCGTTTGCTGAAAATGGAACAAACAAGTCTGACACCAAATACGTGTTTTCGAATGCAAAACATCAAATATTTCACGGAAGATCACGAAAAGGAGAATGCGTATATTTTGAATGTTCATTTCGTTTTGACTCGAGTTTCGCATGTGCATACAATTTTGGACAGTTCGCGAGACCTTACCCACCACGGCAAGACCAAGGTTGGTTGGCTGTGCTACCATTATCATGGTCAGCCCCCTGTTAAGGTCAACGAGACACCCAAATTTATGTTTCGCGAATTGCCAGGGTTATAAGTGTAGCTATTCAAATTACACGCTTATAATAAATATCTAAATATATTTTAATTTATTGTTTTTACGTTTATAATAACAATAAGATCAACATAAGCCATTTAGTATAAGGCAAATAAAGATCACCATCAATTAGAGTGCATTTACAATTTTATGAAACTACTAGTAATAATTTTTTATTTATGGTCATACAACAATGATATTTATTTTAATTTATTACTGTAATTCTTAAGACAAATTACACTGACAATATACACTAATAGATTACCTAAATACACATAAAAAATGTATTAATGTTTATTTTTACCGTAAATTTGCGATCCTTTTCGTTAAAAAATCATATACCTAGGTATATAAATAATAAACTGAGAGAAAGGATTATTTATTATTTAGATGAGATGAAAAATAAAATAATTAAATTATTATAAACGGCCAAGCAAATATTTTATTAGGTATAGGAATTAATTTCGGCAATTAAATAAATTTTGAACAATTAATAATCACTGCTAAATAATAAATCAGCACACTTACTACTTATAACATTGAATCTAATAGGTAGTACATAGATATGTTATACATAAATCAAAATTATAGCAATAAAATTTCAGAATGCACATTTTCTTATTTTTCTTTTAGAATTCATATTATGTTACTTCAATTTTAGATAAATACATTTTTAAATTATTATCAGAATAAATTTTATGAATGAATATATATATAGGTGAGCCATCTGTTGGTTTCTTTTTGAAATACGTGTTATTTCGACAATTTGCAACACTGGCACGCTTGCCATTGATAGATATGTAGTGTCAAACCTCCACTGTAAGAAGTGTTGCAAACTGTTAAAATGACACGCACTTCAAAAAGAAACCAACAGATGGCCTACCCTATATAATAATATTATTTTTCAATAAATAATAAATATTGAAATTTGTCGTCAAGAAAATTATAGAAAAATCTAAAAATTTGTTGAAAATATTTGGCAACTTAATATGCAAACGTATACCTACCTGAATCATAATTAATATATACTTACGTATTCGTTTTTAATTATTTAATTCAAAAATAAATTACAAATGTATCTATTTTTTTGTATGTTTACTACAGTCTATTATAGAATGATTTACGAGCTATGCATTCGGCGGAACATAGTACATTTTTGCATATTTAAGGCGTTTTATGTTTTAGTAATATTTTCGGCATTGCGTCAGACGCGGAATCTAACGAATACGAACTACGAACACCCGATTATTGTTGTTCAGTTGGCGAGAGTCAGGCGATTTCACTACTATGAGCCCCTCTCAAGGTTTTGGCCTTTCTAATGCAATTTGCTGATAAGTTTTTGATGATTAGACCCTTGAAAAGTCACTCTCAATACCATGCATTTTTAGCCTTGTTCAAAAATAGATTATCTAGACGTTTATCTCACGACATTTTGTTTTAACCAATAGATTATATTATTATTTGTACCCGCTTTCTATATTTTATTATCTAAATCTAAAGGTCTGTGTAAATTTTACACGATTTTTTAAATCTTGTAACTTTGATTTTATTTATTTCCGCATTCAATTCATACAAATTTAATAAATATGCACAGTGTCGTAAATAACCGAACTGGCTCGATTCTAACCGAATGTGTTCATTCTTTCATCGCTTCAGACGCATGCGTATATATTTTTTACCCACTAGTAGTGCTCAAAAAATATCAGATATTAATTTAACTAATTAAAATTTTATAATATAAGCTATAACTGTCATAAATACTTAATAAAAACTGATATTTTTTTGTGATATGACTCACAGATTTGTATTTCAATTTTTAATTATGAATTACAATTTAAACAAATCAAAAATGTAATAAGTCGGTTATTTAAATTTTTTGAAAGTAATCGTGAACGCTGAACTAGTTCGGTAATTGATTTCCGTATGTAAATGATTGAATTATAAAACAAAACAAGTAATTTTTAAAGAAAAAAATTCCATTCATTTTTAATTATTAAATATAACATTTTAGAAAATTAACACTAGTTTAAAAACCTTGATGGACCAATTGCAAAATGTTTAGATACAACAAAAATTTGCTTGTTAAATTTCTATTCGTATTAAATTTCAAATTTTATTAAAAATAATACAACTTTCTACCTAAATATCAACATTAGGGGCAAATGTGCTATTAAATACGATAATATAATAATAAACAAAGAAATTAAAACAATTTTTTATTAACCTCAAAATTAAGACAATTGTTTTACCAAGATGGTTATCTGAGCTTAAATGAACGGTTATATTTGTGACACTTCACAATTTTATCTTTAGATAATCTACGCATATAACTATATAGTATTATATTTTTAGCAAATTTGGGTCAGTTATAGTTGTACCGAAAGATTTGTATCTGAAAATAATTTCGTTGAGTCAGACAATCGGTTAATATATACCTACTTTTGAATTATGGTCAGATTAGATTTAATATACATTTATTATTCTACTATATCAGATGATTTACTTAACAACTTTCACAATAACTCTAATTTATGTTATAATCATATAATTTCTTCCGATTAAAGTTGCGTAAAAGTCGTAATTACATTTAAAATTGTTACTTCCTCTTTGCATTTACATTTAAATTAGATTTCAATATTTACCACACATACACTTCCTATTAGATTTATTATACTGGGCATATTTTAGGATGCTTCTTCATGAACCCAATGCTTGTTTTTTATTACTCTTAACAACATCGAGAAAAATCGTGGTAAAAAGTCGATTTTAGTACCCGAAAAAAGCACTTATTGTTTTTCTGAGGACGCCGAAGGAGTGTACAGAAATAACCACTCCAATTCATGGTGTGTTGTGTGCATGGTTGGCATGGCATGGCATGGCGCTGGCGTCGTGTCGCGTAGTGCGCCAAAATAAATTGTTTTCTCTACTTCATCTGTTCACCGCGTCGTAGTGTGTGTAAAATGCAGTTTATTCAGCATCGTGCTGGGTGCAGTATATAAAGGAAGAGATGGCATTTCCGGGGCGTCACACACACGCACACTAACACGCACTAAAGCTATGCCAATCTCTAAATGACTACAAACATGATTGCATCATAAAGTCTGTCTCCGCGAGTGTGTAATGTGTTTGTCTTATAGGATGTATGCATGGGTTTAAATTTGTGTATTTTTGGATTTATACAAGTTGATATTACGTCATCTATTTCTATATATAGGAAATGTTTTCCTTTCACCATAGCTTTACAATTTAAACTACAAGAACTTTTCTTCCTACATAATTAAACACCCTACTGTTTCCCAAAAGCAAAATAGTATACATATATAGATTTTTTTGAGACTTTATAACACAAAATATTTATTTTCATTAAGTGCCGCAAGAAAACCTCAAACAGATACCGCAATGTGTGCTATGTTTATTTGCATTCATTTCTATAGCATACATAAACATACAAACACTTATAAGTAGTATAATAATAATAATGTTTACACATCAACACATTTACAGAAATTATGATTACCTAATTAATACAGCACTTTCTTGTATTCCCATTTTACTAAATTTTTTTTAATCGTAATTCGCATGATTAAAATTGACATCTGTACAATATATATATATATATATATATATATATATATATATATATATATATATATATATATATATATATATCTATATATATATATATATGTGTGTGTGTGTGTGGGTGTGGGTGTGTGTGTGTGTGTGCAGTAACTACAAAGTACAATGTTTTTCGTAGGTTGTATACAATTACTGTCAAATATATCTACAAAAGTAATAATAGTTATCCATTACAATAATAAATTAAAATAAATGTCATTGTCGTTTATAAACTAATAATAATTAAAAGTTTATTTGTTTTTTGATGTGTATGAATGTTGTTCATTAATATTGCAGCTAATATCCGCCAATACGCATATATTTTTTATTATTATTTTAACCCTGACAATTTGCACAACATTGTGTGTCTTAACGGCGCGGCGTAGTATCTAATTAGGAATGTCTAACGAATGATCTGACGGACGTCACAAAAGGTTAAAACCATGGCTTGTTTGCTAGTGTTTCTTTCACTCAAACTTGGCAGAAAATTTGTGTGCACTACACCTAAGAAGTAGCAAAGAAACCTTGACAGACATAACTCCGCAAGAGGAACTAATCACTTTTAATTCTATACTATTTCATGCCAGTGGCGGGACCAGGAACATACATACATACGTATTTAGAATAAAAAATTGTACTAATCGCTGAACCTTCGAAACGTCGTTAATTCTACATACATACATATAAGCATACGTTCAAAAATTCATTTTTTCCTCTTAATTATTACCACATTTAACAGAGAAAGTGAAATAAATATGGTTTTTAGTATGTGCTTTAACATTCTGTGAGTCACTCAAGAGGTCGTGTAGGTCGATCTCCCACGTTTCTTTTACTAAATAATACAGCTATAAGCACCTGTAGTGACCCTGGCACGGGTAGCTTCTCAAAAACAACATCACAAAATCTATGCTGTTTATAAATTAAATCTGTCCAATTTACATCGTGTTCGTTGTAAACAACATTACGCGATTTTCAACTATTTTTTAATACATACATATAGGTATACATACTATCCATTTAAAATACAATTCATTCATAGATAAACCTACTAGGTATATAAAATAAATTTATTTATTTTACACTTAACATTTTTATTAGTCTAGATGAATTTTATAATGGTTTTGGGAATTGTAAACGAGAAATATTAATTTTAATATCATGTAAGCTAAAAAACAATTGTTATTGCTGAAAAACGTTAGCGCAATAGAACAATAGTTAGAAACTCTGTGTACCATGGAGTCAGCCTTGAGAAATTATATTCTCTCAGAGAACAAGTGAAAAAAAAAAACAAGTATAATACTAAAAAAAATTGTCAATTTATGTACAGTGTGTTGAATTTTGGCAGTGAAAGTTGAAATTTAAGGTTAGGTCGTTGAACGTAACGGAAGACAAGCCAAGAGTTAAACTACAGTGTGTTATGTTAAGTGAAAGTTTTCGCTTCGAGCACGAATTTCGTTTTCGCATTTCGTCATAATATATAAACATTTAAAAGTGTGTGTAATTATTGCAGTACCGTATTAAGACATGGATCATTGGGAGCCTGAATTCCTATTATAAAATAGACAAGGCGTAATTACAATTTGTTGCACAGTTTCATAGATATCCGCCAGATAAAATTTAATAAAAATCACAACAAATATTTGTTGTCTATTTTATTATTCAATTTTAACTAGCAGTTAAAAGATAACTGGGCATTGAATCATTAATTTCTGATTTTCATCATTTGGAAAATACGAAAACAAGTGTGCTTATTATGAAATTGTTATATTTTATGTTACTTATCAAATAAAAATCGTTATTAGAAATACTATTATTTTGTATGTCTACACAAAAAGAGGCGCTGAAAGAATAAAGACCGCTCCTGGTGTATGTATGTATGTATGTATGTATGTATGTATGTATGTGTGAGTTGTGAAACGGGTTTTACCGTTTAAGGTTGGGCTGGTCGCAATATCGAACTGAGCCAGTGCGCGAACGAGTGAGTTGAGCCAAGCCAAGGGTCTGGGTTACATTTCAATATCACTATCTAGGTCAAGCCGACGCCATTTTCGGACGAACGTTCTGACATTCCCAAAGAGTGCTGTGCGAACAGATGGTCCATAAGAAATTATAAATAAAATCAACTATGATGACAGTCACATGTAACTTTCCAGCACCAGGAAAACTGATAGTGTGACATAATCATACATACATACATATATGAAGTTGTACAGTTTTAGTTCAAATTACAAATTACATACTTAGTTTCAGACTGTAGACAATTTTAATATTAAACATAATATTAGTAGACATTACTTCCTACTATCACTATACCTACTCATAAATGTCATACCCGCGCACGAAATGTGGTATAAACAATTTAAAACAAAATTGATATTATCAGATAATTTAAGTTGGCATACTTGCTTTGCAAGACACTCATTGGTCACGTCAAATAGAAGATTACCGTGCACTCATTGGTTCGGTAGGGGTAAATTAAAAATTCTCTTTCTGACATCACCAAGATGGTGAAATATACGAAACTTTAATTGCTAATACGGTCTTAAAAGGAATATTTAGTAAAATAATAATTTAAACACTTGGTAATAAAAATATTTAGTGACTGGTGGTAACAACCCTATTACTACTTATTCCATACACAAATCGTAACGAGTAAATACGTTTATAATTTATATAAAATTAATATGTATTTCGCGTACAATACAATCTATAGTTAAAACTGCTTTAGTTCATATGAACTCAGTTAGTATGGTATATTGGAAACAAGCGCACAATATTTGGCCTGTGATCGGCAACACCCAATTTTTCTGATTTACGTCGATAAATTCTAACCATGTACTCAAATATGTTCTTTATATCACAAATTATTTGGTCAAAATATCGATAATTTCCCTTTCTTTAGTTGATACTGTGGAATGATGTTTTTAAATAATAATAAATGTGATAAGAACTTAAATACATTATTCTTATCACTGATATCATTGTCCCACTTACAAAATATCCACCATAGACTCAAATCGAACAATACAAACGATATAGCGAAATAGAAAGGACTCAAATTGGTGGATTGATGGGTGTTTGCGAGAATCAATGATAAATTGTGCGTAAACGCAACACGCAACGCACTGGGTAACAAGCAGTAACGCGCAACGCAGGAAGACCGAAAGAAAAAAAGCGAATCCCACATAATATAATGCATAAAGTTTCGATTTCCATGGCAAGGGGTCTATGAACTCGTCAACAGAAATTGGGTCAGCAATGCTACGCGAACGAGTGTGCTAGCTACACGTTCACGCGCCACTGATCAGACGTCAGTGACCGCGAGTTCGCGCACGCTATAGTATACCTGCTGCCATCTGGTTACGAAACCGCGGACTTTGGGAACTGTGTATTCCAAACTTTGAAACTCTATTTTGCGGTGTCCTACTGACTATTATTTTATTTACTTATTGGTCATTGCCTCTCTTTTTTATAAAACTATTTCATACATTTTATATACCTAATACAACTTTATAAAAATAAACAATTAAAACATTTTACACGACATTTCATTTAGAATAAAATACTGTTTATTTGTATACTTCCATGTATAAATATTTAGTACTTAAGAATGTATTTGTTATTTTGATACTTTAAAGCAGAGATTTTAAGTTTTTAAGCCTCAAATTAGAAAAGAGCGTTAAGCTGATGCTATACTTATATTTCCGCAACAAATTAACCAATATTATAAACATTGATTTGAATATTTTAACAACAAATAGTTAATTAGATTTTGTATTTTCAGGAATTATGACCCTTACGCGTGCCCCGTGTGAGCTCGACAAGATGAGCCTCTTCCAAGACCTGAAGTTGAAAAGAAGAAAGGTGGATTCCAGATGTAGCAGTGACGGTAAGTTAGTGAATGTTATGTGCGGTAATTGCTATGCAAGTATGTATGTATGTATGCAACATAACATAGAAAACGTTTGTTATATAACATGAAACGCTTTCACTAACTAATCAAACTAACGTTATGCGATTTGCGTCCGGTAAAAAGAGTAACATTTGTTTTTCACTTTTTTTTTTGTCATTATTTTCTCTTTCATTTCTCATGATTTCCGTTTGAATGGATCAGGAACTTATTACTTTTATTTTTACGATTGTACACGTTATATAATCTCAATTAGAAAACGAAATTTCAAATTAATAACAGCATACGTAACAGTAATAAGGATTGCAGATATTTAATTCATATTATCCTACTAACAAATCCTATAATAATGAACAGATTTTTTTTAAACCGAATGTGAATAGAATCTCAATGTAGTTTGACATATATTTTAAAACAAGCATTCCCAATGCAACTGTTTTTAATAAATGTTCGCACAAGATATTTGTTGTTAAAAAAACAGAAGAAGTAGCGTGTTTTGTATTTGGTAATGTTTGTATTCTATTCTAGGCGAGTCTGTCGCCGACACGAGCACTTCGTCACCGGACCTGGTGAGCCCTGCCTCTCCGAAGATATCCGAGTGCGTGCCAAGTCCAGATTCCACACCCGGCCGTAATTGCAACGAGCCACCACCATCGGACACCCAAATCTCAGCAAACCAACCTGAAGACACTTTCGATGGCGGCGGAAATGGCAACAACCAGAGTGTTATCCGACATGGCCTCACTCAACACCATCATCCAATTAGATCCCAAAGTCCCCCTGTGCGACCTGTCCATCCCCCTACTCCACCTCTACCACCACGACCACACAGTTCCCCAGTGCGGCACAGCCCGGAAGGCTTCAATCCTGGAATTATCAGGCATAGTCTTACCTCGCCACCCCGTAGTTCTCCAATACCTATGCCTTCCCATGTATCGCATGCGATACAACATCAAAGTATGCAGCATCAACAAACGGTTTTAACCATGTCCAGTTCGACCCATACGCCGCCCAGACAAAGCCCCGGGGCGCAATCGCCTAGATTGCAATCACCGTTAGCGAGAATCAACACTCCGACGAGTGTTATAACAAGTCAACAAGCGGCTGTAATACAATCGCAGTTTTGGGTGCAGAACTCGAGGATCAACGGAGTGAAACCGGAGTTGATTGGGGGAAACTTTGCTCCAACAAACTTGTTGGCGCATTCTTCGGAGATGAAACCTCCGGTGTTGTCGCCAAGTCACCGAAGCATACAAGCCCAACAACCTCCTGTCCGACAGACTCCCACAGTGATAATGGGAGAAGCTGGTGGTGTACGAACAATGATCTGGTCGCAGCCTCCCGTAACATCTGCGCAAAGCTCCCCCTTAGAAACGCACGCTTCAACATCAAGTTGGAGTAGTGGTAGCAGCAATTCAAACTCAGCCGTAGGAATCAACCCGGAAGAAAGTGCTGCGCAGTTATTACTAAACCTGGGCCAAGAAGGCAACCGTAACCGAACAATTCGACCTCAAGTGCCAGCGCTAAGGTCACCCACCCCCAACTACACTCAAGTTCCTTTAAACATGGAGCGGTTATGGGCTGGGGATTTAACTCAGTTGCCCGCAAACCAACAGCTTCAAGCTTTGAACTTGAGTTCGCAAGGAGCTGGGCCAGCAGCAGTAATGTACCTGGGACGACAGCCTATTAGTAGTGACATGAAAATGACAGTACTCAGTGATTCTCCACCAGTAGGACCTGCTCAACAACCTCCTCAGCCAGATGCAGACTCACAAGAAGAAGAAGAGCAGCCCATGATTTGTATGATCTGTGAGGATAAAGCGACCGGGCTGCATTACGGGATTATAACGTGTGAAGGGTGTAAGGGTTTCTTTAAAAGGACTGTGCAAAACAGACGTGTGTACACTTGTGTGGCGGACGGTAATTGTGAAATCACCAAGGCGCAGCGGAATCGGTGTCAGTATTGCAGGTTTAAAAAGTGCATCGAACAAGGAATGGTCTTACAAGGTACGTGACAACATCACAAAAACTGATTCAACGTGTATTTTCAAACAAAATAGATTCAAATTTCAGTTATATTTCAAAAATGTTCATAACATTTCTACAAGGTTGAGAGCTAGCTTGAAAACTATTAAATTATACAAAATTGAGATTTTTCTTATACCTATCTCAATGAGTACTGCATATACATTTGATTATTTTAATTTCTTAATCGTAAATTTCATATTGCAGCTGTCCGAGAGGACCGTATGCCGGGTGGGCGAAATAGTGGAGCCGTCTACAATTTGTACAAAGTAAAATACAAGAAACACAAGAAAGCTGCCAAACAAACACAGCACCAACAACAGAAGCAGCAACAAACGGAGAAGACAATGCTGTCGCCACAAGTGAAAACCGAGCCACACGCCAGCATACCATCGCACCTAGTCAACGGGACGATCCTCAAGACTGCCCTCACAAACCCCAGCGAAGTCGTCCACCTGCGGCAGCGACTTGACAACGCGGTGAGCAGTTCGCGCGACCGAAACTACTCTATCGAAAACACACTGCCGATGATCCAAACCCTCATCGATTGCGATGAGTTCCAGGATATTGCGACGTTGCAGAACCTGGATGAGTTGTTGGATCATAAGTCGGATTTAAGTGACAAATTGTGTCAAATCGGAGATTCGATTGTTTATAAGTTGGTGCAATGGACAAAACGGTTGCCGTTCTACCTTGAGTTGCCCGTAGAGGTGCACACGCGGTTACTTACACATAAGTGGCATGAACTTTTAGTGCTTACAACGTCGGCTTATCAAGCCATTCACGGTTCCAACAAACCGGGATCTCAAAATGCGGACGGCTCCGAAGTTGACTTCACACAAGAGGTAATAAATGAACAGTTAAATGATTTCCATCATTAACAATCACTTGCAAGTATTGCTACAGAAATAATAATACCTACTAGTTTTTAAAATCATTTTAAATGTGTCTATTATATTTATATTACGCTGCTATTTCTAAATTGAGGTTTCAATATATACGACACCGGTCACTGCCGTATTCCTATATATTAAATGTCGCTTAATATTTTATAGTTATTGTATATATATTTCCAAAAGAGGAATAGTAATTGCTTTTTATGTTTTCATGATAAATATATATTTGCGTTCCGTTCATATAAATTAAATTGTAAATAATTATTAGGTAAGCACAAATCTGTGTACGTTACAAAGTTGTCTGACATCGATGATGGGTCGACCTATTACGATGGACCAACTTCGTCAAGACGTAGGTCTCATGGTGGAGAAAATCACACATGTTACACTCATGTTCCGCAGAATAAAACTCACCATGGAGGAATATGTGTGCCTTAAGGTTATCACAATGCTCAATCAAGGTACTTATATTATATATTTTATTTTATAAATAAAATCAGTTTATTTATATTACAATTTCTACTCGATTTCCTAACAATAACAATATGTAGAGAGATAAGGACACTAATAATTTATATGTTTGAACAGTTACTGTTCGTTAACCTAGTATCGCAAACTCATAACTTCAAAATCTAATTAAGGCCCCTTGTATAACATAAGAATTAAAAAAGCTATAGCAAAGCAGACAAGACAAAAATAATAATGATCTTTTTTACTTACAGCACGTCCTGGCGGTACAACGGGTAGTAGTGAATTAGAAGCTATCCAAGACCGATACATGACATGCCTACGAGCATACACACAACACGTCTGTCCACAGCAACCTACACGGTTTCACGAATTACTTGTTAGATTACCTGAGGTAAGTTTTTTTAACACTCGCGAATCAATACACTACAGATCAAAATCAAAACGCACTGACGCTACTATTTTACTCTATTATAAAAACACTTTGCATGCCTTCTTACATACAAATCTGTACAATGCGTTGACTCATAATACGTAACAAGACGATCGAACTAAAACTTGTTGCTACCGGCGTAGAGAGAACAGACGACGTTATTAATTTTAATATCACTATACTTCAAATGGTCGAATTGAAAATCGAACGAACTTGTGCCGTATGTAAAGGCTACATTAGGGTTTAAATTTGATCAACACAATAAATTTGTGTGTGTGGATTTCTAGTTTAGTTTATCTTTCTTTTAAATAAAACTACTAGAATTTATTTTATAAATTCATTAAATATAAAATAATTCTACCATATCAGAAATAATATACCGACGTAATTCGTGTTAATATAATAATTAAACTGGCTAGTTTAAATGATGAGACATTTTCAACTGAAATACAATATGAATGTATGTTTTGTGTTTTGCAGGTACAATCGGCAGCTGCCCTCCTGTTAGAGAGTAAAATGTTCTACGTTCCTTTCCTATTGAACTCTGCAATCCAGAGATAGTACCAGTGATCACTTGTCGCACTCGCAACTTATTGTCTAAGTCCAAACACACTATACCAATGTTCCCTAGGTTGTAAACTCAAGTCTGATATTAGAGATAAAATGGTGATTCTTATGATTCTTCATTCCACAAACAAGCATTACTTGCCAAAGTTTGTCATTCATTCTTTCATATTGCTTCTCATCCATTCATTCATCACTCATCTATCTAACTATCTCTCTTTTGTATTTATGCATATCCCAAACAGTTATTACAAATAGAAACACTGCCAGATCATTTTTTATACAATCATCCTACCTTCTCCTAAAACAATTCATTATTTTCATGATCATTTTACTCTAATATTATAAATGACTTGAAGACGCATCATTTCGGAATTGACTAACTATTGTTTGCCTTTTTATACCTATTTCACGTGTGAGATTTAGAGTTACCATTTTTTTTAATTTTCCAAATATCCCCCCCTCCTCCCAACACGGTGTACATATTAGTTAAGATAATGTTCGGGTTTTTCCGACACTAAAGTCTGAGTGCGTTGCCTTCTGCTAGGCTGTAAACTGTGACGTGTTTGAAGTTATACAACGGTGTTTAATCAATTTTTGTTTATATAAGGTGGAATATAGATGAAAATGATGTAAGGATTTGATGGATTGAGAACATCATAAATAAATCTAAGTAAGTTGTTAAATAAAAAGAATAAAAACAAAGACTTAAAACCAACACTGCCTTTTTCAACACAATTTTTTATAATAAATCGTACTCGTTATTGCGAGCATTTTTTTCTAGTCCGAAACGTGATTTTTACAAAAATAAACATATATTGTTATTTCGTTTTTTTTTTTATATAATATACTTTGTTAAAACGCAAGCACAAGTATTTTTAACAGTCATTTATTATCATCGTAAACATAATTCATCAACCGTATTTTATTTAATATTTTTCATAAATCACTAGATTTCGAATAGATCAAAACAAAGTACGTACGAGTACTTTATCATTCATTGCTTGCAAATGCATTCAAAATGACGTCTCAATCAAAATATTTTATTTGCTCTTATTATCTATTTTAGCTTGTGTTGCAGCTATAAATTCTAAATCATTTGACATTTTATTTGTTTGTGTTGAGTTAGTTTTGTTATTAAATGTTAATAATGTGAATTTTATTTTAAGTCGTATTACACTTTTGATGATTTTATTTTTGTGGAATTTTCGAATATTACTAAAATCATTTTAATTAGTATTAACAAAAATATTACGCTATTTTTAATTAGAAAATGAAATTTAATAAGTATCAAAATGAAACTTTTAATTGTGTGACGTCATTTTCCATGCAATTTGTGTGCTTGACCGTTCATTCCATAGTGTGTTGTTACAAAAGCAGCATTATATATTATAAATAATAATATAGAATATGTATTACCTACCTACTGCCTGCCAGTAAATAACAATTTTTCATTATATAACTTCAAATGCGCCGCACGTTTGCCAGCTAAATAACATTCATACATATATGTAGACTAGATTATTAAATATAATATATTATTATAAAGTACATGATGAGTAAAGAAAAACAAAAAGAACTGTCATATAAAATGACAACAAAATGTGGGAAAATTCAATAAAAATTGTCGCAGTCAAACTGTGACATAATATGGTCTCAATAGTGCGACTTTTTTTTAAACAAATAGGCTTAACTGCCTACAACCAAAAGTTACCAGTGCAACCAAGTATGCATACAAAAGATTCATGTTCCTTTGTCTTTCAAAGATAAAACTAAAAAAATAAAAAAAATAAAGAAAAATTATGTTCAACTGTATAGCAGCAAACTGATTTCTGTTACATAAAAATAGAAAAAATATATCTTGCATACATATTTCTGTATGTATATGTTGTATAGGTTATGTTCAGTGTTTCAAACAGGACCATACAGACAGAGTACATACATAGAGATCTAGATGACGTCATTAATTTCTATATAAACTAAAAAACATTGACAAATGGAAATTAATGACGCTTGGATCCAACTGCAATTTGTTCGATTGCAAATAATGTATTGAACTAATCAACTTGTTTTTATTTTGCACAAATCTAATCTTAATAATTAATTGAATACTTTATATGAATTAGTAAAATAAATTTGGATTCTTAACAAACAAAAATGATGAATGAAAATCGTTGTCAATATTTTTTTAAAAATTATTTTGTATAAAAATTAATTGTTGAGTTGTATCTGTGCAATGTAGCAACATTACGCATGAGTCCATATTCAATTTTAAACTATGTATATATTTTTGTAAATTATGCATTTGAAATTAATATAGATTCTTGATTAAATGATGGTAAAAAATCGTTAACATTGAAATATTTCGCGTCTCATGTTTTTATATATATTATTATATAGTGGCCTACGTTGTTTGAGATGTGTATTCTGTGATAGATAACGTTGTAAACGTTATTTCAAAATTTCTGCAGCTCGCAGTCCGAAAGTGAGTTGCGCGGATTTGTTAACGCGGTTTTCGATTTGACATCATTTTCGAAATGGTCAACTTAGTCTGTATGTCCTGTTGTCGCCTGTCGGTGTACTTTGTACAGTCAGTGGTGCTAAGTTAATATTTATTGTCTCGAAGACACTAAACCTCTGTATAATTTTTGTTGAGAGCTTCTTGGAAGTAAATGTATACATACAATATATGACAGTGAGAGTTTCGGTAATTTGATGAGCATATGCAAGACTTAAAAAAAAATTAAAATGAAAAAACGATTTACTGACTAAAAATTACGGTTAGACTTTTAAATTTTAGATATATAATTCAAAATGTATTATTATTGTAGCATAGCCAACAATGAGTTACCTTTTTATTACTTTTAAGACAAATTATATATAATTTTAAGAATTATAACATACAAGAGCTTGTGTATTTAAAAAACAAATAAATCATTCATTTGGAATCGTTTCTTAATTATTTATTTATGAAACCATTTTCAAATTTCAGGAATCAACGAAAATACTCAGAAATTTAATTACATACAATAAAACTGTTTTTATGAGTAGAACTGCAAAGAAACAATAGATATTTTTTACAAATGTGACCACTATTATAAGATACATGACAGATTGATGAATTTACGCGCAACGCAATCTCATATCCGAAAGTGCATCACAAGTGAATATTTTTACGTTCATGTGACTGCAATCATTTTAATCAAAATATGTTTTTATTAGAAGTTTCAATTAACTAAACCATAAAATATAAATTATATAAAATTACTAATGGAATGCATAACTCTATGACAAATAAAAGCTGAAGTAGTTAAAAATAAATGATGCATTTGGAGAAGTTAGTTAGTTATATATTTATTTGTGCCCACCAGAATAAATAATATTTCATATTTATTGTAAAAATAATTAATTACAGCACTCGTATTTACTGAAAAAAATTGTGGTGTACATACTCTATTCGTGTAAAATACATCATGTAACTTAAAGAAAAAAACAAATTGTTTCATAATATATAGAAAATTTAATATTTAATACCACTTAAGTGTTTTTGTAACGCGAAATAATTTTATCACATTTTCAAGCCCAGTGTCTTTTTCGAACAATAACAACAGGCAGGTTAAAAATTGTGTATTTTTTTTTCTCTTCTGGCATTAAAAATTGTAGTTTAGTTTTTATTGATTTTTTTGTTTGTTTATTTCTTTTTGGCTTGTTTAGTTTAGTTTAGTTAAGAGAATGATTACAGGAAGTAGGGTGTAGTATTTCGTGGTGGAATGATTCGCTCGGAATCCGGTACGGCTTGAAATAATTTCGCTTCTCGTTGGTCTATCGACGTGAACTGAAGTATACTTGCAGTGTTGCCACAACGATAGCAATAATTCGGTGCTGACCACACCGTCACTAACTTGTCATCGAACATATACTTATAACCTTAATTATCAAACAAACATACAATTAATTCATTCCGAACCATAATTACTATTGTTTTACAATCTATATACGTCTACTGGAAATTAGCCCTCAGTTATATATATATATATTTCTATGAACTGTAGCTAATATCATGCGATAGAACTCGCCTAGTTTGCCTTGGACAAAGCCTCATTCGTTTAATCAAACAGACAGATTAGTTCAGTTAATTCAACTAATCTAAGGATGAAATCAGAGTATTGCGACTGTGATTGACTGATTTAATGAGTTTTTAGTCAAAACAAAATGTTACTAAAACCAGCAAAGCATTGATAATTTAAAATATATGTTAATATAGTTTATTAGGTCGACAAGAAAACGATAATTTGGTATATGAGGGAATAACTAACCTTCATGCACCAATTGGTGAGCTCGACATATCAAATCTAGGGCGTTGATTTGCATGAATTCATGTGTGACTTTAGCACCAAACAGGTAACCAGCTCCTCGAGGACTAATTCCCCTAAAACAATATTTAGAAACGTTGATTTAAATGGTTGTAAGTGGTGTTGTACGACAACTTACCATGCAATTATATCCTCCGGATCCGACCAAACTAAATCACAGAATGCTCCTTTGTGTGGTATTTCTTGGTTACGATCAATAGACCGTATTTGATCTAGAGTAACAATATCAGGACTCAAACCACCGTGCACACATAATACTTGTTCATCTATCAACTATCATAAAAACATAATGAATTAATTCGAATGTCGAGAAGTAAGAAACTAGTGTCTTACAGCGGCAACAGTCAACAAATCAAACACTTGACAACAATACTTCCAAGCATTGGCGTTCCCGTATTTACTGAAACACTCATCGTAAAATCCATACACCTGTGTTATCTGTCTGCTCTCATGGTTTCCCCTCAATAAAGTAATCTTTTCCGGCCAACGCGCCTTCAAAGTTAACAATCTCGTTAGTGTCTCTAAACTATAGTAGCCTCGATCAACGAAGTCGCCCATAAAGATGTAATTCGTGTCAGGTACTTGGCCGCCACACCGAAATAATTCTTCTAAATCGTAAAACTACAATTTTGTTCAATACCATATGCATTAATTGAACATAATTGTTTGTGATAATATAAGGTTACCTGTCCGTGTATATCTCCACATACTGTCACTGGCGTTGAAACTGGTTGTATATTTGATTCTTCTAGTAATAAATCACTCACGATTTCACATAATTTTTTCAAGTCATTTTCGGGTAGATATTTACATTCTTTCACGATATCTATCCACTTATCTAATTCTAGCATTCTGAATGATGATTTTATGATATCTAAAATAAAGCTTGCAAGTTGGTATCTCTTATCTCACTACATATGTCACTGGTCTACTCTACTCTGCGCAGTACACTGTTTTAGCTCAAAATGGTTCGTATCCGTTTTTCTAGATGGCACATTCGTAGTTTTGTTTTATTTTTAAAAATGTCCGGGATCACTAATAATAACTAATTATGTTATATAATTAAACATAACTGGTTCTACTACTCATTTTTCATAAAACAATACACTCCAAGAATACTTATATTATAAATAAGTTTTATTATATATATATATATATATATATATATATATATATATATATATATATAATATATCGTAGAATTATATACATGAAATTAGCAACTAATCGATTATACACTAACGAGACTAACTAATAACTAATTCTTCATTTTTCGTTAATAAAACCTTATTTGCTATTAAAATATCTTTGGCATGTTTACCCTAAAAACTAAATTGTATTTTACCAAATCTAACCACATACCAAACTCATACTAATCCCTCTGTAACTTAACTTAAAAACTAATCGCTAATTGTAATCCCTTTTAACCCTAACGCAAATATTAAGACGAATTATATGTTTACACACAAAAGTGTGAATTAATAAATTATGAACTACAAATCTATTTTTAACTGTAACTCTAAGCTACCGAACTCGAACAAACAATATCAAATAAGTCTAAATTAATTAGTAATTACTATAATTATAGTTAATTGTTGATTGTGTTTAATTGATTTAAAGTAAAGTAAAGTAAAAATGCGTGTGTTTTAAAACAAATAAAACATAAATATAAGATGAATGTTTTAGTTTTTAATTACATTTAAAAATAATTGAATATAACGGGTGTTCGCGAGCATTTTGTTCGTCTTATGATTGGCGTAGACTGGTCACGTGGTCTGCAACGTAGCTGTTGGAGCGAATAGCGTGTTGTTTTTTTGTAACTCATTGTTATTCCGTTGCTATAGTGAGGTAGACGCGCAAGCATTTTCGCTTGTAAAGTATACGAGCGTGCTTTTGTTTACAAAATATATCAAACAAAATTGTTTAGGAAACCAGTTAACACCGCCACTCTAACAAGTTAAAACATTGCAAACAATGAAGTAGGTAACGCATGTATAACAGATCGTGAATATAAATAAACAGTGTTCGATCATCGAAGTATGGACCTATAATCGATAAATGACGTGTTTAGTTTCTAAATTAGATTAATTATTCACGTGTAAAAGTGATGAAATTTATGTGATTTGGTGTTTGTGTATAATCATGTTTACGGAAATGAATTGATACCATTGATTTTCGTGTCACGTCAAGCGATTCAGTGTGAGAAATAAAAAGTGGGCGTTCAAAGACCTAGTGAACTTTAATTTTATATGAGTGTTGTTTTGATAAAATCATTGTGTAAGTTTCGGGTCTTTGTGCGGCAAATGTAAATAGGGTGGAAAGTTATGGATGACATCGCATTCAGCGATTGGCCTGGACAACCTGTTGATCTTTCCAGCAGCAATCCATGGTTACCGGCGTATGGATACCAGCCGCCATCAACACTTCTGGATAAAGATGATTTCATTGGTAATCCAGGTCAGTGGCATGTTCTATTTTCTTTTACTTGTAAAACTGAGCTTGTAACCTCTTTGGGAATGAGTTCCGTATCCTGACCTCGACATTAGAAATTATATAGGTATTTAAAAACAAAAATTACAACTCAATCACTAAAATTTCAAATTTTACGTAAGTTATTTATTAGACATGAAAAGAAATCTAAACTTGCTTGGAAAACTAATTATAATACATATCGTCTTTTCTCGTATTTATATATATATATATATATATATATATATATATATATATATATATATATATATATATATATATATATATATATATATATATATTTATATATATATATATATATATTTATATATATATATATATATATATATATATATATATATATATATAAATATATATATATATATATATATATATATATATATATATATATATATATATATATATATATATATATATATATATATATATATATATATATATATATATATATATATATATATATATATATATATATATATATATATATATATAAACACATTAGGATTTGTGCAATATCTAATTGTTTTAAGTTCATCAATTACAATCGATATTTATCTAAAGATGAATTAAAAATCATGGTGATATTTGTGTTTGTGTAGGCCGAAGCGAATAGGTTTAAAGACATAGGTGCAGTATAGATTTGATCGTGATCAGTGAAACCGATTCTATTTTTTTTAAATCGTCGATTTGAATTGTAATTGAAACTTTCGCTTTTTTGGAACAAAAGAAATGTATTTGCATTGGAACGAATTTCTCTTTATCGGTGCAATGAAAATTGCCCATTTTAGTATTTTGGTGTTTGTGGTAAAACACTCTTTGAATGACCTTTTGGGCTTAGCCTTGGGTGTTATCAAAAATTTGCTATCTCTAAATAGTTAAATCACCAATTTGTTTTTCACATATTGTGCTCTTATATAATCACATCAGCAATATTTACAAAAGTATCAATGTAAACTAAAAAATTATCTTCAACATTTATA
This sequence comes from Nebria ingens riversi, assembly GCA_018344505.1. NCBI lineage: Eukaryota > Metazoa > Arthropoda > Insecta > Coleoptera > Carabidae > Nebria > Nebria ingens. The sequence continues at coordinate 41,553 of JADQWA010000400.1, forward strand.
TGGGTCATTTTATTTTGTTTTATTGGCTAAATTATTATGTGTATTTAACAAAAATGTATTACTTTTTGATTTAATTACGAATTAATGTTTCATTACGAAAATGAACAAAGGTTATAAGTTCTTGTGATTAGAGCTTAATAAAATATAATAAATTAAGTTTTGATCTCGAAATAAGTATTTTATTTCGCTATACGAGTTTTTCTTATAAGTAGATAAATCATATTTTATGCAAAATCCCAATTAATGTAACCGTAATTTTTCCGTTAGTTGCCAGTAAATTTATATTGCAATATAGCAAACCGTTATTGTATATTTGCTACCAGTTTTTGCCACATATTAAACATAAACGTGTTTTGTAAACCTACTTCAATAAATACAAAAATATCACACACTATAAATATACCTAGTAGTGTTAGATTACATTATTGCAGCCTCACGAAACTGGTTCCACTATAGTAACATGAAACTTCCCTTGTCTACAAACCGGATATCATTTTTTTTCACGCCGCTTACCTACCAAGCCAAACCATTACAGGGCCACCTACATATTTCTCTGAATGTTTTAAAAGTTGGAGCACAACATAAACGATTAGTATCGTCTCTAATCACAAGTTATCTTGTTCTGTGACGTCACCATACTCTATTTTGAGCAATAAATTTATTGCAAACAAAATAATAATGAAGAGAATGTCTCTAAACTCAAATTATCATTTAATGTTAATTGTCTTTAGCTATTGTGTAACATTTATAATAGTAAATGCATAGACTCAGTTTGGATTCTTTGTACTCATGATTGATATTAGCTACAGGTATATTACAGAGGCGAGAATTTAAACTTACGCATAAATACATATAAACAAAGCAACATGCCTTTGAGTGAGACCGGATTGTAAAATTCAATTGAAAGTACCGCAATTACACTAGCGCCTCTGTCGTTTCTTTTACGAACTAATAATTTCAAATCAAAGCACAACTCATTCAGTCTATGCTTACTCTTCGGCTTTCCCCACCTCAATCCTCGAATTAACATAATTGTTTCTGAAATAGTCTTCTGTTTACTTTGATACAATAATAGCAATTTGTTTAATTGTTTCTTATAAGAGGGAAAAATATTTAGATACAAAATAAAGAATATTTGTTATTTTTAAAGTTAAGACACATGTTCTGGTATGTTTCAAATATAAATATACAATTGATGCTAGTGTGGAAAGGGTTAAAAATACATTTTGGTTCCATGAATCTGTTTATGATCCATTACGAAATGCATTTGATTTCGTAATAAAAATAATATTCTACTTGCGCTATTCTGAACGCTTTGTAATCTGCAGTTCTCCAAAATAAGATATTTTATTCCAGATTTCAAACAACGTTTTCTGGTTGTTGTAGAATTCTCGGTAGAACTGATAAAATTTCTTTGAAATTGAAGTGTTAATTTTGTAAACAAGCTATAATAGTTTTATGTACTTCTGATAACTTTTGTTATTTATGGTAGTAGTAGGTCATTTACCTATACATAACTTATGTTTCATAATTATAGATAGCTCCAATTAATTAATAATCGATTATTTATGAACAAATATTAGCAACAAATTAATTATATATACCTATATATTAAAAAAATAAATGTAGATGAATATACACATATTATAAAACTAGTTTAAATCTGAATTTAATACATTTAAAACTGTGTTCTAGTTTTTTTAGTTTCTTTGCCAATTTTATAAATTAAAATTCTTTGATATGTTATCCATGAAATTCTATTTAAATACAAAACAACGTTTTATTCTAGGATTTATCCAAAAAATTAAATATCTTATTAAAATTCAGGTCGCAACTTTGTCTCACAAACAAAAATTGTAACGACACTGCATAATTTTTATTAAATCTTATATAAGCATTGTCTATTCATGTAGTACATACATACATAATGTCTATCCATAAAATGTTGCGTCAATAGTATTGTTGCTCCTTATGGTATGGCAGACCTTGATTGAAGCATATTTTAGCAGTATGTATATATGTGAAGAATTATTTTGCAAAACAAAGGTTTAGTTTGTTTTTTTTTGCGGCTGTCAAAATAAAATTGCCAAACCTATAATTAAGCAGCCGGCTGCTTTGATAGTTAATTATAGAAATGGCACCAATGTTTTTTTTCTTCTTCTTTAGAGTTCTCACTCATTAGCGGAAATATATGACGTTAAAAGATAACTTAACACCTACTTACCAATAACCATTTATAGATAATTGCCTTACGAATCAACTTCATTGTATACAATTTTTAAACAGATAATAACTATTTTTAGCTTTTTACCTCATTTATACTGTAGCATAATTTGTTTATTACTTGGCAAGTATTAGTAATCAAATAAAGCAATATATTATTTTGTGACACAAAATTGAGCCATCATCACATCACTTCAGTTACTCGGAATTAGGAGTGTTCGATTCGGTTATAAACAAATTAAATATGGTTCTAAAAATGATAAAACGATGTCATTCGTTTTCTGTATCTCTTAATAGTAGGCTATCAATTGTTTATATCAAAGTTGAATGTGATTATCAATATATATATATATATTTATTTATATATATATATATATATATATATATATATATATATATATATATATATATATATATATATATATATATATATATATATATATATATATATATATATATATATATATATATATATATATATATATATATATATATATATATATATATATATATATATATATATATATATATATATATATATATATATATATATATATATATATATATATATATATATATATATATATATATATATATATATATATATATATATATATATATATATATATATTTATATATATATATTGAAGCTCTATTTAGCGTATGCCCACAAGTATATCTGCAAATAACGGTATTTCAAGGTAAAATAACTATTGTTTCTTCATAATCAGGACATTGAGAAAGTAGGTAAATTCGTTTTACAACCTTCTCCGGAAATATTAATTATTTTACACAAAAAACGAACTATTTTAAATAATTATCCCTTTCCCGGTGCATTCGCAACTTTCTATATCGCTACAATTTGTCAACCCATTTTTAAATTAGACGAATATATTTTGTTTTAGATTAAATTAATACAAACAAATACATCTATTTTCGTAAATGTTCTAAAGTCAGTAAATTTTGGGGCCTAATAACTCTGGAAATAGGAACTAGTAGATTTAAATTACGAGTGGCACGAATTGAGTACCCATATATTACGATTACCGAATTTGTTGTCAATCACTTCAGTATGTTCAGAGAAGAAAGAGCGACAAATGTTGGTCTTACGAGCGAGCGAACGACAACTAACTAATGTGTGTATGAGTTATATGTACATTTGGAACCAGGGTGATGAAAGACGAAGTTTTTGTTATAAAATTTCAATCCGAACCGCACTGAATTCTTTAGTAGCTCTTCGCTACTACGTATTAGGGTGATCTAAAAATGTTGGAATTTCTTATTAGCGTTGTCTGTTTTAGTTTTAATTGGTATTTGATAAATGTATATAGACAATTAACAAATTTTGTAAAATATAATTTAATTTTGGCATACTAATTATAAAATATTTTTTTGTCTGGTCATGTATTATTTTAATACTACTTTTCCTGTCGCGTGTGAGTTTTTTTCAAGTTTGTTTTCGCCAGTGGCATTTAAAATTCTACTTGAAAATTAATTAGTCGATATGTAAAGAAAGTGTTTGCAGATTAAATGTAGGTATTAAAAAAAAAACACGATAATCGTACTCGAATAATATTATTGTTTTCTATCGTAATTAGATAAGTGTTGATATTATTATAAAGTAAAACAACATCAAATGCGTATCTTCGCTTCGTCGTTGTATCAAACATCGCATTCTGTTCTATAATAGACAAATGCCAATATAAGTATGCATCTAGCAAATGGACGCTTACCCACTTTAAACTTGTTTATATTTATATTCCATTCCGTAAGCAGAAAATAAACATTATACGATGGACAAAATTACAGTGGCCGACTCGACTATACATTGCTGACAATTCGATATAAGAATGTGGTGTACACTCGATGTAATAACAACATATCACCCATACATGCATATGTTACATCTCAGGTACGGTTCGGTGACCGCCACTATAAAGCGTCGTCGTCTACAGACTGTATCTCTTTTACGCAGAGTATGCATGTGTGTGTGTGTGTGTGTGTGTGTGCGGCTTTTGAAAGGTGATGGCCGAGGAAGCATGCTGTCGTGCGTAGCCATACATACATACACCTCGCTAGCCTCTTCTACATAACATCATTGGTGTTATGGTGTTAGTTTTGTTGTAGAAATTATTACTTGGAAATTTGATACGGCTCGCTCGATTTATCTAGCTTTAATTTTTTACTTGTGTCAGTGTAAAATAATGAAATTATGATAAAAAATATGAGCGTTTTTGTTATAAGAGATGAGTTTTAAATTGAGTGTCATTTTTCAAGTGGTATTACAGTTAATCTAACTTCGGAATCTTTTCTAAACTTTATTATTTACTCTATATTTATATTTTATTATATACCTACTAGGTATATACAAATCACCCCAACATTCATATAACAGTATGAAGCATACTTAAATATTAATATTTTGTTAAGATCACGTAATAAAGTATCTATTAGGTTGTGAAATTTCTAAAATTCATAAAAGTGTAAAACACCAAAACAATGCAAGTCTAAAATAAAAAATGTAATTTCCATAACTATAATCACTTAGGTATTCAATATGGAACATTAAACTATTATATAATTAATTTAACACACCACTCTTCTACAATTACCTAAAATCCGTTTATTGATGCAACAAATATATAAAATATGTTTTTGGACTATTTTATCTGAACGAAGCGGTTCAAATCTTTATTATGACCAAGGCAAGGACAATGTGCTCATTGTACTACGAATCTATGAATGTTTTTTAATTACTTTAACATTGAAAACGCGTGTATTGTTTATTAATTTAATTGTTTGAAACTGTCATAATATATCAATAATAACTATGAGATATGGTTATAAATATTTGTAATAATTTACGTATAAATTTAATAACTGCTTTTAAATCAAATCATAATTAATTTCATATAAAAACAATTGACAATTCTTATTTATTGTTAAATGATTGTTATTTCAATTGTCACTAAAATCACATTACATATATGTTTTTTCTAGAATCTCTTAAACTAAGTATAGTAATGGAGAATTCTGCATTAGCATTTAATCTATTCTCAAAAGTCGTGTATACATACACAAGTTTTTGCTCGTGATTTTCATTTTTATTTCGTAATTATAAATCGCTTGAAGCCGCACAAACTAGTTTGATTTTTTACGAGTAAGCAGACACGGAGACAAAAAACAAATGTACAATAAGTAGTCTTCATTACACTGGTGTTTGACATGTCAGTTCGAATTTTCAAGGTCGCCTGATATAATTATTTTCCTGTGTTTGAACTTTATGCTAAACCTCGATCAAGGTTTCAAACTTTCAATAAATCTTGAAATGAAAAACAAAAAAGAATTTCCGTAAATTTCTACGAGGTTTTTTACAAATATGACATCATTCTATACACTTTCAAAAACCGTTACACAAGTAAATATATGAAATGCACGTGAATATGGCATGGCAGATGGTTAGTTGCTGTAGACGTTCTGCATTTGTTATGTATTGCATTTTCTTAGTAGAATTCTTCCATACACTACATTAGCATCTGGTTTCTGGAGTAGAATTGTTCAATTGTTACTATGTATGTATATATATACATATACAAAACTCTCGAGCAGTTTTGTTTATTTTATTGATTTAACAATTTGTCAAAAGTAATTTAGATTTGTTTTCTTTCTATTATGTACTTTCTTTTTAGTAATTTTTATATTGTACAAATATGTTCGACCAGGACAATACTTTGTTTATTTTACGAATTTTCCACGAATCATTACTATAATTTGCCAAAAATATATCTTGAAACATTTTTTTCATCTACATATATTTATTTATTATTTATTTCGTCTTGAAACATTTCTTTATATACCTAAATTTATTGAGCCCTATTTCTTTGACTTATAGACTATTTGTAAATAAGAAACAATAATAGAAAAACCAGATCAGGCAGCAAAACTTTCTCTACACAAATTTTTATATTTATTCCAATTAGATTATAGAAAAGTCAAGTGACATATGTATATAAATCAATATATGGATTAAAAAAGCCCTACTTTTATTTGTTATGGATTGTTGAACAATACACTATGTATAGTAGTAAATAATACAATACAGAGATACATAATTATTTTATCTTCACGGTCGAAATCAACAGAACCGGATGCAGAAAATTATTAATCATTTTTTGTTGTCCTCAGCGACCCATTTTACATACAGTAATGCACAGAAGTTTGCTATCTTTTAATTTTTTACAACAAAGAACAAATTATTTGTTTGCACTAAGTCTATTATTAATTCTAAATGCCCATAATTTACTATCTGTAGACATAAAATGATAAATTGCAGTAAATTAAAGTGTTAAACCGGCCACTCGTTAACTAGATTTTCTAAACGAAAAGAGCATTTTCATTTGTAAATATATTATCCATTCACTCTTCTTTACGTCAGCTAGAAACTATGATAAGCGAAGGTCAGATCTGTTAGTCCTTTTCAATGTGTGTTGTGAACCTTAGGTTGAATTGCGAATAGACTTATTCAAATATAAACAAAAATAAATTAATTAAATATTCTCAATAATATACAATTATTCTATGATATGACGTAAGCCTGCAACTATCTATCGATCTAAAATTACTATAAATGAATTTACATGAGAGATTCAAAGAATTTTATGTTATTTTTCCCTGTTTAAAAAACAATGGTATATAATTATAAGAAAGTTTATATATTATGTAATTTATACAAGTATAAATGAAAATATTTAAATTTATATATGGTACATTATCGAATACCTGTACATAATTACGAAAGCACTTCAAATAATAACTACATTTTGGTGAATTTTCACTTTATATTTTATAAAGACGTATAATTTTCTATATGTTATGATTTTTTTCGCATAACGTTTAATTGAATTACTGAATTTAAATTAGTTATATACCTGAAGCTAAATATTATAATTACAAATAAATAATAACGCTAAGTTTATAAGAAGCACACATGTATGAAGAGAACAGATTTATTAATAAATGTGAGATGACAGATGGCACATAAAAAATAGTGTGACTATCCTTGACATTGACTGCTTAAACCTGATTTGGAATTTGGTAAAAATTATATGGCACATGTTTGAAACGTTTTACGTATTAGGTGTACATGTTAAAAACAAAGCACAACCTTAGAATTGATCCGAAACAGTTTAATTAGTTTAGTATATTAATCTGTGGCTAATTTCAATATTATTCTCAGTGGTAAATAGAACGCGGCTCTTGGAAATTAGAAACATTTATTTCTTTGAAAAAATACATACAATTTCATACTAATAAACATATCTCGTAAAACGTATATTATCCATGCAGAAATGATTGCATTAGTTAAAATATGCAATTCGATTACAAAGATATTTGCGAAACGAAAGTTTTATGCATAAATGTTAGCTATGTATGACATGAAATAGAGACTATGTTCCGGATAACTAACCTAACCAAAGTAAAACGTATTGTAATATTATCATAGTGTGCCATGCCCAAGAGAAATGGAATGCACTTTAGTTCTTCCGCCGCACACTGCACGCATTGCTGCCAACATGAGCATATGATAATCACCCCTTTATTATTATTATTATTATATGGTTATCCTAGTTATTTTCTGCTTCATTTCACTTCTCTTATAGAATTTTACTGGAATTTATTCCAGCTTGTTTACTACACACAAATTATCCATGGAATAATATTTAAACAATTTAAAAAACTACACTATACAGAAAATATTCTTTTGAATTAAGTTATTTATTTATTTTTCTTTTATATACAAGTTTACAATAGGTAATAATTGTTAAAAAACAAAGTAGTATATTTTATCTACATATAAACAAAGTTATTGAATTATATTTATTACTAAAAATTGGTAAGAACATATTTTGATCCCGGATTAGAGATAATATAAATTATATTTTAGAAAGTCAAGGATTGTATCAGATGATTAGTCATACATTAATATTAAGAAAAGATTTTTTATCTTTGATATATGTATGTATTTCTTTTTCATGTTCGTGAAGTTGAATAAATAGGTTAGGTACTGCATACGTGTTTCAATATATGTAGGTATGTGCATATATGTAAACATGTTCATGTATTTAGTATTGGAATATGTATTTGGTTTTTGTACTTATGGACTCAATTGTTATATAAAGACGAGAATATATATTTTTTACAAAAATACCTACAGTAAAGCATAAATATTTAATTGAAGAGTAAAACAAATTTAATTATTTGATAAAAACTTGTAAATAATAACAAAAGATATTTATCTTTATTATATAACTGTATATTTGAAAGATCATTCGCTTTAAATTCATGAGGTGTTTATTAATTACTTGTAATTATATAAAAACTATCTTGATTTTTTTTTGTGTAATAAATATGCAATTTAATTTTTAAAAATGGTCTACTACAATGATTATTCGTTAATTATTATGAATTTATTTTAGAAGATAATTAAATATAAAATTACCTTGTAAAACATAGCTTTAATGTGAATTATGTCGGGCAATTAGTTATTTTATGATCGTGTTATGTGCGTAATTGTACAAAATGAAAATATAACGGTTTTCTAGATTGGTTTATAAATATATGTATGTGTAATATTGTATATACCTAAAGTGTTTACGCCAAGAAAGATAAAATAAAATATGTTATTAAAACTTTCTATATTCAATTTAACAAATATTAGAGGGTACATTTTATTGACTTATTTATCCTTGTTGCTGTAATACAGCGATTAATTGGTGAATAAGTTATCAAATCATATAGTTTTCTATAGCCGGCCCTGTAAACGCACTGAACAATCATATCCGGTTAGGTCTTTGATGCGTAAAGAGCAGTAGCCATGCGTGGTACCAATATTTACATATATGCATATCAGAATCATCCTATACTACTTATGGTCCGAGATTAAATACAACAAAGCATTGCTAAATAATAACTAAGACGCATGCGCACGGTGCAAATATACAATGTACACATTCGGCAATCATCGGTTGAGTTCGGTTGCATGTAATAAAAACTTAACTTTCATCATATAGTGACATTCGTAACATGTGCTCGAGCAATCAATAAATTTATTAATGACATTAAATTTCATTCTAAATATGATAGCGACCTAAAAAAATAATCCCAATATGTTTATCGAGTTTTTTTAAATAGATTTATTCTTAATTATTTAGCGATAAAATAAACTGGTTACAATTTCAGAGCACACAAAAAATTTAATTATAACATAAATTTACATGAAATGTATTTCCGTAAGAAATATTTTTGATGAAATGGCAATTTAAGACATTTTTTCTGCGTGGTAAATATGTTATGTTTGTCCATGCTTATTCGGAAATGATATTTCTGTAAATATGTTTAGACAAATTAATATTTAGCACGTACAGATAGCTCGGGGGGGGATCAGTTTTATGTGTTACCCGACGATTTATAAAATTGGATACATGCATATATGCTTTTATATAACGGAAATGTACACTTCTACCGGAAGTAAACTAACCACATACATCACAGATGGCAGTGACCATCTCATATGTCGTTCATGTATGAGGTATCAACAAAAATATTGTAGTTATAATTTTTTTTTGTGTCTATTACCATTAAATGTGTATATAGAGTATAGATATATAAAAAACATGTGTAGGTGTATGTGTGCATGACATTATATGCGTAATGTTCTCACGAATAAAAAAGTTTACAAGACAACAGGTGCTTTTAAAAGACTAATAGAATAGAGGAAGTTCTAGAGACATTGTAGGTAGTGCGTCAACGGTTTTTAACGGACTTTTTCCACCTTGGATACTAATTGAATCTGTTCAACTCGTAAGTTGAATTTTTCATTAATATTTTTACTTTTAAATAAATAAATAAATAAAACATTTCAAGCCCATTTCTGTTTATAATAACATAAACAAATTTAAGATTGAATACACTAATAATGACGACTGTGTAATACATAAATAAAATTCCGTTACAAATCATGTTCTTGTTGGCAGCTGGTAACTGTTAAATGCATAAGTACTCTTCTTGATCTGTTAACATTGGTACTTGTTGGTACTCCAGAATACTGTAGCGGCTCTAATGTGATTTATTACTATTTCGTATTTATGCGCATAACGGAAATGTGTAATGTAAATTTTGTATTCAATTATACGTACACTAGTTTTGTTCACAAGAAAATGAGCTCTATAATTGTAGGTAATCTTCGTCTAGTTTTACTTTCTTGTTATCTGTAAAGACGGGAACTCAGGAACAGGAAAGTTTGTTGTTTTGTTAAACTTTCACAATATGCATATCTGGTTTTTATTTTTATTCAATTTGTAGAGTGACAAGTTATTTTTAAAATATTGTTTAAATCAAATATTAATTCTGCCTTTTCAACATTTATAAATTTATTTATTTTTAAATCCCTACCATATTGAAATAATATTATCACACATTGATAACCTATGCTTGATTTATATGTCATAAAAAAGCAAAAATAATTTCGTTTATTTTAATAAAATTACATTAAACTGATTGTTTGAGTGTAATTTTATATTAAAAATCATGGACATTTATTATTTTTCACATCTGTAGAAATATTGCATTCGAAAACCACTTCAAGCTCTTTATAAAATACACGTTTTAAAAATGGATATAACAAAACATTCGTTAGCATATAGCTGTGAAGTACTTATTTACTAGTATTGCTGTAATCTAAATCCTATAGCAGATGTTCCATTAATTTATTTGTAAATAATAAATTAGAGTAATGGTTCCAAATGCTTCATCATTAGACGCCTTTAAATTCAAACGACATCACAGACGTATTTACCAATAATTTGATCATCATTTAATTCTATACAAATAGCAACATGTCAGCATGTCACTGTTTTAATTACTAATTAAAATGCGTAAAGCAGAAACAAGTAAATCTTATTTTTGTATCTCAAACTTGAAAAGGAACTAAATCAGATATGAACTTCATTTTGAGAACTACCTTGACTACATTGAATAAACGTTTAGTTTAATCAATTTAGAATAATTTCGATAAATAAAAGTGGCCTTCCGGATCATTACTCACTTAACAAACTCGCTTAATTGATCAAACTAGTCAAATAATAACACAATGCAACTTCCAAATAGTAATAACCCTCATCTGGATGTTACAGTGCCGTACTACTTTATGGGTAACGCAACAAAACTGTGTAATTTACTCTTGTTGAACTCGGCTGACGTCACTACGACCCTATGACGTACATATATAGCATAGACGCACTTGTAATATAAACTATTTATGCACGGTAGGCTGATCACAATCTACATAAGTCAATTGTTATTCGTGTGTTACAACTGAATCTAGTTAGCGATGGTTCTCGTCATAGTCTGCCACGTAAAACAATGAGCTAATATTATAGATTTATATCTGAATATCTTATGTTGTAAGAAAACTAAATAGGTATATATTTCATTTGTGCAAGCTTTTGATTAGTTGCCATCAATGTGGATCATGCGCGCGCATAGCTATGCTTCAGATAGCTCACAGTCTAAACAACTTTAAATGAATGATAACCATAGCTTTGTAACACACAAATTTTATTGAGTGATAATTTTAAAGTGAACTTCATGTTCTAATTTATTTTCGAACCCTCTAGACTGGAAAAGTCTAAATTAGTTTCAGTTTCATGTATGTATATATATATATATATATATATATATATATATATATATATATATATATATATATATATATATATATATATATATATATATATATATATATATATATATATATATATATTATATATATATATATATATATATATATATATATATATATATATATATATATATATATATATATATATATATATATATATATATATATATATATATATATATATATATATATAACACTACGATTTCAATAGTAAAAAGTTTTTATGTTTACAATTTTTTAAATGTCAAACTACGTACGATTTCACAATCCGAAAAGTGGGTGATTTGTAAAATTAACAGTTTCTTTGCAACATGCACTTTAAACAGACATGAGATTTACATTACTTAATGCTTATTCAACCGTTAAAACATTTTCCGTACAAATTTCATTCCTAATCATTTCCGGTTATTTAGGTCTTAATACGCTTAAAGCTTTATATAGGTCCAAAATGTTTGGAAAGATATTTTGTATTTAGTAAATTTATAAAAATTAAATCGTAATTTGTTTATTTCGTAAATATATATTTTTAAATTATTAGATCCGGTTTGTAGAACAAATTTGGATCAACATATGTAAAAGAATTTGTTATAACGAAAACAGGAACTGGTCAACATTGTTTAACCTACGCTGAAATATATAAAGGTTTCTAGAAAATATCTTCAATTTTAAACTAGACTGAGATTACAAATTATATATTTTAATAAGAAATAATATTAAATCATTTATTTGTCGAATTTGCATCGAAATCTAGTTTTATATCCTAGATTAAAAGCTGTTTTTTTAGACGAATATTGCTCAATTTAATTTAGTTTGGTACTGAGATAAACCAATTTTTTTATTTAAAAAAAAACCTGTTGTAGATGTAAATAAGAAAATCCAGTATCAACTGTGAACTAAAATCTTTCATCGCATCTTAAAAACTTAATATTTTTTTACTTGTTGCTTTTTTCTCGAACACAAAAGCCACCAAGTCTAAAGATTAGAACAACGTATGTATTGTTTTAAAAAAATATCATAGAAAAACAACATCGTGGGAATGTGAACTTGTTCGCTGCAACTTGCTGTCAAACCTACATAGATCTTTTGTTGTATAAACAGTTTTATAATTATCATCTTAGTAGGATTGAAACTAACTTTATATAAATGTGCTCGTATATAATCTGGCTAAAGAAGTGTAATTGCGTTAGGTGTATTGTTCGAAGACGTCATAGGTTACTCGACCCAAATTCACTAGATAATGACATTTTTATGTTCATGTTGTCTGCTCTGCAGGAAACTTCAAAGAGTGCGTGGATGTAGGTTTTTATAATTGGCTATTGTTATAACTTACCCAATAAAAATAATATGTCTACGAATTAAAATCAACTGTAACTTTTAGGAATTTAGATATTACATAAACTACCAATGATATTTAATACGTTTGTGCTCTAAGTAATACATGAAAAATAAAAAATTCAATGAGATTCTTAGCTTAAAAAAGTCTTATCGAAAAGCATAAATGACGTAAGCAAAACGTGAGAACTATTGAACAATTATATTTTTGCCTTGAAAACCACAAGTAATCTATAGTGAATATTAGCTTAGAATGCTGTTATATGATGCCCAGGATGTACCGCTCCTATTGCAATACACAAAAACCATGTTTACACTAGCGAAATTATATACTAGTGTGTGTATGTCTGATTCTTCTTGTAAATGCATACGTGACTCTCATTCAAAATGACGTCTACATATCATAACACATTATAATAATTTGTGCAAAAAATAATTTAATACGACACTTTATTTACAAATAAAATTGTTTTTTTTTTAATTGTTTACTTATGAGCCATGACCAAATTCTTAAATTTAAATACAATTATTTATTTATCTACTGTTAAGAAATGTCTTGAATTGTGGGTTTGGTGAGAATTTCCAATTTCGGCTTTTTGCGAAACGCAATTGTTTAAATAAAATAAATTTATTCTTATTACAATAAAGGCTGTGTTAAAATATTTTATAGTTACATTCTTAAATTTGAATATAATTATTTTATCTAGTAAGTTTACAAAATTGCCAAAAAATGTTTCACAATATAAGATTTAAAAAAAATGTAGATAATAAACAATTGTTTCAAATATTTAAATATATTTTCTACTAGAGTTTCACTGTTTATAAAATTATGGGAATTTTATTAATTTGTTTAAAAATAGTTTGATACGCCACTGGATACTGTTCCAAATATCATTGAGTTCAATCTAATATAAAACTATATTTTCTCTTTCATTCTTATTTATATTGTCGCGTGTATTACTTCAAAAACAATTAATTTTGTAATTCTAAATTTCACTTTTGCCTAAATAATACTTTTTAAATATGTTATTACTATTATTATAAACTATTTAAAAAAATAAATCGTTTTACTAAACAATTATTCTTTCAGTAAAAATTTTCGTAATAATATTTAAATATATTTTATTTTTTGCTGTTTCGTCAACTACTAAAAACCTGTTCTATTTAAACGAGTATCAGCTCACAAACACATCTCGGTTCGTTTCTGAGCTGATGCCAGATTTCTGCGAACCTAATATACAAAAAGCCATACTACGCTTGTTATTAGGTAAATCATCTCGTGGTCACATGGTGTTATCTTCGCCATTTAAAAATAAGATATTAGATTTGCAAAAAAAAAAAACTTGCGTTTAAACCTTTTTTATGTATTGTGGGAAATGGGAAATATATAAATAATTGCATTATTAATTATGTTGCTACATAGTTATTAAGTGTACAATTACAATGAACAAATGACCTTTCATTTATATAAAGATTACGTATTTGTGTTTTCCAACAATTTTCTTTTTTAAACAAATTACGCATCTACTCTTATAACTATTGTATAGAAATATATACAAATCTTCACTCCTCACTTGGGTAACAAACCTCTATTACATTCAATGCTATATATATATTTCCATGTAATTTGTTCAATTACATACAAATTACATTTACTTAACTTTCTAATTACAAATGCAATCGTGTAACACCAAAATTTCAATTTATATTAAAGGGGTTCTCTATCTAAATTGGATAATGGAATATTATTATTAGGTTAGGTTCCGAAATTAGATCTATGTATAATAGGTCTATGATCATGGTCAACTATTTTTAAACGTAAAACATAATTAATTCAAGTTTATAAAACGAATAAAATTATTTTTAGATTTGTTGATATTTTCTCATTTATGAAGGGGCCTCATTACCATACTTTACATTTAGAGATGTAATCCATAAAATATGTATTAATAATATTCAAAATGTCATGTACACGTGAAAAATGATTCATGCATATTCTGTATCATACATATGACGCTAAATAATGCCCAGCATATATGTCAATTTTGTTTATCAATCATTTAATACTTCCGTCAAAACTGATGAAAACACTGCATCGACTAATGCATTTTTGTGATGTGCGCTTCAATTAGTGTCGAATTAATTTTTCCTGTTGTAATATATTTCGAAGGTGTCTTACGATTTCGCGGTTTTTTCCTCATTATATAGACAATGTTACTACGCATTGCATAATATTTAAAGTTGACCACTTTTAATGTGGTAGGTTAGACATACGATGGCTTCCTTCTTTACAGGTAAACATTACCTTAATCTAATAACCATTGCTTGCAATTATGTCATAAGTGGATGCATACAAGATGCCTATTCATACCAACTTGTAACTTACATTTAAAATCGAAGAAATCATAAAATATATTAAAATACTTTTCTATTGTTGTTAAATTTGAAACTAACCCTATTATATATATATATATATATATATATATATATATATATATATATATATATATATATATATATATATATATATATATATATATATATATATATATATATATATATATATATATATATATATATATATATATATATATATATATATATATATATATATATATATATATATATATATATATATATATATATATATATATATATATATATATATATATATATCTTAGATTGTTTTTGTTTTAAATAGAAATAGTCCTTATCTTTATAGATTTCCAATAATCGGTTTGCAATACCATGAAAGTCGTAATCGTTAAATATTAAATTTCAATCATACGAACACAGCATCGTGTTTTTTTATGCTGACCAAAAACAAAAAAAACAAACATCTTGATTCAGATTTATCTTAGCTATATTAGACTTTTATTGTCGTAAATATATAGTAATAAATCACAAAATAACGTTTTTAGTTATACATGTGTGTGGTTACACAACAACATGGCTAAATTTTAATGCAAAATTCATTTCAAATAGGCGAATATACTTTATTTATTTATACTAGTGGATACTTATAAATTATTATCGCAATTAGGTTACTAAATATTCCAATTGTGTCACCAAGCTAGTAAAACTTTAATTGCTAATAATAACGATCTAGTTGTAACGTATATTAATTTTATTTTACATTTGGTAACTGGAGGTATAACCCTATTGTTGTCAACACACGTTGAGTAATCTCACGTGTTCCAGAACGAGCCGGTTGAGATTAGTAGATTTGGCGTTGACGGAAAGATAGCGCAACTAACAAGAGTGTTGCCAATAGGCAACATGATGTTTTTTTCCAGTAGGTATATATGTACCTATATGTAAAATTGAACTATTTATAAAATACAATCTTGGTGTTAAAAACTTTCTGAATATAAACTATTTTATATACTATTAATATAGACGGTAAAAAAATCTATTAAAAATGGAATGATGCCTAATTCGACAATATGTATACTTTCTTTTCCTGTTTTGCCAATCAATATCAATAACAATTTTCTTTTACCCTATCGATTTGTTATCTTGGTGAAAGTAATTTATTTTCTTATGGGAAAACTTTTTATTTTAAAATTTACGCTAACAATTAAATAATAAATACTTGTAATAAGACAGCAAGAAAACATTAAACTTTCTCGATTTTTCTTATCTAAACAAATATAAATTTACGCTGACTGCCTTGCATGTTAATTTATATATGAAACACAAATAATTCAATTTGAATATTTGTAGCATCGCATGTTTATTTGTTTTTTAAAACATATGTAAATGGTATGAAAGTTTCCTTGTTTCCCTTTTCGCTCTGTAAGGTGCTGACATCTGCACGCGGCCTTGTGAACTATTACAATGCAGTTCAGTACCCAACAAAATGTTTTCTTATTTTTGTTTAATTGCTATATTTATTTATTTTAGTTATTTATAAATGTAAAATATTTTATTATTATTTATTGGGTTTATTTTGTTCAAGATGCAGCCCTTTTCCTCCATGGCTCATCCGGTCCTCATTATGTTTTCTTGGAGACAATCATGGAAGAAACATCCGACGATCTGCGATCGGAAAGTGATCGATCGGGATCCAGAGCTTCACCTGTTGGTTGGCTTGCGACGGATTCTGAATCCGGTTCTGTTATCCATGTCGATTTAAATGGAATTGGTAAGAATTTGTTTATATTTAAATTATTTTCAAACGCGGATGTCTACAAATAATTATTCGGAAGTATATATTAAAAAAAAACTTGCAATTCCTAAAATTATCTAATTTTATGCAAAATTCTTTCCACTGTATTAATATTATAAATATATATATATATATATATATATATATATATATATATATATATATATATATATATATATATATATATATATATATATATATATATATATATATATATATATATATATATATATATTATATATATATATATATATATATATATATATATATATATATATATATATATATATATATTTGTTTTATGATTTATATATATACAATATGAAACCTATTTGATATAATATTATTATACACCAGTTATAAAAATATTCTATTTCGATTAGTAATTGAATATTTACGTATCTTCTCATTTTATTTAAAATATTCTTACATTGTTTTCTTAAGAAATGTTTACCATTCATTATCATTTGCTTAAATATTATTTATGCATTTATTTTATCAGGACCTTGGCTGCATAATGAATGCAAATATTTATTTGATATGAATCATATTATTTGTATGTGAGTAATTGAATTGCATTTTCAGTCTTATGTCAACGCTCAACAGATATATTTTCTGAAACATTGACAGAAATATAAAAAATATGTACTTAATAATTAATTACACTTTAGTTATTACATCATTTAGGTATCTTAAATAATAATTAATACTATTTATAATTTATATAAACATACACTAAAACAGTCCCAAAAATACAAATCGTTAAATAATCAATTTTCGCACATACGAAAATGACTTAAAACATAAACCAGATGGCTTATAATACTATAAATGTTAATTTAGCTAAATTAATAAATATTCCTTTTACAAAAACAACTTCAAACACTTTTAAAAATCGCTTTATTGATCTAACTATGCTAGCAACACGTTTAACATTTTTGTATACACAGTTGCATACATTTAAAAATATTTGTAGCGCTTCAAGTCATGCAATATACTTCACAGACATGTATGTTGGGTCAAGAACGTTATTAGGCGTCGTTAGAATTCTATTTTGATAATAGTCAGAAACGCGGATACACATTTGAATATCGAGTTACGATATTTAAGTATGTACGTGATATTTGCATTTGAAAACCGATCATTTGTAACAATATGTCGTCATTGGTTTGCGTGTTCCTTTTTTCTATAGTCTATACTTTTTTTATTCATTAATGTTTTAATATTATTAACCTTGTGCTTATTTGCTGTGGAAATGGACATTTAATTTTTGTTAGTTTAGTTTATTAAAATAGAATAGAATATTAAATGTGTACAAGTTGTAGTTTCGAGTAATCTGAAATTATTTTAGTTCCACCGCTCTATAATTTTTCTTTCGCCTACTACAACTATAGAATAATTATTTCACAATTTGTACCCACGTTAGATGTTTTTTACAGTATTTATCATAATTGTTATGTTTGCACTTTCATGTTAGTATGTAGGTACACATTCCATACAGATTTCAATTTTAATATATTAAGTTTCTGTTATAAAAAATGAAACTCAGAGAGTAACGTATCGATAAATATACATGCATAGTTAAGTATAAATATATCTTGAATGTAATTGTTTATTTTCTCCTTTATACGAACAACTCTCGAAAAATTCCAATAAAATTCTAAATAACTTGCATACATTTCGGTATTTATAGATCGTTTTCTACTGAAAGGGGTTCAGTCTGTGTCTGTATGTATACCAACATAATTTATTATGGTTGACATCTAAGAATAAACTATTTGGTATTTATTTGTTAACAATGCAATAAAAGAAACAAACAAATGTTTAATTGGTTTTTATAATTGTTCAATTAAAATACTTAAATTAATTTTTGTTTTAAATAATTGTTTGAGATTTTCCAATTCTTATTATTAATAGTGTCGTGTGACTTTTTAATTTGTTTTACACAAAATTAAAAGAAAATTGGATGTGATTTTCTTGCAGGTATTGTTATGTTGTCCAAAGTTCACTCATTTGTATTCCAAGCATTATCGGTTAGGTGTTGGAAATGATATATTATGTTTAGAAATGATAAATCATCTTGAGGCTTCATCTATTTTGTTTAATCCTACACTTATGAGCTATTGTTATTTTTTAAACTATATTTTGAAAATAGTTGTTTGTTTTTTGAAACAGGATTCAGTTAGGATATGCTAGGAAAGGGTAGTTTTAATTTTGATATGTATTTCTTACAGATGAAATCGACAGTGGTTCAGAAAGCGAGATCGCATGTCCAGCTAAACGTCGTCGCCAAGATCCAAACCTGCTACCCATACCAGTAATGTACAGTGACACCGACTCAAATCATTCCCTAAGCAGATCTAGTAGTTTACTTCAATTCGAAAACCTAGAGAAAAGTTGCCAAGAAGGTTACAGCAGCAGCCCGAGTATCCTCTCATTATACAGCCAAGACTCTCTCGACCAACAACGAAAAACAAACGACCTAAGTCCCGACAGCTTAGAACGATGCCACAGCGATTCCGAATCCGAATCCGACTATTACAAAACGCTAAAAATCGACGTACCAAAATCGAAACGATACCGTGACTCTCTGTTCTACAACACAAAACGATTAAGTGACAGTGATTCGAAAAGCGACAGTGACTCACAAGATAGCGATGAAACGCTTCAAGTCGCCTCAAGGTCAAATAGTTGTAAGTCCGTACAAAATCTGAAAGCTTGCCGAAGTTTCGATAGTTTAAATGTAACGACGAAAGGCAGTTGTTTAAATAATAAAAAGGATAAAATGTCTGCCGAGAATTTAAGTGAAGATAGCGGATATAGTGATCATTTGTGTAATTATATGAAAAACAAATCCAGTAGTATTCCGAATATGCAAGTGCAAGGAATAATCATACCGGAAAAATCAACAAACAAAGTGCCTAATGAGTTGAAAAAAGTGAACGCTCGCACTCTAGAAGATATGAATGCATTCCGGTTGAAGAACATCAAAGTGGAAGGGTTCGACGCATACGATGGTGAACCGTGCTTTCAGAATTTCGCATCGCACTTCGGATCCAGTTACCAGGACCTGACCATGTTTGACCGATACGAAACTTTGACCAGTTCCTTTCGACCAACGTTGATCGACAGGTTCATGTTGGTGAGCAAGCGCTCTGGCGGCAACACGGTGAACCCTGATTGTCGCGTCCCCCAAACGGATGTGCTAAACATAGGATCGCCAGTGGAATGTGTTGCGACGTCTAAAATTAACAACAGCACGACGGTTACGGCGTCGGCGAGTGAACCGAACTTGTTCCAACCCGCCGTGGATGCCGACAGTTCAATCGCGGCCACAACACGATCGTGTTGTCTTCTTGATAAAACGCAGGTGCGCCATTGTAAACAGGACTATTTCGAGGCGAGTGTTTGTGTATCCAGTGTTCCGAAAGATTTAAACCTCGCCGGAGAATCTAAACAATTCGAAGAGTACACCTGGTCTTTCAACACCACTTCGATCGCAGCGAAAAATTGGGACTTGGCCGACTTACCTGCAGAACCAAACTTAGACTTCACCGACAATTTCGATGGAAATGCTATTTCACCGGAAGATTTAGAACACAAGATGGATGCCAACGTTTATAGACAGGAAAGCTCCAACATTACTTCAGAAATTAAACATCTAACTGAGGATTTTGAAAACAAAATGGCCGCCAGTACATACAGGCAAGAGGGATCAAATGTTATAGCTTCCATACGACAAGAAGAATCTTCTAGTCTCTCGTCTGGAGGATCAGATATTTCAATGCCACGCTATAGACGTGAAGGTAGTTACGTCAAAGCTATTTCTGATTATCTAGATGTAACAGATGAAGAACAAGAGAAATCATACCAAGACCCATTGGATACGATCCTCGACATAGAATCACAAGTACAGAAAGCGATTTCAGATTCTAGCATTCAGAGCTTCAATAATGATCAAGAAAAATTGGATATGTTCTTCCACTCAACACCGATCAACAAGCGTAATGTTACAAGCACGCCTAATTTATCTTCTCTAAACTGTGAAAAACAACTTTTCGAAGTGATACAAACAAATAGCGAAATCCGGCGGTCCATGCAAAATATGCCACGAAAAAGTTCACTAATTGATCGCAGCGCAAGCACCAGCGGAATGTCAGATGAAGATAAAACACTTACACCAAAAAATTTCAGCGGATCCGGTAGTACAGCGAAAGGAGTGCATTTTTGTCCAATAGTCTCTGAAGTTAGCTGGAAGGATAGTAGTTCTTCCGAAGATATGTCTAGTTTTAGTGTCTCGAGTGATCCCCATGATTCAACGCCTGAGCCTGAAGAAGAATTGCCTCGCGCGTTCATAACACCAGTGAGAAAATCTTCAAGTCAACCTGAGTTGCCAAAAGCTGGCGAAAATGAAACTGATTTTATATTCATACCGTTGAATCCGCAGAAATGGGCGTCGAGTACGCCGAGCGTAGCGACGACGACGACGACACGGCAGAATCAAAATGGAACTGCGACGAAAAGTGATCGGGGTGCATCGATGACAATAACAATAAAACTGAAGAACCACGACGGTGGTGCTGATGTTTACAAGTCACCGCCCACCGGTCGTCACGTGAACCAACAACAACAACAACAGTGCAGTAGCAGTAGCAATAGCGTGGTGGAACTAGAACCAGTCCCCGCGCCGTTTCACCAACAATCCATGCAGCAACAAGCAGTTGCCGTCATGGACTCGCCGATAGCGCACCGGCCGGTCATACCCCCGGCCAAGCAAACACGCACCGCGAAATTAGGCGGATTCTTATCCAGATTTGCCAGCTTTCGGTTTTCCACACGGAAATCGAGCGAAGCGAAAGATAAAAAGAAAAATGAATCAAAAAGAAAAAGTGGCGAAGCAAATATTGTTAAATTAGCCGAACCACAAACTCCAAGAAAAGCCACGACAGAAAAGGATTATATTTATATTCCGTTAAAAGGACCCTTACCACCGGGAATTTCAAGTGCACAAACTGATTTGAATGGAGGTAGAAAACATACAACGACGACGACAACAACAACAACAACAACAAAAGTGTTAGTGGATGGTCGTGAAGTGACGGATGGTGAATTTGTTAAAGTGAATGGTTCATCTCGGCCATATCGAGATGAACAACAACAAGTGCATCATCCGAAGGAAAGATTGGATGCTGGAGTGGCATGTATAAGCGCGAAACCTCCCTTACCGAAACTCCCGCCGCGGGTGGTGAGCGCATGCGTAAAAAAGCGCACGGAGGCCGCGCATTCGGTACCACACAGTCCGTCTGCCGCGCTCCGGACACTCCGTGATATTGATTCCGGGGTCGGTGGTGCACCCCGGAATGCGTCCTCTATGGAGCCCATGGGGCTGATAGAGACGGACCTCGATACAGAGGTGACAGTGATCACCGGTGGTACAGGTGCCCATGTCAAAACACGTAGTCTGATGAACTTGGGGGGCGCTGAGCCGCCGCCCCAAGGCCGCAGGCAGCTCCTCACCGCCACCGAGAACGCGAATCGGCCCCACAAATCCATGGAGTTCCTGCTCGACAAACAGAATCTCAAGGCGGTCGAGGTGAGTACTAACCCACTCTACACGATTATACATACATACATATCATGCATTATTTATGCACCTCGATACCATACCGTGCTCTACCCCACTATAACCTATTAATACCCCATTATTACACTAATCGTAACATTGATTGAATACTGTGCCCCATATGTATAGTCACTGATTTTACTCGCTGCTAATATTTTACTCGCTTTAATATTTTCTAACTACAACTTAGGATCGTAATAATATACATACATAGTACTCGGAATAATTGTTTAAATTTACTAGCAAAACTTTCGGTTAACAGCATTTTTTATCTAACTTATCACTAACAGGTAACTTGAAAATATATAAATAAACAAATGCCAAAACAGACTGCAAAATACGTGTATTTAAACTATTTTTTATACTTGTACTAAAACTATTTTATACCTGACTTAAAAACAACAACTAAAATGTGGGTTTCATCTTATTAGTAGCAATTAAATATATTATAAAACAATTAAACTCTGAAAAGCAATCATCGAATCATTTACGTTAAATATATATTTATGAATCTAATAAAACAATAGGTAAATAAAATATTTCTTCTAAATGTATATAAATATTTTTTAATTAGACTGTCTGATCTACGAAATAAAAAAAACTAAACATCTATAGAACTAACAAAAAATTGATAGACACCCTTATAAAATGCCGCAGTTGAATGCCCTATAAAATAAGAACTACAAAATACGAAACGTGCACTGTAGTATACGCAAGTGCACACATCTAACAATCTGCGATGCGCCATTGAACACGCACACAAACACACATTCGTAATAGTCGGAGTAGTAATGTGTATTTGTGAAGTGACCCAATTTTTACCCTACACGTTCGCGTCTGATCAAAACAGTGTGCGTTCTGTATCAATTACAAAACTACCCCTCAAATCCCAAGCCCCAGCTCAAACTGTCATTCCACCCTTGGGGTTTGACCAGTAAACACATCAGTGACGTAACAAACACATATACATATATATCCACACAACATACAAACATCCGCGAGTGACGGATACATAATACCACATATCGTGTGAATGTATAGGAATCAAATAGTTCGCCTGCTGCGTTGTGAAGTGAGTAGCTTTGTCGTCACAAATTCTCTGTTGTCAGTCACCAATCAAAGGCTATTGATTGTTTCGTTGTACATACATACATATACACATATATAGTGTGTTAGTTTGTCTTTAGGGGTCATTTTCGCTAAGATTTTATTTGCAATGTTTATAAAGAAAAGCGTGGAGGTTAGAGTGATGGGTAGGCGTTATCCATGTGGGTTCTGTTGGGTGGAAACCCACCATGACCTGTCCCAACTAGAAAAATGCTTAGGAATGGTTTTTGATTCACTACATATTTAGCCATCACGTTGTCTATATAGGCCGTTTCATGATGAGTATACAGCATGAGGGTATAGGCAATGCTAATCTTATGGAGTTTTTTGTACAATGTTGCCACAGTTTCACTTACAACTAATTCAGATATTTCTATTGTATCTTATAGTTGTACCACTTTATGATTGCAGTACAGAACCTTTTCTCTCGGCTATGCGATCTTATCTTATCTTAAGGTTTATACCTGTGCGACAGATAGTTTATTAAAAATGAATATTTAAATAACTCAATTATTATGTTATTTTATTTTCAAATTCATACGCAAATTAAAAAAATACTAGTAAACAAAATTTCAACGATAAAAATCAAATAACCTTTAGCGAAAATATTTAACTTATTTAATGTGTGTCAAATGCATTCAAAATGTTATTTCCGCTAAATATATTCCGATTTTATGATTCAAATTTGTTTTTCGAGTATTCTTGATTTTGTATTTAAATTTAAAATTAATTTTAAGATTCATTTGTTTAATACATTATTTAATTTTAATAAATGACCGTGCCCTGAAGGTAAGAACCCTTGCGATAGTGCGGTCAACCTTCAACCATTTTAATGGTTGGCCATTTTCACTCGCACTCTTAGAACTCCTATATCTATGTCTGTCTTTGTTCCACTCACACATCAGATGGGAAAGATGTGTCAACACTGTTCCCCATAAGACTCTATGTTGCATAATCATCATGAAACGGTGGGATTTCTTATGGGAAATAAATATTTTATTGTATTTCAAAGTTTTAAAACTTATAAATGCCTTATTCTCAAATGATGTTAAAACATATAATAGTTATTTTATTTGCTAAAGATTTCAACAACATAAAAATAAGTATCTATATAAAGTTGTGTTTCGTATGAATAAGAATACAGCGTTAGTCTTATGAAGTATTACACCATTTTTCTCAAGTAATTGATATTTTTACGAAAAACGCCTTTACATTGGTTTGGATTTAGCATCAAAGTTTATACTTTATTTAAATTGCTAACCATGGAATCAAGGTCAACATGACAGTAAAAAAAATTACAATAATTTAAATATTTTATCATTATTCACCTTTTCGAAATTACAACCTTGATTTTCAAATACCCATATAATTCATTGTGGAGTATGTTTTCGTTTGTCAACACAAGTTTGCAGTTTTATTAATATTAAATTTGCATCTGCGATAAATACAATAAAAAACCAAATTATCCATTTGTGTTGATCATATATAATACCTATTACAAATTACCTGAGTAAATTCTCGTATTATGTGTGGGTATATAAATATTAACGTACCTGACTATGTACATTAGATAATATTACTTTTAAAATATATCGGTCAATGTCAACCAATATACTGTATATACACATTGATTTTATGAATAATATTTATATAGTCGTGGAAAGAAAATTATAATAAATAATACAAATTATTATCAGAACATGGGAATCAAAAATAAGAGTATAACAGTATTTTTAAATGTATCTAAACTGTTTGGAAATTTAATTCGGTTTTCGTAATTTTTTTCCTGCAATTAGCAGGATATTAAGACCTCAACATATACATAATTGGCGTCTGGGTTTAAAGTTCATTGTCTTGTCGCTTAGAATTTCTAATTACTTTACTCACATTTACTGATTAAGTTACAAAGCGACTATGCGTCATCGTGAAATTAAATTGCGTCTCCATTTTTTGTTCATTTACAAATTTAATTGGCTATCTTCATTTTTTATTAGAATTTAATTGTTTTATCACGGCATTAACGACTTATTAATCTTCATAATAAAACTGATACAAAATTTCAATTTTCTTAACCCTATTGCTTATTTTGTTAAAGTACTCTTACCAATGTACGATTTTTTGAGGGTTAACATCGATTAGTTGTATAATTCACCTTTTACCTTGACCTGCTTGTTCTGAATCTCATTAAATTAAATATTATGATTCATTTGCTCAGTCTACCAAGTTTCATTACCATAACTTACGCATTTATTTTTCCAAAAAGAACAGTCTAAATTAGACAATCGTTAATTCATTCGCGTCACAAATTTAGTATTAATACGTTTCTGAAAAAACTAAAACCGTTCTACAGAATTAGCTGTATCGTCAATTATAATTCAGCGAAAGGCATTCCTATTTCAATTTGCAATCTCTGAGATTAATTTAGTATGTATAGGGGCCACCAGAATGCAGGTAAATCTTCCTCTGAGTAGGCGTAAATTTCTTGGCATGCCTAATAACAGAACCGTTATTCTAATTAGGGTACTTCAAAGAACGGTATGACGCTTCGCAAATAAACAAAGAGTTTAATTATTTTCGGTGCGATTTCGAACTATATAACAATCTTAAAGTTATTTTTCTAATATTATACTTAAATGAAATAATACACGTACAATTATTTGCTTGAAGATAAAATTATTTGTTTAGTAAAATATGCAATATTTATTTTGATAGATATAAACATGTTAGGAACAGATATTTTAGATAAGTAAACAAATAGTTATTCAAAATCTAATTCATTCATAAAATATATTACTTATAGTTATAGGGTTAACACTTCACTTCCGGTTTAAAAATATATGATTTACATACACGCTATTGGTTTATTCAAATATTATTTCATTTCTTTATTCAGTCAGGAAATGAAATATTACAGCGTTTTTCATAAAATGATTGAAGTTTTTGATATTATTATTAATCAACACTAACTGTCAAAATCATTGTAACAATTTTAGTACTTCTTGTAGAAATGAGTTCCCCTGTTGTGTCTTACGTTTTCGTGGTTTATTAATAATATAACGCTTAATCCGTCATGCTTGTCAAGTGACTTGTTCCCCTTCTTTGGTATATAGTTACGTTATATTGACAGTTCACAAACAAATTTAATCATTCAACTATATAGACTAGAAATTAACATATTTTAACAAATATAACAAATTTGTCTTAGCTAACAAATAATTATACTAAAATTACAAACATTAATTTATTTTATATGTCTAATTCATAGAATATTTAAACTATGAAGTACAGATTAAAAATAAATTTAAAAGTCTTTGTGACGTTGCCAAAAACCACTTGCGACACTGTTTCCTATCAATCTCTTCCAGTGCCAAGGTCTAGGGTAATGATTAGATGCTCAAGGAGTCAATATATAACATTTCGTCATGGCATGTTTAAAACATTCATAGTATATTGATCAGTTTTATTCCAGCGTAACCACAAAATAAATGCAGGTTACTTTCATGTCAAAAATGATTAGGTTACGTGTGTTCTTAGGCGATGAATATGGCGCATGTGCGTAGTAAATTACATTATAAACGATCCGTGAAATTAGAAACTAATGATTTTTTTCTCAAGAGGTCGCATCTTCATAATTAAAATATAGAAAGTTGAAAGATAATTGAAGGTGTGTTTATGGATATTTGCTAGTAATATTGTTTTTAATGCACTTTTCAAAATTATTAGAAATATGTAATCGCATTATTAGAAAGCATTTTCTATGAATTCAACATTTTCGTTAGAATCTGCAATTGTCTATGTAGGTATATAAAATCCAGAAATTATCTTGAAAAATGTGAGAAACAAAATTGAGTTTCTAAAATTCAATAGTTCCTCTAGCTCATGTTGATAGCTGTAACTAATCGACCGAAAGCGTTCTGAATTAACGTACTATAGTAAATAGCTTTTCTCACTATAAACTTGAACTATAATCATTTATTTCCGAAAGTAATTTTAAAAGTTTGATAATTCGATAATTATTATTGTGCACGGTGTGTTACAAAAAACAACCAATGAATTTTGTCTAAACTAGTTTCACATCCACGTAAATGATCCATATTCTAATTTAAAACGATTTATTTTTGGAACACCGCTCACATATTCCACGAATCCAACGAAAATGGGATCACCTCACCAACATGTTATGGAAAGGAATAAAGCGACGCAATATACATGTCAGTCTGCGTAGAATGTGTTTGTATTCTTCGCATTTATAAGGAACACACACACACACACACACACATACAAATAATGTCAGTACTCATATATCGTCACGCCCATCTTTCTGTGTTCATATATAGTCAGTCACGCACACTTACGCACCTATAAATACGCTAACATTACATGCATTTTAAATTCCTCGACATACAAACCAACACTAAAGAATCTTATGTTAAAACATTAAAAATTTAGATCTTATCGGGAATCAGGAAACTTTTTTTTTATACCTAATAAAATATTTAAAAAGTTTCAAAATTTGCCTTCAATTTTTGTTCTTTGAAGTTACGATCTAATCAGAATTACTTTCAAGCTAATGGTGCGATTCCGAGCAAGTTTTATAGATCTGTAACTAGAATCTATAAAGTTTTGAAAGGGTTTAAAATATTTTAATTTAATTGCAAATCAAACATTTATGATATCTATAGCTTGTTTTTAGCAATGAATTATCCTTAAATATGTATTAATTATGGAACTACAGGTTTTTTAAAATTTTATAGATTCTTCTTACGGATTTTCTCAGAATTACAATATTAGTTACGTGGTTATAGGAACTGTAAACTAGTTCATAAATTATGTTTTATATATATATATATATATATATATATATATATATATATATATATATATATATATACATATATAGGTATGTAAATATATGAAATATTGATTCTTATTTTGGAATTATTTAAAACTTCAACAATTTTCTTAAATTTAGTAATATTAGGTGACTTTTAGAATAATTTTGCTTTAAAAATATGAATGAATGTTTATTAGTGTACATATCTAACTATCTATATATATTTAGAAAATTAGTTTTTATACGGTTAAAAAATTGACAAAATCGCATCCTACACGTGATTGTTATTCGTTTCATAATTGCATACCAAATGGTATTGAGAATATTTACACCGAATACCAACGTTTCGGTGACCGTAGATCCGGTTTCATCACAGATTACAAATAAACAATTGAAAAAAAAAAGTAGTAGTAACATTGTGTGTGGTCTTATGTGTACAGTTACACTTATTTATCAATGGTTGGTATAAATATAGAGAACAACTGGTTATTTTTGAATAATTTCCTTATTGATATACATATGGCACAAGTTATCACTGATAACAACCTAGAGGGCAACTGATAACAAATTATGAAATATATATTCAGTATGGTTAGATAAAAGCATGTAAGAGTTATTTTGGAACGAATGAATCATAAGTATTTTTAGTAAGGTTTGATAACAGAGATAGATTTTCTTTATATAACAGTAAAAAAATTAATTGAATCATATTAACATCCCGTTGTTCAAATTAAATGATTTAGACTTGTTGTAATATCCTCATCCAAATCTAAACACTTCCACCGTTATTGTTCAACAAACTCAGCCTACTTGCATACCTAGTTGTTCTCCCGAACGCTAGATTGCCTTTTAAAATAGAGTTCCCAATCCCGCTACTAATTCTTAATTTTATTAATCAATTTATAACAAAGAAACAAAAGCGTATTTTGTTTAAAAATATATTTCAAATTATATACATAGGTATTAGGTACTAGTAGAAGACCTTAGGAAATAATAGCGGTCAACATTTTCTCCGGTGAACTATACTTGACCGGATACGATATCGAAAACAGAAAAAAAAAACTTTCTTAGTTAGTATGTCACAGATACCTATAAATCGAAGTCATCCACTAATTATATATCATAGATTCATTAAGTACATATTTATATTTGTTTTTCCTGTACCGAATTTCGCATACCTATATAAAATTAGTAGAACATCCAGTCTCCATTCAAAAATTTAAATCTAATTTAAATTTAACTAAGCATATATTTATAAATAATTAAAAAGACATCATGGAATGTCAATAATTAATAATTAATTTTCTAAAATAATATTTTGATTTTATCTATCGTAAAAATAATTAAACTAGGTATATTAAAATTAATGCTTATAATAAATATAATAATAACAAAAAACACAGTTTCCAACGTAATTTGTAACGAAAATTACTTATATATATATATATATATATTTTATTATTTTCTCTAAATATACATAATAAACCAATAAATCACTGATTAAAGTTCCTCAATAATTTATAAGACTTTCTATCAATTAGACTACATTTAAATATTTTGCAATCGATAGCCGTGAGTTATTTGTTAGATAAATAAAACTTAAAAATGAAAGTAACTTCAGAACAATTTAAAATAGTCCAGTTTCACGATTAGTTATAAAAAAAAATCGAATAAAAAATATTCTAATTTTAGATACAACAAAATATCACGAATGTGGTAATAAATAATTTAATTAAATGATGATAGTATCATGAATAAATTAATATACTAGTTTTGTATATTATTGAGTATAAAGCTAGATTTTCTCCGTTATCTGTCTACCAATTAGAATTCCTATTTTCACTATCAGTTCGATAATTGTGATTGAGTATTAAATAACAGACCAAATAGATAAGTTTTTATAAAAATACTGGAATTTGTCTCATATAAAATAACCATTTAAGGATGTTTTATATATATATATATATATATATATAAATTACTGTTTAATTTTTATAGTAAATTGTTTCATAATTTTTATCAATAACATCAAAGTTGCATGTCGTATTACAACAATACTCCAATGTTGTCATTTAGTATAACAAAAACGATATTATTTCACAACAATAAATATAGAATCAAGTATCATCATAAATATATAATAAAAATGACTTTGAACATTCCTTTAATACTAAGATAAGTTTCAATTACACCCTTGATAGGAAAATCAGCAATTTATATTGTTATTTAAATCTAAGCATAACCTATCATTATCGCTTACTTCAGTTCAATTTACGTTAGCGTGTTTTAAACACTTTCAAGTAAGAAATAATGCAATAAGATGGATGGTCAGCGCAATTTATAGAAGATAGTAAATTGAATTTGTCGGTTAAATACACATTTATTTTAATTGTCATTGTTGGTGTTATAACTATTAACACAAAACGTATTATTTAGTTTGAAGAACACGTTTTTCCCATTAGTATTTTTCTGATGTTCCGATTTGAAATATAAATGTTATTTTTCAAAATTTTAAATATACAGTTATTTACGTAGCAATTCCAAATGGAGTCTGTACATTTGTTGCTTCAGTGTACGTAAATAACAGTGAAATCACAATTCAAAATAATTATTGGTTCCAAATGAATGATTCAAATATTTTGCTATTTAAATACAGTGTTTATCATGATGTCATCAGAGGAGTGATTTTAATACGAAAGCAGTAATAAATGAGGATATCTTTTGCATTATATCACCTGAATTGAATATCTATTAATAAAAATATTCTCTCATGCATCCGATATGTGTTAATAAATAATTTATAGTCAAATTAATATTTATAAGTATTCCAGATAGAATGCATTTCGAAATATACATGTGGCTAATATAGACTGGGCCATGTGTTAGTTTCTTTTTGAAATTCGTGTTATTTCGAAAGTTTGCAGGGTGTAGTTTTAATGGCAATTTTAAAAAGATACTAACAGATGGCCCACTCTATAGTTGCTTTTTAAATTTAAAACTTAATATAAATCAATTTTATCGAATATTTCCCCCCATTTATCAACATTTTTAATTTCCTGTATTAAATCATAAAAACTAAACTAAAAGTCGTACATGAAAGAAGAACTAATTCCTACTATAATAACTCTATCTGTATTTATTCCCAGAGATTCTAACCCCTTTTTTATATTCAAAGCACAAGTCAGCATCATTAGCCTAGATTATTAATCATCTAGAAAAAAGGGATAAATTTGACTACTCCAGACACGAGAGTTAACGTGTGCTGAGTTTTAATTAACCGGATTTAGGAAGTGTATATTTTTCTCTCGTCTTTCCTGTTAGTTGAAATGTGAATGCAGCTTTAGAAAACTACGCAACCGGCAACATGTTGCGTCCAGATGTGCGGAGGTGGTTCGGAAAGACAATAGAGACACACACGGATAGATAAAAACCGCTTTGGGTGTTGTAACACACAAGGAACTTGTTGCTAGATTTCTGAAAATAAAATTGTTTTTATTCTTTTGTCCCAACGTGGACAATATGGGTCGTGTTAGGGGGAGGAAGTGATGTTTAGAAGCAACGCCGACAGGAAATGTACCCAGTTACGATTCCAATTATTTTTTTGACTTTGCGCCAATTGCCAAATGTTTCCAAGGCTATTCGACTGGACGGATTAATGGAGTTTTTCAATGTGGATGTTGAAATATTGACATTTGACTTATTGCATGATTGACTGGTTTATATTTGAATCTGTGTAACTGTTTCTAAATTTATTTTAGGAAACTTTTACTAAATTGACATTCTTGTCTGAATTGTAATCCAAAATTTTAACTCAAAAGTGAGTGTCTAGTAAATTAAAAGCTTAGCAAATCATTATTGTATTAAGTAATAAATTTTAATTACAAATTATTTATTTTTATAGCATATTATTTATTTAATTTCAGCATTTATTTGTTGTTTACGCTTTGACAGTAAAAAAAAAACATATTGATGTACAATGTTTATTGGAAAGATGTGAAAAAAAGCAATAATATCAAAGTAAAACAAAACTTTTATAGGCAATATTGCTTTTTGTATAGGTACCTGAACGAAATCGAGAAACTTTTTTTTATATATCCAGAAATGATGTCTTAGAAAAATAGTATTTTAATTAGAAAATAACATTATTAGAAAATATGAATAAAAAATTAAATAAGTATTTTATTATTATAGGTAGATACTATATAAATTAACATTAACTAGTTTTATAAAAACAACAAATATATTTCTTTTAATAACAGTTATTACTGTTAATTAATGACAATTAAACACTCTTCTCTGGATAAAATGACAAATGCCACCCACATAAATCATATAAGCTCAACCACAAACAACACAGTTGTATATTCATTTTAAAACCAAGTTCTCGCATTATATTCAGCTTATGATCCATTAATTTAAATTTCATTTCCTAGATAAACATTTTAACGCAACTCACGTGAAATTAGTTTATTTACTTTCGTAATTTTATTTCGAGCATTTAGGACGCAAATATTTAGATTACTTGATGAAAAATCACGAACTGTTGCAGACCTAATTTACATCTTACGCAATACGCAAAAATAAATCTTGTTTTGATTAAATGTCTCATACTACAATAATATACACATCTGGACGTTTTTTTATTTCTCAAAATATAAGAGAATGATTGCACTAAAGATATATTGCGAAGATAGTTTACCTATATACGTAGTAATAAAGAACCTTGACATAAAAAACAATAACATAGTTATACCTATGGGAAAATACAGTTGTTTAATGAAGATTCGTGCTTGCATTGTTTGTTAGATATGTTTTAAATTACAAAAGATATAACATTGAAATCTATTGTGGTTAGTGGCGCTTGCGGTAAGACTTAGAACTATTCACCATACTGTATGTATTCATATTCAGCATTGACGAAAATATAAAAATGATGAATGATACAAAAATACGGGAAGTTGTAATTTATTTTAAATTATTCATTGACGTTAATTTCCTGAATTTTCATGTCGTTTTATATTTGACTTAAAAAAATGTCCATTTTCTCGTAATTTTACTGCTAAATGAAATAGCAAATATATTAAATTAGTCACTAAAAGATTGTGTCTGTTACGTTGCCCAGACAAATCCCTAACAAGATTTAGTATATTTTATATATGTTTTACATGGTTTGGTTGTAAACAAATAAAATATATGTTAATGTTTCATGTATGTCTGTACTGTGAATTTAATTGAATCGAGCAGTTATTAGAAAATGCAAATATTAATTAATCAATTTATTGCAACCAATTAACATGATGACACATAGGTAATGAACAGGAAGTCTCGGTGGTTTGTGCAACTAAACAAAAATGATTGTGATTTGCAAATGAATGCAATCCATATACAACTAACGCATGTTTTGACCACACGAACAACGTCTACTCCTATTATAAATTTAGATATCCATTTTATAGTTTCATAAAAATATAAGTCCACAAATCTATAGACTGCTGTCATCTAGTCATTTCTTACACACAGTTCCCGAATGAGACATTCCACAAGAGAAGTAATGCATCTTCTGTCATCGTCAATGACATATTCAATTTCAGTGTGACAATGAAACCATATTTCATTGAAGGCAACGGATAATATGTATAAATATACTCTGGTGAGGTTGATGTATGAGAAATGAGAACAATGCTTTAGATAGATAGTGAAGTAGATGATTGCAGAAGTGAAGGCAACTGCTTGTGAATTGATTGAAGCGTTTTGTTTGTCACCGGAAGTGTACATGTCACATGACGAGGTGATGTGTGTGTGTTACTAATTCGTACGCGTATTTTGTACGGTCAACTGAGAATACAGTGGCGTAGTTTTAGGTATATAATAGACGTGTTTTTAAATTGATTTATCTAATCGTAAGTTATGTTAGGTATACGTATCGTTTAGGTTTAGGTGTGTCGAAATAATTGACTATGAATCAGTGTATAATCGAGTACTGATATAATTATATGAACGTCCATGAGTGCCCCTGTTTTAATTGTGGTTTACGACGCCCATGAGGTTTGAGTACTGGAATAATTCATAGATTATTATACAGTTATGTACGCTTTTGTCCGCAACAAGTGGGTGGATGCCTTTGACATTAAAAGCACACTTGGGTGAAAATTGTATTTTTATACTAATATATCGGAACAACGAACACGCTTATTACCATTGAATATAAATGTTAAATTTATATTCAAGCATATATAAATTAAATCCACTTTAAATAAATAATTTAATGTTTATATATCAATTTTTTTAAACTATCTATACATGAAAAACTTAATAACCTTTTTACAAAACAATTAAAATTTCGTTATTAACAATAGTTTAAATGCTTTAACTTATATATATATATATATATATATATATATATATATATATATATATATATATATATATATATGTATATATATATATATATATATATATATATATATATATATATATATATATATATATATATATATATGTATATATATATATATATATATATATATATATATATATATATATATATATATATATATATATATATATATATATATCTATATATATATCAATTTAAAATCACATTTAAAAAATAAATCTTGATTGACACTATTCTAATTATCTTAGGTATTTATTTAAAAATACGTTTGGACTCTGCTCAAAACGATGGTGTCTATGTCTGTCTGTAATCTGTGATATGGTATGTAACTTTGGCGAGACGAAACTCCAAAAAAGAAACTAAATTGCGTTTCGGTTAATGTGTGAACCAGCCATTAAAATTCTGTGAGACACACTGGCTTTGTTTTTAGTTTATGTTTGTTTTGCAACGTTTTTTTTTTTAATTTTTTTTTTGTTAAGCTTTGTTTCGTTGACTTGTGATGAGGATTTTCTGAAGATTAAATTGTTTTCGCTTGTATATATGTGTGTGGTTTTTTAGTTTTAAGAAATTATTATGCGTTTGACCTCATTGTCAAGTGGAGCAAAAAATTGCTCTTCTATTTTATATGATGAGATGCAATGTTATTATCAGATCTTTACGCATTGTTACTACGTTTTGTTGTATATGATGATGTTTAAAAAACATTTGTTTTATAATTATTTATTTTGTTCCCATTAAACGGTTGTTGAACTTGCTTTTTTACTTATTTTTATAATATGGCGAATTTCACATGGAGAAGAGTACAACTTGTACTTAAATTTTGAAAAATTACTATTAAATAATATTTTTCGGTATTCGAAAGTCAATTTTTAAGGTCGTCGTTTTTGGAGCCCGATAACACCGAAAATGCGAGTGGTACGAATTGTGTACTCATACAGTATGTTTACCAAATTTAGTATCAAACCGTTTAATATCTTCAGAGTAGAAAGAGCGACAAATTTTGGTCTTACGAGCGAGTGGATTCAGGGCGATGAAAGACGAACGTTTTGCTAAAGAAAATGTTCAATCCGCGATACTTACAGACACACAATCGAATGCTTTAGCTCTTCGGTACTTCGTATACGGCGAGCTAAAAAGCACTGACTCTTTTAAGATATCAAAACATTGTGCTAGTTTTTCTGTTCGTTCCTTTTACTGGTCAACAACTTCAAGATGTATACTTGGCATTACACATTTGTGCTTTCCAAGTGTTTAGAAACTGTCAACTGTGTATGACAAGCGCCGTTGATTGATGATAGTTGTGGTGTAAACTAGGAAAAGTCTTATACGAATTTTTGCCACGATAAAGAACTATTTCACACAAAAAGTATTTGGTGAACCAGCCATTAGCATTCAGCGGTTTCGTTTTTAGTTCATTCCTAAGAGAATTGGATACATTCCAAATGCATTTCTAAGACTGATTTAGCCATTTAATTAAACTAAATTTGTTTTTATTTAGTATTTAATTATAATTTATAAATAATATCAAAACCAAAACTTTCATTAATTTTCACTTTCTTTAAGAAAAACAGTTAAAAATACGTTTTATTTTACTTTCTCGTAAATTACATATTTTATTCATAAATCTACAATTAACACGTTGTTTGCCATGGTAACATATTTGATACACATGGTCAAATATAATTTGCATGCGAATTGCAACTACACTTTATTTAGTGATCTAAAATATTAGGTTGAATGAGAAAGAAAGAACATTGCACATATACATATGTCAAGGGTATGAAGTGAGAAAGGACGAGGTCGACCACTTAA
Organism: Nebria ingens riversi; assembly: GCA_018344505.1. NCBI lineage: Eukaryota > Metazoa > Arthropoda > Insecta > Coleoptera > Carabidae > Nebria > Nebria ingens. The sequence goes on from JADQWA010000400.1 coordinate 78,791, forward strand.
AATCCATAATATCTATCGTACTCAATGGAAGCGAAGTGTTGTGATAGGATCAACGTGTTTCTCTCTATGTTTACAAAACGGTTTATTAATAGCACTCTCTATTGTTAGTTTAGTGCTTTATGATATAGTATAGAATATTTTAACGGATTTGCTAATTTAACTTACAGTTATATGGTTTTTGTCATCGAAAATTCGTCTATTATTACATTCAAAATTAAAAACAATAGTAATGGAAATTCAAAATAAAGGATAGATGATGTTTACGATTAAATTGAATAATTAAAAAAAAAAGTAAGATACTTTAAGTATTCTATTCTCACGTGATAAAGATCGGTTTGATTAGTTGCTAAATTAAAAACAATAGTAATGGATATTTAAAATAAAGAAAAGATGATGTATGCGATTAAATTGAATAAATATTTTATAAAATTAGACACTTTACGTTTGTTATTCTCACGTGGTAAAAATCGTTTATAATGGTTGCTGGTGTAATACGAGTTCTAGGCGCTAAAAACTGCGTATCAAACAAATTATCTTTTAGGTATAATGCGTAAAAAGCGTAAGCCCTTTGTTCCGGCAGTCGAGTCACAAATAATTGCACTGAAAGCACCTTTTCCTCGACTCCAAAACTCTCATAAGACAAATTCACAAAGAGAAAATATGAAACCACAACACATTTTAAGTTCTACCGAGCACTATAAAAAGTATAAAAAGGATAAAACAAACAAAATAAATATTTAGAAAACAAAAAATTAGAACATTATCCTTCAAAATAATTCTTATAAATATTGAATATTTCCCAAAAAATACTAGGTTATTTAAAATTTCGCTGCCTAATACGTATTTCTCATAAAATTAACCAATTTAATAGGATTATTCTACCATTTTTTAATTGAAGGCTCGAGCAAAAAATACCTCCTAAAAAAGGGTGCTGACAAACTGCCGCACAGGTGCTTGCACCGCGTAAAAATACGTTTTTACTAAAAAGTCGTTAAGTCCTGAGTGTAAACAATTTAAAAACAACTTTAAGATTGCATCACGATTTCCAATATCTATTATTTCACACCTTTTACTCAAAACGCCTTACCTAGTGAACCTGAATTCCTTTCCCTCAGCTCAGCATGCGATTCGCATTACAAAAGAATTCGAAACGAGAAATTCCAAATATTTAACGGAATTACAAAGAAAATAAATTGACCATTTGATCTTCTAAACATTATTTTTAAAGAAATGCTTCACTTTTATGCCCCTTCGGCTTCCAAGTTTTAAAATCTAGAAACGAAAACTAAATCTTTGAAAATAATTATTAATGTTATCAAAATTAAATCAACAATAATAATTAGGTTATTCTCATAATAATACAGTAATACTTTAGAAATTAATATCTTTATAAGTTTTCTTCATTTGGACGTATGAGAATAAAGTAAAATTTAATAATGACGTAGTAATTTTATTGTTAAATCAACTTCACATCACTTTTCTTGCAACTAAACCAGAGATTAGTGCTTTCGCCATTTTCTATTCACTACATAATTACGGTATGAAATATTTTGAATGGCAAATCCACAATTATTTTTTTATTTTCCAAATAGTTGTTGCAGTTTGCACAAGGTAAAAGATACAAAAAAATAAACAACATTCTAAATTATAATTATATTATATTTGCTTGGCAACCAAATGATTTTATTCCAAAATAAAACAATTCTAACAAACAGTAATTAAAAATTCAAAATTCTCAGGCCAATAGCAAAGGTCTTTCTTTACGTCACCACATTATCAGTAGTTAAATATCATAAAGCAGTTTTTAGTAAATAATCATAGTGATAAGTATTCATTTGTTAATCGTTAAGATAACGTTAAAGAAATTGCTATTTAGAAGTAAAACATTGTATAGTTGTGTATAGACGTGAAAGTGTAGTATTTAAATTATCTTTAACAGTGGCACCAGTGATTGTTCATTTCTTTTCGGTGACTGACATACATTTTAACGTCTCTCGTCAATAGTGGTGTATTGTTTAAGTGTGTAGTGTAGGTTATCGTTAAGAATCTCGGTGTGTTTTTGGTGTAATTGTGTGAACTCTTTTAGTGGAAAAATGGTTGATGTAAGTGTCTAAATATTTTTCATATCAAATTAAATGTTTTATTTATTATCACAAATGTGTGAAATAATAAACTATCCTAATTCAGGGAAGTACATTAGAAATATGTCAACTACAACTGTGACAATGATTAAAATCAGATTCTAGAGTTATAATGGGGGTCTCTATTCTGTACAGCGCATGCTTCACATATTTTATAATACCCATCATGCTTAGCCTGATCCCTGATGTTACTTACAAGAGAATTCTCAACAACTAACAATAATAACACTGTATATGACGCACAAAGTTTTTCTACAACACAGACATGTGTTTTATGTTAAATGCACTGCAGTGAAACAAACAAAAATCAAAAGACTATCCATACATATAGTATGCTGACGTTATGCGTCATTAATTTAAACAAATTGCGTTGTATGTGAAATTGTTTGCGGATTACTGCATCTGTATATTCAGTGGAGGAGAGAAGATGTGTTTTACAACTGTTTTTAAAACGAATTGTTCACTCTTTAGAACTGAATTAGTTATAGGAATGACCTAAAGTCTAAATAATTTTAGATATATTCTGTGTCCGGAAAGCACTGGTCAAAAAATCTAATATACATAATACATATATATATATATATATATACACGACCTTTTAGTGTTTTACAAATGAGCAGTTAATCGCAAATATATATTTTTAACTTACTGAGATAAAATTATATCGGGAAGAAAATTTCATAGTATAAATTATGCAGTTTTTTATTATCAATGAAATATATTTCAATTTATCAATATTAAATAATCTTAAGGAATTTCATTTATGCAAAAATCAATCATTTCAAACGTTTAGATTTTTTATCTTTAACGTAAATAACAAATTTTTTAAATAATATTAAAAAGATAATCAAAAAGTAATTTATAAACAGATCTACTTTTAAATAAAATTTACTTTTCAAACTCGAAATAACACATAATTACCCAACATACATAACTTCAAGCCTATTCCCATTAAATGGGGTGGCAGAAAACCTTTACATCTATTCCCATCTTGACAATCTTTCACCATTCAACTCTTCTTACAAAGTTCTTTTTAAAAATGGCCGAATTTGGGAAACCATTTATTAGAATGTTTAGAAAAACTTGTAATTTTTTATTTTCTATTTCCAAGAGACACACACATCATAAATTAATAAAAGTCTACATAGACAATACATTTTTCTGTATTTGTATACCTGTTATGCTGCTCATAGTGTATACATTTCTTTTTATTCCTGTCCTGAAAATACAGTTTCTTCCTAATAAATACATACATTATGCGCGTACATGCGTACAGTAATATGTATGTTTGTTTGAAGCCACAACCGAACACTGGTCATCCGTCAGTTCCAGTGTTGATGAACTGTAATTTAATTGAATGCATCTATGTCAAATGCGGGCTACTTATGTATATATATATATATACCCAACATCATCATAACATATCATGATTTGTACCCTGCACATAATATTTACTGCTCTTTTTATTTATTTTATTGCCTACAATTATTTACTAATAACTGCGTACGCTTATATAACATTTTAATGGCTCAATGAGGACAAAACAGTTATTTTGTTTATAGGAAATTCTCTGAAATTAAAACAGTGGTCCTATTCAATTTCGCTTGTAATAAAATCTTCAAAGAGGGTGAAGTTGACCTTGCTTTCGTATGGTTGATAGTCCATAAGATTAAAGACTGTTTTACACATCTAAATACTTGTCGGTATACTCAGTCCATTTTTGATATAATCACATTTGTAAACCATGTATGAAAATATGTCAATTTGATTGATTATTCCTGATTATACATATAATTTATAAACACACAATTTAAAATGACATTTAGCAAGTTTAGTTTAAAATTTATTTCATGTTGAAATCTAAATGATTAATTATATTAGTTAACATTTAACAATATCCTTACTAGATGCAATCATTTGTTTTATTTGTTCGCCATATCAATGGATACTTAAGCAAAGCTTGATTAATAGTTATTCCCAAGTACACTCTAAAAAATTGTTTTTCAGGTAGATTTTTTATCGAATTTTATTCATAAATAAAAAAAATCTAATCAATTTTGAGCAAATATAAAATATTTAGATACAAACAAGAATTTCATTTTCTTTTATAATATAAAATAACTTAAAACATTATAATTTGAAACTTAATAACTGCACCAAGTAAATTCTTCAAAACTTCACAATTTAATTTCCGCATTCTTGTTTATAATTTTTATTAAACCTAAAAGTTGAATTTCTCACATTTACTTAATGGGAAAACTTAGTTTGGAAGCAAAGAATATCTGAAGCTAAATATATTAAATTGTGTTTGGTAATTTCATGTTACGAATCTCTTAATTCCGGTTTGAGATTGGCTTGTAATATATAATTGATTCGCATTTATCGTGTAGTAAAAATATAACTATGATTAATATTTGCAGCGTTATTTAATAGTGAATTAAATCTTATATTATACACAGCGATCTATGAGTAGTATTTAATTATATCACTTATAAAAAAATCGTTCACGATCTCGTTGGTCCAACTAAGCCTAAATACTAAATAATAACATATTTCATGTCAGATAATAACGTACACCCACCCTAACCCCTTTGGTAAACATTGTTTAAGTTAACAAGGGGAGTGCATAGAAGCATAACTATAATAATTGCGGCATTTACTAGGCGTGTTTGTGTAGCCACGTGCAAGTTACATATACATTAGCTCGCACGCCACGCTGGTAACACAAGCATCCAGCCAGAGAAATGACAGACGATTGAGTAATCGTGCATTTCTCGTTATTTCGGGTTTCTATGTGGGCGGTTTTAACATTCACGTGCACGTGAACAAAAATTCATGATCGTAAAAACGTGAAACGGAAAAACAAATGCACGTGGTAGCTATCGTCAAGTTGAAATGTGTATAACGAATGTCCCCTAGCGCTGATATCCAACTTGACGTTGCTGATGTGCTGAGTGCAGACATTTAGCGGTTATGCAAAAGTATTTGATAGAAAAATTGAGGAGAGCTTATGTAACTTAACTAACGTAGGAGCTAAACTATGCTTGCGTGTCTTCACTTTTTTATGCAATTATTTTTATTTTTATAATATCCTATTTAACAAATGGTTAAATGTTGCTTATTCTATAAGTGTAATTTTCTTTCATTAAATTTAAAAATAGAATTATAATGTTAATAACTTTATTCTTTTTACACAAAAACTAAGTTTAAACTCGAAATTCATTTCACATCGCCTTGATTCCGAAAATATAAATATCTACCATATATTTGGTAACATGTTGGTCACTCGCTAGTCGTAAGACCAAATTTTGTCGCCTCTTCTCCACTGAAGGTACTGAACCGATTTCAACCAAATGTGGCACACATATTGTGCAGGTGCCCGATTCAATCCGCACGCATTTTAAATCCAATCAGTGCCGTACTTCAGGTAATTTTGCCCCCCCCCCCAGAGAGGCTTAAAATGCATTTTTAAACAAGTTGATACTATCTAAAATATGATATATATGACAGTTAATATCTTAGATTGATTACTATATCATTATTGGTTTGTTACTTTGATCATTATAATTCTAGTAGAAATATTGTTTATTTATATAGAAATTCGCTATGTTGAACTTTAGGCATTGGCGGAGTGAATGCTTGTTCCTATTTGTTTTCAATAATAAAAAGGGCTATGACGTATATACCTTTCTGAAAACGGAAATAAAGTACGGTTTCATTTGATATTTTATTAATTAAGAATGAATAATTTCGCAGCTATAACGTTGGAGCTTGGAGTATATTAAAGGTTTCAATCTTTTGTCATTATTGGTATATTTCTGCAGAAAATGTTCAATTTGCGCGCACCTTTGAAATTCAATCTTCAACGATGACAGAAACGGTTCCCAGTCCAGACGTTACCGCAGAAATTCAATTTCCTTTGATCTACGATGCTGGTGTAATGTAACGGTGCGAATCACTAACCGATGTACATTTACAAGTAGTAAAGGAGAAAATATGGAAAGACGATCGATAACTAATAATAAGCAAGTCGACGACAATGTTAAATATACTAACTAAGCGAAGGAAATGATATTCTTAAACCAGAACTTGTAATGCTTGTCATGTCACTGCTCCATTATTTTATTAATACTTCTAAAATCTATACTATGCTAACAACCAATAAATAACACCGTTAATTTTAGCAAATCAAGTAATCATCATTAAATTATTGACCGGATGTGATCATTTGACGAATGATTATGGTTTCACTTCCTTTGAAGTCATATGTATGTGTCTATTAAGAAGTATGATTTTAGATATTGATTTAAAAGTGTTATTGCACGTTGTGATGTATCTGGAAATAGATGCATTTGAAGTTGAAGAAATCACGTTTGCTCTTGTTGTGTGAAGTTGGTTGCACGTTGTTATATTTTTAACCTGGAATACTTTTCAAACAGTTCACTCTTATCTAAAGTACCCTTTGTTCCTTATGAAAGGAGAGCGCTTATATATGGTTTATTTATGTAAATGTATTAGGTATAACATGACTGTTACCTACGTGATACATATGGTTTATGTTGTAAAATATAAACACTAATATTACATAAGATTCAATACATAAAATAATATTTACTATCAGTTATACTTTTAGTATCGCTAACGATATTAAATCAGAATGGTTTCTGAGAGTGTTTGAAGATATTCTACTAAAATTTCAACTTAAGGGTCGTATTGTTAGTCTCTTACTTATAAAAGTTTATCTATAGGTTTCTACAGAATTATTATCTTAATCCGGTTCTTTGTAGACAATACATAACCTTATAGAAAGTCTATAAAGAGTATAAAGATAATAAGCTGAGTGGCTACAAAACCGACTGAACTTCAGTAGAGTACAGATGACGTATTAACGCGTCAGTTATTTTAGAATCACGTACCTATATCTACTGCATTGATGTGTAGGTTGTATGTACTTGAAGATACTTATTATTAGTAACCTAGACGTATCATATAATTTGTTTTGACCCAGAATAAAAAATTGTTATGATCAACAAGCTATGATGAGAATCGACAGCTTTCAAATATCTTCACTTGTAGATTATTGCACGAAACAAAAAAGAAATCTTATTAAATAATTATTTTATTTAAGGATTTATATATATATATATATATATATATATATATATATATATATATATATATATATATTATTCCAAAAAAATATTGATGGAATGAATACAAAAATTGTAGCCGCGTAATTTAAATATATTTATTTTAAGTTTTATACATAAAATATCTAGAATATTGTATATTTAAAGAAGTTTGTTTTTAATGTGTTATGCAATCTACTCTAACTAAGGTCATGTTTTATGCACATAGTTACACAAAAGTATGTGTTATAAAATGCAAAATCCACCCAGAATTACGTCAGGAATCAGGATGTATTTGTTGGAGTTAATTTAAATAAGTAATTACTTTATGAAATTACTCTACAAACTACTGCATTTTGCGCTCTACATCTATATGTATATATAAATAAATAACACACCCATATATATCTGTATTGTCTAATTTATAACAAAAGTTTTAGCAAAACACCATTGTTGGTTGTTGATAATACTGGCGCAGTATTTAGGTATTATTGTTAGTAGAACGGGGTAGCCATTATTACAAACTTCACCAACAATTGCTTTAATCGCGCATCCTTCTCTGCCCCTTTGCCTAGTTAAATTTCCTGTTGATGGTCATGGCCGTCGTATATATTTGCTCTGGTTACTGCCTCGTTACAATCTGCAGTTTACGTTCATTATTCGTGGAAAGTGCACGCGTAAATTCATCTCAGTATGTTTCCATTAAAAAATAACGAATCAAATTGTGAACGTGATTTTGTACACCATTTGTGTGTTTAGAACTGACCTAATACTAATTCGCTTCACTACTAAAGGTATCGTTCCCGATTATTTTATTTTTTATTTTAAAGAAAATCACAATTTTTAGTATAGATTTATAAAATCATTTTACTTGGGTTTACATCACAAATAAATACGAATTTTGATATAAATTAATTCGCATCTATATTCACTATTAAGATACCGTTTGTTTTTATTGACAGTTTTTAATTGTAATTTTATGGTTTGTTTATTTGTGAACTTTAAAAATTAAGCTCCACTTAAATGTTTAAACGAGCAGTTATTGCAGCTGTGTATATTATGGGTTCTCATGCTGGACAAGCAGTAAGAAAATTATTTATTATTATTACTGAACGTGTGTCAAAGTCTAATAATTATCTCCTACGTAAACTATTCTACACTAATAAATTGCGCTAATTACTGGACTAATATCTATAAATTATCAGTCAATAAAGATTAATCAATGATGTTTGCAACTGCTATAGAAAATAAACAAATGTTGTAATAATTTAACAAAATATTGAACACAATTGCGATTTTTTTTAAAACACTTTCTGAAATTTGATTTAGATTTTAATCAGTATACGTTTTAAAAACGCTTACTTTTTTATTATGTAGTATGAGTACGTATATATTTCAAAACACGAGAAAACTGTAGAAAGGTAAAGAAAGAGAGGCATATTTTGTTGACAAAGTGTGGCATTATCTTTTGAAATTTTCATTTTCACGATGTCGCTGTAAATCTAGTGTTCCTTTATGTTCTGGAAGAAAAAACCAGCCTATCCCATTTTGGTTCTATTATCTTATTCAAAATGTTGAATTTTCCATTTCTTACATTGTAACTTATTTCATGTTTTATTTATATATTTATAAATTTGATACGCGTGAATAAAAACCATTTTTTGAGTATTTGAACCATATGTTTTAATATCGATTACATATATTATACTATTATCTATTTTATCTATGTATTTTGAGGTGAAATAAATAAACAAATTTAACTATTTTTAAATTTTCGTTAGATGTATCAACATCAATTTTTTTTTTATACATTTATATATCCTAGAAAATATCTTAAAGTTAATCGCTTGTAGATGAAATCATAAAAAATTCAATAATGTTATTCCTTGTTGGACTTCGACGCAATGCGACGCGTCTGCAACAGACCGGCTCATTTCAGTTATATCTCCCAAGGGGTTTTCATATACAGGTATACTACATAGCGTCCCTTATTTTTCTACGTGTGTGAACACAGTGATAAAGGTTTCCTGTTGTTTAAACAGCCAATTTGTTGACGTCTCACCTGATATTTCTCATATTGTAAATAATAATTTTAGTCTGCATATACCTATTAGGTTACTTATATCGTACAAGCAATATTACTTTTTTCCTGCTCGTACTAAGAATATTGGAAATCTATATTCTCTGCAAGTGTTATGCATTGCAATAGTATACTTCCATTATTTATTTCTTTAGCGCTTTGTACTAAAAATGCATATTTTATTTAAATACAAATAAAAAAATGTTTAAAAATCTAATTTTTTTTCATTTTTGCACACGCCTGTATATTTTCAATTCTAAATTTTATGATCGGATAATTGTATAGTTTTATTAAGCAATTATTTATTTATAAAATAAAAAAGCGACAGTGGATTATTTTCAAATTAGCAAATTAATCTAAATTAAATATTTAAAAATCGCATTATATAACTGTAAACAATATAAAGTTAACATATCTTTCTACGAATCTAATTATCTACTCATAACTTATATAATTCACAACAAATCTAGTTAAACTATTTCATTTATGGTATTACCAAGAAACTAAACCGTTGTTACGTTTAATTCAATTACAGGAATCCTGCTCTGAATCCTAGTTGTGTATTTACATTTAAAGCGAAATTCAATAGAACTTAAAACAGTTAGGTGTGTGCAAGTTATTGCTTATCCGAGAATGGATGCATCCCTCTTATGCTTTTATCTGTGAAATCGGATGAGAAAGTCAAACAATGCTTGTTGTCTTTAGCGGAGTGTTTAATCTTTTAGTTTTATTAGTCATAGACAATCTGACTACAGCGCACTTTAACCAGAATTCCAAATTTGGAACGGTTTTGTTTTTCCGTTTGCCGTATTGGTCGATTGTAAATAGTTTATTTATACCATTATATACATATATATATTTTTAAATGTATATTTAATGTCAGTAAAAGTTCATGTTAATACGCACTAAGAAAACACTTTTTGACATTTTACGGGTTAAAGTCAGCGATGAATTGACCCGAAACTTCAGCAAATTACTCGTTGGTTCATATTTACTACTAGGCGCCAAAAAAAAACACGTTTATCCTCCTTTGTATCTCTAAACTTGGTTCGATGTTCGTAACACTTTTCACTTACAAAATTTCACTAAAATACTTTCAATTACTTTACTAGTAAAAAATCGTATTGAACATCAACGAATTTCGGTTTGGTCGACTATATCAGTTCGCAAAAAGAACTAATGGCGCTGCAACGTTCATAGGTCACGGCTACACCTCACCACCCTCCTACGAACGAAACTATAAAAGTTCATTTGTTCTCGAAACAATTGAACAGTTGCTCTTCGATCGTCCACTTGAACATATCGTGAATATTACCAGTTTATTTTTAATAGTGTAGAGCCAATTATTTTTTGACAAACACCCATTATCATGGTCAGCTTGATCGAATTTCCGGGGGATTTTGAGATTGATCACTATCGGAAGGAATGGGTGCGATTGAGTATGATGTGGGAGCCAGTAATAAAGGTTCGATTTTTATCTTCTGAGATAACGATTATTTGCTCAGAGCATCTGTTTGTGTGGTGTATATAGTCTGATTGATTAATTACTGCGATAGTTATTACGGTTAATGCGTAAATTCAATTAAAGTTTTTATTTATTGAAGTATTTCCGGAATTGAAACGCAGTATATAGATATATCTAGAATTTATTTTGGTACAATTGGAATTATATATGAGCATTTCGCTAAATTTAAAGGAATTCTGTGGTTTTATTTAATATTTATTAGAATATGTATATGCAAATGTGTTTTTAGCAAAATAGTATTTATAGAATTCTATTATACAAAAACTATGCTTTTAAATGAATGCAGATCTCATAACTATACTAGTAATTAAAATAAATGAATAATAGCAATAGAAATACTGTCAATGTAACAGCTCTTTAAAATTAAAATAAGTGACTGTACATGTTTTTTTCACTACACACATTCAAACTCAATCTAACATAAAATTTGCAAACAAAGAAAACAATTATAAACAAATTACGCAAGATACAACAACAAACTTTTCCTTAAAATATATTTGAAATCACAATATATTAATAGTATTTATTTGTCTGTTTGCAGCCTCGCATATCTCTGCCAAACCAAGTAATTTATTTTTAAATCAATATAGATAAATAATATAATGTCCTTTATTGTTATAATATATTAAAAAAATGAAAACCAATGTATTAAATAGTTTGATTTGTGTGTTTACAGCCTCCAGAGAACGAACTACAAAAGGGCACCGGCGAGCGAGTAATGTCTGAGCACCAGTTACGCGTCCAACGTTCCCTGCAGAAGCTCACAGTGCCCGATTGGTACAAACATAACCAAGTGCCTCGTGAAGGTTTCATCCTCAAGAAACAACGTAATGAGCCACGATGGCCCGGCACAGGCACCGCAAACAACAGTAAAACACCATCTCTTAGCAGCTTGGGTTCAGGACATTCTCCGATTCTACTAAGCCCAACACCTCACAGCCAGACACAACCATTCACAAGATGGTCAACATCAAAGCTAAACTCAGCCGCATCATCACCGTGCGCATCAACGCGAAGCAGCTTCAATCACCGCACATCTAACGGAGGCATTTCACCGTGTTCCGTACGTAGTAGTTTCAGTTACCGTCAACCATACCTAGGTTGGCGCTCTCAAGAACGTCTCACGCGCCCTAGGACTCCCGCAGAACGACTAGCAACAAGCTTATTACCAGCGCTTCCTGTCGATAATGTAGAGAACCCAGAGATACAGACTTCAATTAAGGAGGTCACTTCAGCTATAGTGCATTATGTGAGTGGTTTGAAACCGGATATACACGACCGAAATTCCCTTAGCCCGACTTCTAGCCCGAGATTGGGACGGGATTCGGTATCGCCGAGATTTAAAGGGTATGAGAGCCAGGATACGGCGAGTCAAAGGTCGGCTAGTCCGCAGAGCAGGGGTAGCCAAAAATTGTGTTGGTTGGAAAGTTCTTTTGTTGGAACGCGACCGCTTGATTCACCTCAGACGCCGGTGTCGCTAACTAGCGAAGCGACGAACCAGCAAACTCCGCCCACCACCTTGAGGTTAGATCTACAGAAAAACATCAACAATGGTGAGTCCTTACGTGCCTGAACACAATTTATAAAAAATTAAATAAACGCGGACTTAATTATTGTGTACCTACAAAATATACCGTTCAGTGTTTTATTTTAATTTAATTGATTTGCCTAATGATGCAAATCATTTTCTAAAAGTGCTCTCTAAATCACAAAATGGTGCTCCTTTTGATTTCTCAATGTAGCCTGGTGTAGATTTCTAAATATTATTAAGTTTATTAATTTGTTTTCGTCTATACTTTAGAAAACTATTTTATTTATAATAAAACTTCAGAGACGAGCTTATTTAAAATGTACGCCATTTTAAATGATCCATTTCTGTATTATTAAGTTGGTAAACTTCAAACATTTCGATACAAGAAATCACCTCATAGTTTATCGACTGCGTAAATTGTGATGGTTTTGATGACGTTGCAAAAAAATCCGAGGGACAACAGAAACTTTTCATTGTTCTAACAATTGCTTTTGATCGTATGATTATGTTTCTGTCCCATGTTCTTATTCTTTTTATTCACAACTCCAGCTCCGTCCAGGACCTCCTGCAACTGATTTCATCTCAATTTACTAAATTCATACCAATTTACTGTTGAATAAAACGCAGTAAATTGTGCCCCCCCATGTTATTTGATCAAGACTGCGCCCTGCATATCTTCAATCGAGCTGATTCGAGAGAAACTCAATTTTATAACTTGTTATACTTATTCTAGGAAGTTCATATCAAGCGATGTGATTCTATGGGCGTTTCGTTAAAAGCAAAATTAAATCAAAACATGTTGAAATAATGTTATTATACAAATGTTGCAAACATATAAATAAATATGTTGAAGTTTAGTAAGAGTTTAGCTTTAAAGGGCAATGCTATTAATATTAATAATGTATATTGTTTTGTTTTTCTTTTGGACGTATCAGTAAACATATGACTGCTAATAACAAATATTTGACAAAAATGATGAAATTGTAAACCAAATGAATATTATGTAAATTATTCAAGTAATACTAGAATTTGCATTTAAAGTTTAAAGATTTATTATTTTACACGTTTTTAACACATTGTGTTTTTTCTATCGTATTGTCGTGTTTTCTTAATCACTGATTAATAAATATTGATCTTTTTTCGTATAATAATACAAATAGTTAATAATAAATAATAATAATATTTAGTAAAAAAAAAAAAAATGCAACGTTGTGTACATAAAGCATATTTTAATAGTGTATCCTGAAATTAATTTTATTAATTATTACCTGTTTTGTATTTAGTTAACGTCTATATTTAGTTCTATGTATTTTTATCAGATATGTTATGCATGTATAAGATCTTAGATCTTAAATAAATTATTTTATTATTTTAAATTTACCGATTTCATTTTTCTTATATATTTTGTGCACAATTATTTCACATTGTTTTTAGTCTTTAATTTCAGCACATTGGGCGTTTATGTTTTGTAAAAAGGAACGGTGAGTTTTTTTGCTTTATGTATTTGCTATCATGTCTCCTGCTCAACATATATCCAAATCTCAACTTTTAAAATTAAATTTCAAACAAAAGCCATTTGAATTGAGATTTGATTATATATTTAACAATCTATTTTGCGCGACTCATTTCATAAATCATTTCTATGTTGCTATATTTCTTTCAGCAAATGTTGCTTTTTTGTTGTTCGTTTGCTTAACTTAAAAATAATGCAGACAACTTTAAATGAATATTCAATTTTATAATAACACATATACTCATAAAATAACAATACTAAATTCATATTCATAAAGTGATTTAACCTAGCTGTACTTGCCACCTCATGATTTATCTATTTAGTTTAGTATCGAAGTAGTGCGTCGTGGAAGTGGTTATAACTTATAAAGTGAAGTGTGTTACGTTAAATCACTTTATGAATCAATTCTAAGTAGTGCAATTGTGAAATAGTGTCGTATTTCTTTTAGAGATGATAAGTCACATGATGGAAAGCGCAAACAGGCCTTCACCGAGCTCGACGACGTTGGAGGATGTACTGGACTCGCTGCTTGGGCTTCCGCCGTCGACAAGAGCACCCAGCCCAAGTCTCCAAGGTAGGAGACATGTGTAAGTTTCATTCCAGGACAATTTAAAACTCTGATCTGTGACAAACACCTGAACATCACGTTTGCTCTATCGACACCGCATCACCAACAAGTCCATTCTAAATAAATAATAAAAAATATATATATAAGCACTCAAATCTACCAACAGATGGTTTATATTTTATTGTTTTCTGTATATTGAACAAAAGGTAGGTATCTTACTTCTCTTTTCCTCTTCTGGTCACCGTATACTTCTTCCTTCCGCACTGCACCTTGTAATGTATCTGTTTCATTATATTACTCAACTTAAAATATGTTTCACTTTTGTATGATTATTATATCTGCTGTCACATAAATGTATTTTCCGAAACACTATTGTTATTAGTTTTTTAAGTACAATGACCCGAGTAGGTAATTAAAATAAAATAAATAAAACAATGTTATGAGTTGTTTTATAGAATAAATGCATGTGATAGCAAATATAAAATTAAGACATTAATATACACAGTAAATCTCAAATCATAATAAATAGTCAAAAATGATATTGTAAAACAACGTTCTAAAACATCAAATCAATTTCAACCTAGAGTATAAATAAATAAATACGAAGATCAAACAATTAATTGCCTAGTATACTTTAACGTGTGTTTTACTGAAATTAGTAAACAAGACTGGCAGTAAAAAAACATTTAACGTTGTTAGAAGTAGCGCAATAAATAAATAAATAAAAAATTGTATGAAACTTGGTGTGCCACACAAGTGACTGATTGCAGAGACGGCATCAGCTAGTACAAGTCCGAGTAAATTGGCGGAGCGAGGCGTGGAGCATTACCGACGTCGCAGCGAAGGCAGCGAGCCGTCGTCCCGCCCGGTGACGGCCGTGTCCAATGAAGCGCCGCGTCGCGTCAGCTTCCATGCCTCACCGTCATCAGACGCGAACAACAGCGCCGCCGCTACTATCAAGTGCCGGTACACACGATGTGGCAAAGTCACCATAAAACTCAGCGATACGGGCAAAAAGTACAAAAACTGTCACAACTGCACGTACATCTATTGTTCGAGAGAATGCCGACGGGCCCACTGGGAGAAGCATCGTATGACGTGTTTGTTTTCGCGCGTCGGGGCTTTATGCCGACAAGTCTTAGCCGCCGCCAAAGAAAACTTAGACACATTGAAGATGTTTTCGTTACTAGCGCGACAAGGTTTCCTCGGCCAAAGCAACGGAGCTGTCAAGTGTTTTTTCTCCAGTCCTGAATGTGCAGAGAAATTTATTGCTGGCAATACGAAAGCTCTAGGGGAACCGGTGTATGTACCATGGACAGATTTGCTCCCATCGGAAATGGGACCGAACCTATATTCAGACCTAATCCGAATGTGTAAAACTTACAATCCTGATACACGATTTGTGTTATATGTTTCGGTTTGTGTTGTGTCCGAGGTTCCAGCAACGGGAGCTGTGAAATGGGAGCGACAACTTGTATCAAGATGCGCAAAAATTCGACTTTGTAAATCTGTTTTATCAACAATCACCACTTCATCAACAAAACTCGATAGGAAATCTATATCATCATCGACTAAACTATTATCATCAGATGAGATCAAAACAGTCATTTTAACAGCGCCTCGCACTAACGATATGTCCGTGCAAAAATCGCGGGAAGTTAGTTTTGCATGTATACAACGCCAACTGCGACAACGAGGCATTTCTCTGAAACGACAATTCCCAGAGGTGCATCAAAAGTTATGCTCGTACGTCGAAGGGAAATGTGACCAATTCGCACCGGTTACAATCTACCCGAAAGATTTTCATACTGGTAAAAGTTTCATGTGTATTATAATGCCAGATGTCGCACAACCGGATAAGCTTAAATTGAAATTGCCCACTGACAGCCCACGCAGCAATAAGACTTCCGATGTGGACTGACATTGCTATTATCCTTCTTCCATGTCGTCTGTCATTCCTCTTCTTCTTACATACGTGCATGTGATGTATTTTTTGTGTTACTCTTTTTATAACAATAATAATAATACACAACATCCTGGATGCTAATACATACAGCAACAATCACACAAATTAATCTGCTAAATCAACTCGCCAATAATAATATTTTTACTCCATTTATTTAAGCTTTCAATGTATTCATCATACATGTTTTTACATACATACATTATTGGTCAGTCTCATAAAAAATATTCATTCTTCTACTAACATTTGATGGATTTTTGTACAGTAAAATCGATGTAACATCATTTTCAATCAATTTTCTTACTGACCCTGTATGTAATATGCTGAATCATGATAATAAGAAAACAAAAACAAGGCAATTTCTTGTGATTTCTATATTTAATACTTAAACACTAAATAAATATGTAAATATTATTTCAATACCTTATATATATATATATATATAACCATTTATAAAATCATCAAACACCAAACTATTTCATAATAATACCTATTTCATATGTTTGATTATTCTTTGTTACCTAGACTTTGGTAAAAAAAAATGCTTAAGCTTAAAAGAAGCACTGTTATAAATATATTGTTGTTTAATCTTATCGATAACATTATGTTTCAATAACAAAGGTAGTTTTGTAATGTTTAGTAAGAAATATGTTGAATCTACTGCGATGCCATAAAAATGTATCCTTAGTGAACAGATCAACATAATTATTTGAATAGCAAATGTTTTCAGATCTCGAACGAATTAATTAAAAAATGACTTTCGTAAGTTTCTGATATTGAAACTAAACAAATTTTGATTCTCAATCTTTTAGACTGAGAAATTACAAATTTTGAAAAATAAGTTATTCTTCTATCAATTTTACTAATTAGATAATGAAAATTGTTAGCTAGATTTTCGTAATGCCATGTTTTAGCACTATGGTTGATTTTCAAAACAAATATTCTTATACTTATTGTTGACCTGTAAGAAACAGGGAAGTAGTGGTAAAGTTTAAATAAATCCCGTTGCCTCTATACATAGTTTATTATAATATCATTTCATATTAAATTTTCTAACTAAATGAGTATGTTTGATATGCATAATTATATTATATAATAATCTCTTCAAAAAAACATGATAAAGCTGGTGCTTTATTTTCATCTACAGCCAAAAAGCCACATCAAAACCTAAATAATAGTTTATATATAAAAGAAAACAACATATATATATAATTTAATATCAACCTAAATTGTAAATTTATGAGGCTGTATAAACAAATACATTTCATGTAAAGTGTTCGAATGTTGGTTCAAAATAAATAAAAGGCCTTGTAAATTTATATTATTATCGAACTGATGCAAGCAAATGTTTTATAAAATATGTACGGTAATAAAAATATAAATAAGCAAGTATATCTCAAATATTGTGCCAAATAAAAATAATAAAAAAAGTATGCACGCTCAAATATGTTGTTTTACTTTTTTAATCTAAAATATTTTCTTTTCAGAATGTCAATATATCAATCTAAGCAATTTTAGGAAGTAAGTAATACAAAAAAAAACAAGAAGTATAAGAAATGCATTAACATAAAATGATAAGGAATAAATGTGTACATTTTGCGCAATTTTGAATAAATGCGACTAGTATCATGGTCAAGTTCAAGTAGTGCTACCACCTAGGGATATGTATGTTTAACTTGAAGTGAGGTGCGCTTTCAGTGACACCTACTGATAGATTTTTAAAGATACAAGCATCTTGGTAACAAGGTCAACAACACTAAATACTGGGCAAAAATTATATAAAAAGTAACAATTTAGCGTAAATAAAAGTGTATATACGGTGCAGAATGTGATTTTTAAGTGTTACACGTTTTCTGGTGCAACACCTATTTTGAATAACCTCCGAGATGGAACAATCAGACTCGTATATATATTGCAATTGTATTGTGACCTATAATATAATTTGGAGAGTAGGAAAGTGGTTTTTGCTATGAGCATTTACTCCGAGTTCGTTTATATAAGCCAGGTGATTACTTTATTTGATGTTTTTTGTTTGTACCTTTTTATGACACATTACTGTCATTTGAAAACGATCTGTCAAATGTGATTGTTTACGAGTAAAAATCAGAACACGCATATGACTACCCGCCAAATTTAAAAATGACAACATTTTTTTTTTCCCACATATTTCTTTGAAGTGTTGATGTAGTTTTTGTACGTTACACCTTTGTTCTACTACTACTTCATATACAATCATACATGTGTTCCATAAATATTTAAGACCTTTTTGTGTACAATTCTATTTATGTTTATGCAATTTTAATCTTTCATTGTTCAGTTATGACATTTGATATCAAACATTATATTGTTTATGTGTTATAAAATATTGCGTGAATCATTAATTTACGGTATACAAATCCATTCTTCAAATAAAATGCATTTTCAATTCAAACTGTTTTCTGCGGTAACGAAACAAATAATGGCGGACGTATAGAAAAGATAGTTCATTAAATTGGCACTAGGGCGGCGTATTGTTTAATCTACTAAAATACACATTCATTTCACGTTTCTTACTACCAAAGTAGGTATTGTTAACGTCTACATAAAACATTTTCAAAACGCTCCAAGCTTTTCTTGTAAAAGGCATTTTTGGCGCGAAATTTTTTAAATAGCAGATTTTCTTCAACGATTTTATATATTTCTATACATGAAAAAAAAATTATTTGCTACCTGATTTTATGGAAAAAGCAAAATGTTATGACTGAAATGTTGAAATTTATTGTTTCAGATATAATTAAATAGTTTTCGGTGTTAAAAAAAGTGTACGTTGGTTTTTAGGTATAATAAAATGTAACAATCAAGTAGTGAATATTTGCTAGTGCCTGGCAAACAATCACACTCAACAATGGCAGATTCAGCAGTGACGAATGATGCTGCTCATGCCGGTGTATTACATAAATACAGTGCTGGGAATTGCTCACAAAATGACTATGTCGCCGATTTCGGCGAGAACATATCATCCGAAAAACCGGTTGGCACCGATTGCTTGAGCTCACCCGATGGGGTTGGCGCTTATAATTACGGTAGTTTACCGAACAATAACGTCAGTGGTAACGATGCGTTAATCGACTGTTTAATGGACGGTAGTTGTGTGTCGAATACGACTTCAGTTCCGCGAACGCGCGGTAAAGTTTATAGTTCGTGCGGCCTTGATTCATCATCACAATGCGACAGCAGCTCACAAGAATCATCCACAAGTA
Organism: Nebria ingens riversi; assembly: GCA_018344505.1. Lineage (NCBI taxonomy): Eukaryota > Metazoa > Arthropoda > Insecta > Coleoptera > Carabidae > Nebria > Nebria ingens. The sequence goes on from JADQWA010000400.1 coordinate 98,480, forward strand.
ACCCCGGGTAATTATTTATCGAAAAAAAAAAAAAAATAATATATATATATATATATATATATATATATATAAAACGTATAGCTCTCTTGAAATCATGTTATCAGTTGAAATTGATAGTTCTTCTATTAATGAGAAAATATAAATCTCATTAGATAAAACATGAATATTTTAATTAGTTTGTTTTGTATGTGTAATTGAATATAAATATGAAACTTATATGTATTATTAGGTATGGTTACAAGTTACGAAAACAACTCTACGTGAAACTAGAAACACCAATTTACGATCCCCCCGTACAAGAAGACAAACAACAAGATCCATATGACGAACAACATGATCATTTCGATCAACAACCTGATCCATATGTTGCACCAATAAATGAATCGTGTGAAGAAAAACACGTCACGTTTAATAATATTGATGAGAATAACGGTGTTATTAAGAAGAAACGAAAAAGCAAGGAAGTGTCGTTGTCGAAGATCACGACTGCGGGACAAAAACGGAAAACGCAGCAACGAGTTGGAGCTGGCAGAGGGAGACCACCCAAACGACCACTGATTGCGACATATCACAGTCAGATTAGCGGTGATAAGAATACGATTAAGATCAGAATAAAGAAAGCGCATCTTACTGCACAGGTAAGATCATTTATTTTATTGTTTAATCTAAATTAACATTTATTGTATTTAAATTTTTTTTTTATTTAATACTACAATACAAGTTTTAATTAACTAATTGTCTCTAGACGTCTAGATATTAATCATGTTAAAATGCGTTTTAATAAATACGTAATGAAAAATATCGATTATTAGAGCAATGAGCATAAGAATTAGGAAAAATATAATTGTCTAATACTATTTTATTAATTATATGAGTAAACATATTAAATATGTTACCACAATATGCAGATTGTCTATAAATAGTCATTGAAAATTTGTTTACAAATAGTTTATTAATTAACGACACATATGCAGGATTTATTTTTAAAATGCGGAAATCCATAATTCGTTATTTACATTTTGAGGCTTCGTTACTACTATTTCACGATCCCCTCCCTTGCGATGTTGATGCTAATGAACATCAAATAATATTGTTGTTATGGAATTATTCCTAATTTATGATAAATGTAAAGAAATAATTCATTACAAATTATCGCTTTTAATTTCTGTCAGTAACTTTAAATTTAATTAATGCTTATCCTTTTAAAAAAATTAAGCATCTTAATTTAATTAGAATTAAATTTTATATAATTACTTATAAATTAAAACACTATATATTTTTAAAAGTTTGGATAACTAGTGTTTGCGTTAAATCAGGTAACAGCACCAGTTAAAAAAACCCGACAGCGTAAAAAACAAAAGAAAGCCGAGGCGTCTGATACAGATGCATCTGATTACGATAACTCTAGTAAACGTATCCGATCATCTGATTTTGCATCTCACCATCCAAAAAACACAAACAGCAATGAACCTCGACCAGAAAGTCCTACAGAACAAAGTGTCTGGGGCCATACATTACCCGAAAACGTACTCCACAAAGTCTTTCAATACATGTGTCATGACCAAGGTGCATTACCATTACTTGTCAAGTAAGTGCGCAATTGTTTGCAAACCATCTCATCCTGTTTGCACTCAAAATAAAACGCAAATCTATTTTTTAGTTTGTCTAAAGTCTGCAAACTATGGCGACAAGTTTCAATTTTACCATCATTATGGGAGAATATCGATTTGAGTACCACAGTTAAAGACCGATCAAAAACGGATTTTAAATTGTTGTGGTTAGTTCAAAACCGATTGACTGCTTGTCAGGATTTAAATTTAAGTAAGTTTTCTATTTAAACTCTTCAGTGGTGACGTAAATATTTTGTTGTATTGTTTCATATATATAATTACTAGATAATCAATTTACAGTATTTAATTTAATAGAATAATTATTAAAGTAAATCAAATTGACTTCACCACAAGAGTAATATTTTTATGCTAGAGTGTTAAGGTCGCTTCAAATTGTAAATGGTTTATTTAGGTGATTGGAAAATCAAAAACATTCCCGGAATTTTGGAAGATATGTGTGAAAATTGTCCCGAACTTCGCGGTTTAAATCTAAGTAATTGGAGCGGTCTAACGGCTGAAAATCTAAAAGCTCTGACTACAGGCTGCTCAAAATTGGAACGGCTAGATTTGTCCTCCGTCAATGTAAGTCCATTTAAATTATAATTCAATTTGTTTTTCTAATCTTATAAATGGTGCGCTCATTTTTCTCAACCTTCCTCCAATGTCCCAATGTCATGAACTTAAAAAAAATCCTCAACCTATTTATAATTGTTGGAAATTGTTGCAGGGTTCAAATTTGGGCACCAAAAGTGCTTTAAATGCCTCGCCGTTAGTTTGTTTAGCCCAAACAATGGGTGCTCGACTAACGCATTTAGTTTTAGCTCACAATAAACTCGCAGGTTTTTCACAGATCCTCACAGCTATATCTGTAAGTTATACATTTACTAGTATTCAGAGACAAACTTATTCATCTCTAAATAAATAGTTATTAAAACTTTGTCTCAGAGTACTTAATTTTCATTTATTTATTTCTAAATAATGAATTATTTATTTTTAATTAAAGACACATTGTGCAAATCTACAACTACTAGATTTATCAAACATAAAAACACATGCGTACAATTCATCTTTATTGCACGTTGAGAAATTGCAAGAAGGTTGTCCCAAATTACGTGTTTTACGTGTGACCAACAGTCAAATTTTACTAGCACCTACAACGTTAACAGCTCAAGTATATTCACTAAATATATATACACGTATTGGAATGCATAATAAAATATTGTTTATAGATGGCATCTCCCGGCTTCCCCGATTTGGAAGAACTATCTCTCGCCGGTATAGAAGACGATCAAACAACGTCGAAATTTATTGATGATAACGGCATTGAACGCATTTTAAAGTCTAGTCATAAGTTGCGTTTGTTGGATGTACGAGGTTGCACGAAGATCACCGATTCGGGACTCGTTAAAGTACCAGCTTGGGATCTAGAACACTTATTCTTAAGTGGTACATATTCGCATAACATTTCATTTCTTGGATATAGTCTAAAAATAAATGTATTTTCCAGCTTGTTATGTGACTCGATTAAATCATTCAGGACTGGAATTAATACTACAAAAATGGAGCCACAGTTTAGTAGAAGTAGATTTGGCATGGTCTACTGCTACTGAGCCCTTGGATGCAGCTGTTATGACGTTAGCTGAGAAAGGAGTAGAAGCGCCTATCAGGTTTGTTTTTTTTTTTCTTTTTTAACCCCGCTTTGAAAACTAAGTCAATTATTTCTTGTTTTTTTTTTTTTGTAGAACAATAAATTTGTGTGGGTCATCAGTAAGTCTTGAATCGGTAAAAGCAGTCCTTGCTAAATGCCCGCATATTCAGTCTATCAACTTGCAGTCATGTCGAGCGTTACCTCGTGGTATCAAACGTTTATACGAAGGCGCTGCAGTCGCTGAATTACGATCCAGTCTGGAGAATAAGCCACCGAAACCAGAGGATCTAGACTCGACAGGTTCCGAAGAACCGGCGGTCGAAAATGCAGACGATCGGGCCACAAATACAGCCGAAAAATTAGAGTGAAATTGTTAGGTAATAGGACCATGTTGTAGCACCGCGCAGCGAGTGTTTAAGAAATCAAAGTTTTTTTTTAATTTATAAATCGGCCGCAAAAGTGTTTTTATAAAAGACTGGAGTTGATAGTTATTATTATTATTATTGATTATTTTTTGGTTATTAATAATATTATTGTAGATTTTGTGTCGTAGATTTATTGATTTATATTTTGATCAAGTTTTTAATGGACGGGATTATATATATAATATCGGTTAAACCGTACTGATTTTGAAAACTCCATTATTAAAGAAGAGTTTTAAATATGTACATTTTATGATTATATATTAGCATTCAATATATAATATATATTTTATATATATATGATACATTTGTTGCCACTGTGTAACTTTATTTGAGCAATAATGAAGTTTTTTGTAGTACAAAATTAATATTTGTTTATCAGCGTGTATTTTATTAAAAAATATTAAATTTTTTACTTATCATTTCAAAGAAAGATAAAAGTATTGGCAACAAAATTTGATAGGCGTATATCTGTATATTTTGTATGTAACATTTCACATATAGGTTGTTCACATTTTTCTTTACAGTCAAATCAGTTTTGTTTTTCTTTTATTTAAGTATATTAAAAACACCTGAAAATGGCGTTATGTTTCCAGTTCGAGAAAAATAACTATTTAATCTCACTCTCTCAAAGAACGTGGGATTAAAACTCCAAATTAGAAATTACTTATTACAATTTTACAACTAATGATTATACAGTAAAGAAAATTAGGACATCCGAATATTTGTACATATAAATAACAATTGAAAAATCTATAGACCAGTTTTTTGGATGTAATGGATTGGAATGAAAATTATTTATTGTAAAATTGGTCTTTTGCCCTGAAACATTGTTGTATTGTTAAGACTAATTTACTGTTTATTATATTACATTTATTGTGTCAATTAGACAAAAGTAAAAAATGAAGAATATGCAGAATCTGTTCAAGACAAATCAAATTTAACTTTATAGCGTTTTGTTCATTTTAATTATGATATTCATATATCGTTCGAAATTAATTCTCGTTTGAGTGTATTTGAAGATCTATTTTAGTAAAAGCTCATACATTTTGCCATAAAAGTGCGTTCATAGATTTGCAAACGGAAATAAATTTAATGAAAAAATAAGATAAATAAAATATGAGTGTTTGCAGAATTGCCTATTTTATTGTTCTGCGAATGTTGATGCGAGTGTAGCGAAACTGTTTCGTTAATGATCAGACGATTCTAAAAATATACCATAGGTACATTGACATTAACGTACATTTTACTATGTTCACACGGGTACTCGCAGAAAATGACCATGGCCTTATGTGCAAATCATCAGATCTGCAGCATCTTTGTACAAATTTAAACATATGTAATATACATAATATATTATTAAGATGGATATTATATATCGTGTTATTTCTGAAAGAATATCGACTAAGTAGGTTTAGATTTTCAAACAAACGGCCAAACGTTCTTTTTGGAAGCAGAATGCGCATCTTAAGTATATGGATTTTGGATAACATTTGGAGATAGGCAAACAATTAAATTTAAAATAAACTGGAATAGTTTTTACTTTATTTATGTTATATATTATTGATAACATTTTTTTTTTTTTACTTTAAGCAACAAGAAAAATTTTCATATTAGGTTAATTTAAAAACATATAAAATTCAAATATTTTCTATATCACAGCATACACATAATTGTTAAGGTGCTCATTCATATTATTAAAGATACTTAACAGTGGCTACTCTTTCAGTAATAACTTCAATAGAGTATAATAGACACTGTGTGAAATTATTATATAAAATAATATATAAATAATATTAAAAAAAAAAAACTTAGAACGTTGAATGTTGGTCATCGCAGTAGTAGAATTTCTTCTAAATATTCTCATATTCGATCGCACAATTTTCAAAACATACTTTTGCTAAAAGAAAAGTAATATAAATCTTTTCAGTACGATTTTTTTCACATTTCTAAAAATGCATATATAATACAAGAATGAAGTGTTTTACTGTGTTTAACGAAAGTAGCATTTACATTACAATCAGAAAAGTTACGAATAACAGTTATTTTTATACGTTGGAAAAGAATTTAAAATCGACATTTGTTTTTACATACCTACATTATTATGATGAGTGTCCAAAAAGTTAGCAGTTATAATCAAAATACCTAGAACTATATATGCTAACTTTAAAATTTAATAAGAGAATTAACTAAGCATAACATTAATCTATTGTACCTATATGCTTACATTCAGTACAGCAATTAATATATATTTTTGCATATTTCTTTATGTTTTTTGTAGTTTCTCGAATATGGATCATTAATAATGAACAGAACTATTATTAGTTTTTAAATATATTTGTTATATTGTATGTTTTTTGAAAATAAACTTCTCAATCTTCTATTTATAATTAACGTTGAATGAAAATGGTATAAATGAAAATATTAATAAAATTAATATTTATATAATAATTAAACATTTAAATAATATACATTTATTTAGACTGTTAAGAATACATATTTAGATATTTGTTTTTGGTTATTTCCGCATTTCGGATATATCCGGAAATTCTTTCGGATATCTATTTTAGTATAAATTATATTTTATTTGCATACATATATAATACTCGATTATTAACTAAATAAGTTTATACAATTTATGAAATGTGTGGTCCATTGTAATATTGTATTTTTCTTATTGTTTGTAAACAAAAAGAAATTAGTCGATTATCGCGAAAGTTCAACAGTGGAAGAGGAAGGTAAATATTTATCATTTGTTACGTGGGAAAAAAAACAATCAATATTTAAAACATGCACAGACAACATGGATTTTTATATTTCCAGTCAAGTTTTTTTTTATAAATCGTTCATGAGGTGGTAAAAGAAAATTTGCGGAAAAAAATCGGATTAAAAGGGACTTTCATATTTGGATCATGGTATCCCTGACTCAGCAGCTGGAAATTTAGTAATGGTGGACGCAATGGCTGCAACTAGCGGTGGTGTGGAGTGGTCATCTATAATAAAACCAATTTTGTCAGCGAATTATGGTTCTGTCAATAAACATGATATACTAGAACTTTGTTCGGCGATCAATAAAAGGTATCACACGCGGACAAATCAATTTTTGTTCCCATTTTTTTTTAATCCTATGTCGGGTTTCATGGCACTGGAATATTTCGTGACGCATTGCGCATTATTTTACGGTGTTTCTGTTACAGTGAGTCGGAAATTATCCACCATAAAGATAATTTTAAGGTTTTCTACAACTCGTTCGCGATTCTAGCAGCTGATTACATCAGCACAAATGCAAGTTCTTGTAAGTTTCTTTAGTGTCAGTTGGGTTGGGTCATGGTGTGTGTGTGTTTATAAATAAAGTGAAATAATAATTTGTTGTTTTTGTAGTATCAATCAACCAAATGGATGTGGTGTGTAACGCATGTCGTATTTTATTGCGTTATCTGATCAATGCGTTACAGCCGTTAACAACGGAACAAGTTCCTAACACAGTGCAAGCAAATCGGTTATTGAGTGCGATTCGATCACTTTGTTTGGGTACTGGACTTCTAACGAAAACCGATCAAACAACACTCACATCCACGATGAAGGGTGAAAACTTGCCGCCACACATAAAAACAAATACCCCAGGTTCGTTCGTTATTATTTCACAATGTATTGCAATGCTTTGCCTATAATATGTTTGTTTGTTTGTTTGTTTTATTGCTCAATGTTTACAGGTAGTGAAAAGGAAACACCAACGAAATCAGAAACATTAAAACCTCGATCTGATTTATCCACTAGTATTTTTGAACAGCTTACGTTACCTTTACGCGATGGTCAGTCTACATTACCCGATAATAATGAGCCTGACCTTTGCAAAATTTCTGCTGCGGTTAGTTCGGAACAAACATCCAGTAGCGCGGATGTATGTTCTGAAATTAAAGTAAGTATTTAATCAATAATTATCGATTTGCCACGTTCCCTTGTTATTGCATCGTGTTTCATAAATGTCCAAATACAACTATATCCTATTTTGTGGTAAATCAATATATGCATTTTATTTTAGAAATTATTCTTGTCAACAAATACAGAAAATTTACAAGCTCTACGAGCCAGTGATATTTTATTGGATCTATGCCTCAATTTAAATTCAATAAAAAGGTCTAAAGTCAAGTGTGACGAAGCTTTGGCTGGAAAGCCATTTAGTTTACCGTATACACACACTGAAGCGACTGCTATTAGAAACAGGTAAAAAAAAAACATTTATATTTTAATTTGTGTGTTTTTATATGAAAAACATACATTGCTTGTTTATACAGATTACATAATCAATTTTCTAACAAATGATTGGAATACTTATTTATACTATTATTTCAAATTTGTTTTATAAAATTATCTATTTTTAAAGTAATTTATCTTGAAACATGAAATCCTTGATTTGTTTTTGTTCAACTAAATATGCTGGAAATATACGTAATCTATGTATTATCAAACATTTATAGTTATGACTAATAAGAACGCACTAATGGTGAATAGCTACAAATATATATATATATATATATATATATATATATATATATATATATATATATATATATATATATAAATGTATATATGTATATAATTCTATTTTAGTTTACCGGCAATGGTAGCTGATATATCCGTAGCATTTTGGGCCATTTCACTGCCCGTTTTAGAACCGTTGAACGCTAGTAAACTAGAAAAACTATGCGCTCTTAGTATGGCGTGTTTACACTGCGCTGTTACTCAAGCAGCGGCAAGTAGTGTACTTGGTATGGGATCAGCCGTCTCACCGAAATTAACAAGCACGCAAAACACCAGCAGCACGTTGTCGAGCAACAAAGACGATGATTACGATTCTTTAGCAGTGACCGTCGTTGAAAAAGCTCTCGATATGTTCACTTACGTAGGAGACACAATAAAAAACTCAACTCGTGCAGGCGGACATGTTTATCAAAATTTGTTACTCGCTGGCGCTTGGGTGCTGTTATCAGGGTTACAAACACAACTATCAGTCACAAATACACAGTGTACGGAAAAAGAAAAAGTGCAACGAGATGATAAAGGGCGTAGCCCTAGTAAATCAAGAGATTCAAACTCGGCGAGAGTTAGTTTAATGAAAGTTCAACAAGGTTTTGGGGTACTTTCAGTTGCTTTAGCGACTCGTGCGTTGCTTCTAATGTCAGATCTGCTAGATGATTTACACTTAGAAATGTGTGGGGGATCGTGTCCTGCCACGCAAATAGAACCAGCGCCTTTAACAATAATGGGACAATTCACTGCGTTACAACGCGCTGTTCGTCTATTAGGAACAGTGCCTCTTAACCAATTACTCTTCTATCTCGCCACGATAACATATCGTAAAGCGTGTACGTTGAAACGAATTCAAAAACATCCTCCAGAAGGCGACACGTTCAGTCAATCCGATTCTACGACTTACTACGAAGATATGATTATGTGTTCGGATGAAAGTTCTACAGATGATGACGACGATAGTGAACCGATATTGGGACAGTGGTTTGAAGAAACTTTGGCGCCGCCAGAAGTTGATTCAAACACGAATTCCACATCCGCTGAAAATCAAGATACCAAACCGTCAGCGACTGAACGAGGTCAATCACATGTTCCTGAAAAGGGAGAACCACATGGTTACATAATGCTCGCAACTCAAATTTTCGTGTTCATGAATAAACACTTTTTAACCACAAAATGCGGTTTTGTAACTCGGTACGTCAAAGCCGGACTCACCGAACAACAAATGATTATTTTAGCGGCAATCATTCGAGATTTAGATCGAGAAACCGCCCGAACAGAAACGGGCACGATCTCTGTGTACTTCGGTTCAACTTTGGGACAACTCTACTCAGAATTCTCAAGTGCGTTGACGCGTTTCACACATAACTTAGTCACCCATAATGCACTAGGTTCCTTACACACGAATCTCTTAACACATTTGGGTATTTCACCTTGGAACGTAGAGGTCCCACACGCGTGGCCTTTACAAGTGTATCCTAGAACTCTTGCGGTGTTAGCACAAGTGTTACTCTTGCGGTCACAACAAGAGAAAGAAGCTTCGGTTATAAGTATTTGGCGACGATTGGTTAATACGTTAGTTGAAAATGTTATTAATCCACCCGCTGTTTTGGATTCGGAAAGTGATGATTTGAATGTGGAGCATGCTCAAGTGCTGTTATATTTGTTCCATTCTTTGAATTTGATGCAGAAAAAGTCTGTACTGCTGCTGACGGCTGGTGGAGTTGTTAGAGGATCCGAAGTTGCTAGAGGGCCTTTAAAAGATTCGCAATTGTTGCATTTGTCCAGACTACTATTGTTATTGGATTATATTATGAAGCACCTGTATGATGCACCGTCTACACTTTTAGAACAGGTTATTTTTATTCAAAAAACCTATATAATATAATATGACTGATGTGTTTTTCATATGTTTAGATACAATGGAATTTATTCTATTCCACAAACCTAACTACAGACAAAGATAATAAAGAGAAAAATGTGTCGCGGATGTTTACTTCTTGGTTAGATATTGAAGAAAATTATCGGAAACATGGTGGTGCCGATGAATTCGCAATGAAGCCTCGATTTTACGCCATCACCAGCATGGATATCAACAACCAAGACACACCAAAACTAGACGGGCTAGCTTGCAATTTTATATTGGGCACCCCTGATAAACTGCGGTATCCATTATTGCTGGACGCGCTCATCGAAATACTAAACATTACACATGTTACATCAGGCCCTGCTGCGTCCAAACTTACCTATTTAGGACTTTGCGCCACGCAGTATTGCTTCACCATTTGCTGGCGGTAAATTAAAAATATTCTACAGTATATAAACGTCTATTATCTATTTATGTATAGGTTATTGCAAACTCTACCTCCTTCAACTCCGTACATGGATCGCCTGTCGGCGGGTGAAAATATCCCAGCTGGCCCTCTATTATTACATTCTTTAATTTGGGGTTCGAGAGCTGCACATAAAACTTTCAGTAGATGGCTGAAAGACTGTCTAGTGAAACAAGGAATGTACACGCAATACACTGACAAATTACTGAAAGCCGTTTCTGATTCAGTGAATACGCTGAAGTATGATGCAACTACTGCGAAAAATTGTATTGTTGCACTTACACCCGACGTCAAGAAAGGTATATATTTTTATTATTTTTTATTTTTATTTGTACAATATCAATTATGTTATAGGTTCTCCAGTGTCAAAAGAAAGTCTACCTCCCCTATGGCATTTGTTCCTTTTAGATGCTGTGATGGCGAAAGTTCAAGTATCACTAATAGATGAAGTCGAACCAAGTGTAGCAGATTCCTCAGGAGTTATAGTAACAGGAGCAACGCTTGTCCAAGAATTACTACCTCATATGTTGCGATTGGCCCAGACTATTCTGCATTGTAGCCGGTAAGTTTTTTTATTTAATTTTTTAACATCTAACTTATTAATATTTAAATTATTGATAGTTGTTTATTATGTTTAAAAACGTATTTTAAATTTTATTTAGCTGGAGTTTGATGTATACAATGACCGAACAATCTGAACCAGCCGGCAAATTTTCACCTCAAGATTGTGAAGTAGTACTACTGCAGGATTTGTTAGCAGTTTGTTCTGTACATAATAACATTACCAGCTCATTGGTTCCTGACCTAACAGCCTTGTTGCCATCTTCAGTATGTTCAGTTCTCGAGACATGGAACACTGTCTTCTTGGATGACTGTGCCTTGGTAAGTCTGAAATTATTATTTCAGGATCCTGAATTAGTATTATTCTTAGATGATTAAAATACAATTTTTCCAAACACAAAATATGTAATTTTATAAAATAACCCAAGAACTAGGTGATATAATAAGTAAATTAATTTATTCCTTCCAGACGCCATATTTAAGCGACATAATCCCATCAGAAAGTTACATTTTAAGCATCGTAAACGCTCACGTCTCAACGTTATCAATGAACTCAACATTCACAATCAATTTATCTTTAAAACGATTACTACAATGCTTAGTTAAGTTCATATGTCAACATGCCCCGAAAGCAGATAACACCGAAACTAAAAATCGTGCAATTGAATTACTAGTGGTGTTAACCTTAGATGCACGTACCGAATTTCTCCACGAAAGTGTTCAGAAAACTCTGGATAAAATGATTGGCGACAGCGAAACTGATGAACATCAAAAACGCGTCTATTTAATAGTAATCGAACACACTTATAAATTAATTGTGAATTATACATCCTTAGTCACTCCAAATTATACAGCGGCAATTGACGAAAAAATTTTATATAGTTGCTTGAAATATTGGGAAAAGATACTGGAAAAATCTGCAGGACGACAAGCGTTCGAAACATTTTTCACCGGTGAAAATGATTTAGTTAAAGTGTTAATGTCAGTCTCCGGGCAACAAATGTCTCAGCAATACAGTACACGTGTGTTACATTTTTTCAATAAACTCTTTCAAGCCGCTGAAAAAAGTCCGGCTGATCCGAGCTTAAATTATTTATGTAGTAGTATCTCTAAACTTGCTAACGTTGAAAGTGACAAACTTCAAACATGGTTAAGACATGTCATCTTAGGGTCTGGAAATATGATCTCTAGTTCGACTTCGTCTAATATTCAAACGCCGACGATCGCTCCCAGTACTAAGTGAGTTTTGTAAGTATTTTGAGTTTAAGACTATTCCGAATCTGTCTTTTTGGTTAGGCTACCAGCCGTGGATGAAACTGTGCGTGTGGAAGAACCGAAAGCTGCTACAAATGGCGGTACAACTCAATGGACTGTTACACAGGTTGCTAGCACCGAATCTAATGCTTCTCCAAGTCCTTGTGACGATCATAAATCACTTTTACAGGAAAACAGTCAACTATTGCAGGCCCTCACCAGTTATATTGTTAAACAAAACAGGTAAATTTAATTTTAAGCTACCACACATACTAACATAAAACGTAAAACAGCCCTTACGTAAATATACAAAAACCAATTTGTTTTATAAACATTTATACTCAAAATTATTAATAATATTTGAATATGAAACTTAACAGAAACATATATACAGTAATTTACAGTCCAATTTTATTTTTCTGTATAAATCAATATTTTCAGGTACTTAAGTTGAGGAAAAGGTATTTAATATTAGGTTATACATTAAAAAAAAAAACGATTCTTCTTGAATAATTACAGAAAATTGCATGTATAAAGGAAGATTAAAACCATTTGTTTCTCATCTAATTTTAGTTTCGATTTATTTTTTTCAGTAATGTATGTGAAGAAGTCGCCGTGACCATCCTAAAGGCACTCATTCCAATGGGCTCACCGATCCTATCCAGTCCAATCGAAGGCGTTGGTTTCTCCGAGTTGATGGTTGTGATGGCCACGCTAGCAGATGCAGGCAGCGGTATAGGTCACCAACACCTCTTCGGAGCAGCGACGGAATGGCTGGAAACATGTAAAACATACCTCGTCCAAAAGGAAATCTTAGAAAGAATTTCAGCAGGCACCTTAGTCGGAAAACATTCGGCAATGTTGGATGCAACCTGCCATTTATTGAACTATTTTGAAGATATTGTCAACGCACTAGCACCACAAGTGGGCAGTGGTTCAAATGCGAACTTGAACCGATCGCTTAGCCCGCCCTGGGAAGGAGAGATACCACCTGAATTTGACTCTGAGTGGCCAGATGAAGTAAATGAAGAAGATGATAGCGCTGCTGAAGATTCGGTAAGTTTTTACTTGTTTATGATTTTTATTCATATTTGTATGTATATGTGTACTGTGAAGTAGAATATGTTTTTTTTGTTTGTTTTGCCAAAGAAGCGAATAAGTTATTCAAGATTAGATTTAATTTTTTTTGTAAGATTTTTTCGAATTTATTTTAATTTTATATTTGTATTATTTTACCATTTGTGAAAATTTTATATTAGTAATTAAAGTAAAAAACTTCACAATCGAGCATCAATGAAACAAAAACATCTTTATATAGGATGAAGATTCGCTGTGCAACAAACTTTGCACATTTACCGTAACCCAAAAAGAATTCATGAACCAGCACTGGTACCATTGTCATACTTGTCGTATGTTAGATGGTGTCGGAGTTTGCTCAGTGTGCGCACGCGTATGTCACCGAGGCCATGACCTCAGTTACGCCAAATACGGTAACTTTTTCTGTGACTGTGGTGCGAAAGATGACGGTACATGTCAAGCGCTAGTCAAACGCAGTCCTCAAACTGTTGCCGAACCACAACCGTCCACATCGGCAGCAGCCAGTACATTAGCTAGCTTCGGCCTAGAACCAATGTTGACTAGTTCGCTCAGACGTCGACCTTCATCACCAATTCCATTAGATAAACTTAATATTTATCGAGAAAAAAAGAAAAAGAATAGTGCGGTTATCAAACAAATTGATGCGTCCCGGGAATGGCTTATGAATCACATAACTGAAAGCCCAATGATTAGTAATCTGTTAGAGATACTTAACTCATTGGTGCCCGCTGTTGAAGCGTCCTGTGATCGTAACTCGCCTGTGGGTTGTTATGCACGGGCACAACAGGCTATGCAATCGTTGCATACTGGAGAAAAGAAGTGCGTACACACTGACCAGTTGATGGTACCGACACTAGGTTCACAGGAGGGTGCGTTTGAGAATGTGCGCATGAGTTATGCGGGTGAACAAGGCCAAACTATTCGCCAACTGCTCTCTGCACATATAGTTCGAAGGGTTGCCATGTGCTGTATGTCTTCACCGCATGGAAAACGACAACATCTAGCCGTATCTCATGAAAAAGGCAAAATAACCGTACTTCAATTATCCGCATTATTAAAACAAGCCGATTCGGCGAAAAGAAAATTGACTCTTACACGTCTAGCATCCGCACCAATTCCATTCACGGTACTCTCTCTATCCGGCAACCCATGCAACGAAGACTTCTTAGCCGTTTGCGGTTTAAAAGATTGTCACGTCTTAACATTTAGCACAACTGGTTCAGTTGCTGATCACTTAGTGTTGCATCCGCAATTAGAAACTGGCAACTTCATTATCAGAGCTATCTGGTTGCCGGGATCGCAAACACAACTTGCACTGATCACTGCTGATTTTGTTAAGATCTATGATTTATCAAAGGACGCACTGAGTCCGCAGTATTTCTTTTTGGTTCCTAGTGGCAAGATTAGAGATTGCACTTTTATTTATGAAGATGGGGTATACAATATTTTATTGATGTCTTCACCGGGACACATTTATACGGAGACTTTGAATGAAGAGAGTTCGGCGAAGCATGGGTCGTTTTATGTTACGAATACATTAGAAGTTTTTCATTTGGATATCACTGTAAGTTTTGGTATTTTGTTGTGTATGTTTTTGTTTATATTTTCTGTGTGTTTTTTAAGGATGTAAACGGACAAGTCGCAGGTGGAGGTGTTAGTATTTATTACTCTCACACTTTAGGACTTCTGTTCTTCAGTTATGCGCAAGGCAAAAGTTTTATTGCACCGCTTAGTTCGAAAAGTTATTGCGTAACGACGGTATATCCTATTACACTTAGTGCCTCGTCCTCGGGATCAAGTTCAAAGAGTAATGGTAGTAAAGCGGCTACTCCACAACCGCTTTGCCAGTGGACTGAAATCGCCAATCATCCAGGACTTGTATGCAGTGTCATGCAGACAAGTAAGTTGATTTTTATTCATATATACAATTCTTTTTACAGAAATAACACTTAAATTCTAATTAAATTGTACAATGTTAATAAATATAATAGCGAATTTGTTTATGAATCCATATATCTAACAACCTATAAAGTATTAAAAACACTAATCGATTGCAGCCGCATACTATATATTACAAATTAATTAGATGGACAATTTAGGAAAATTATTTGGATCAATTTAAATTTTAATTTACAATTTCCTTACCGTGTTTTTTGAAAAATATTGCAGTAGAAGATGGTATTCCCGTAGGTAACAACCCCGTCATCTTGATGTTAAAACCTGATTGTATCGCGGTACAAGAAATCAAGGTTGTACCGGCAAAAGCGAAAATCATGGACATGGTTGCAATAAGGCATGCGTCCGGCTCTGAACTTAGGACTACGTTGATTCTATTGTGTGAAGATGGAAGCTTACGAATATACATGGCCAACATGGATCAAACAGGTAAACATCTATTTCATAAAGACTAGAATTCAGATTTTGAAAAGCGCTAACATTCTCAATGTATGGAAATACACAATTAAATACGAATTCTTTCATTTGAGTTTAGTAATGGCGCGTACATTATATGTAGGCTTGTTATTTCACTTACAAATATGTTAACTCTTAAATGTAGGCTTCTGGATGTCACCAAGTATACAACCAATAAACCCAACTGCAACAACTAAATTAGTCCGTAAAAAGAAATCAGTAAAGCCAGGAAAATCATCAAACACTATCTCATTTCCTGTTGATTTCTTCGAGCATTGTCAACCAATGAACGACGTTGAAGTCGGTGGTAACGATTTATTACAAGTATACAATTTAGCCCAACTAAAACACCGTCTCAGCACAACGGGAATGTATGTAGTGTGCACGAAACCTTTAGGTTTCACCGTTGACATTACAAATGCCGATAATAATATGGTAATAACAGGTAAGCATCATATTTATTAGTAAAAAATGTTTTTGGTGGTAATATAGAATTATTTGGGTAGGTATACGAATTTTGCTGGGTAATCAAGACGTGCAGAGAGCCCCATCATATATTGAAGTATTTGGTAGAACGATATCGACCACAGTAACCAGAAATCGATGGTATGATATACCGTTTACCAGGGAGGAAAGTTTGCAAGCGGATAAGAAAATGGTGATTATATTTGGACCATCACAAGATCCTGAAGTTGTTACAATGGTTGATAGTATCAAAGTGTAAGTTTTATGAATTTGTGTTGTTTTTCTTTTGTATTCTATTATTGTTTGAGTGTTTATAATTTATTTTTTGTTAGGTATGGCAAAACAAAAGATACATTTGGATGGCCGGAAGAGAATGAAGATGTTCTTACCAGTAATGCAACTCCACAGCAAAATTCAGCTGGATCGTCAGCTGAACAAGATTCAAACAGCAATAGTCCAACTCCACTTAGTTCTTTAGATCGGTAAGTTTAATGAAACCATTTATTTATTTGTTCTTAAATTTTTTTTTTTTTTCTAAATTGAAATGTTTCGATTTAATAAATATTGAAATTCAACAAAGTTCGCATTTTAGTCAATAACAAATAGTCAAAGTTATTTATAAATGATATATAAACATATTTAGTCAACAAATATTCAACAATTAATATTCTTACACTTCTCACAAATCTACCACATAAACTTTAGAAGGGGCTACTATACAATTTGCAGACTGATCTCCGGGGTGCTAGAAGTTCTAGACAGCAGTTTCTGTTTATACCCGTCGAGCTCAGAAGACAAGTTAATCCTTCACAAATCAGCTGCGATGGATGTTGCCACTAAACTCTTATGTTTGCCAACACCAGCCAGTGTGCAAATGCACACCAAAGCCCTGCTGTTAGCTCTGCATGCTTCGCGTCACCAATATCACAACTACAAAGACCAAGCGTTGTTATCACATGTGCTTGAAAGCTTAGCCCAAATGCGAGATTTGCAAAGCAAGAAACAATCTGAAATCGATGCCGAGAGTTTCTATCGCCTGGTGCTGATCGTGCGAGGTGTTGCAGTATCACGACCACATAATTTGGCGAAATTTGCCGATGTTCACACTACCATGCAAAGTGTCATCCTGAATGATCCCTTAGGTAAGTTAATATAAGAAAGTAAAAATGTGTTTGATGAAACTCGTAACTTTATCTCTTTAGTCGATCTAAAACCTATTAAGAATCAAGAAACTCATTATGACAAAAACCAACATTTAATCTATCAACTAGTCGAAGTATTATGGCTTCTTCACTCTCTAAACCCTGAGAAACCAGCCTTAGCACCCGTTGTAGTACCAGGTCTAAAACACACGGAACAGTTAGTTCACGCGCTAGTTGAAATAGTTCATGCGTTCAACACATGCGACACTGATAACACCAATACACTTGGTGTCTATCTGCAATTGCTACTTAGCGACGACCCCATCATTGCGTTTAGTGCCCGGCAAGCTGTGTGTCGAGTTTTAAAACCACGAGGTAGAAGACGAAGAGTTTTCATACCAAGTCCACCACACTGTATAACACCTCCAGAGAGTAAGTTTTATAGAATTTCTCCAAATATTTTAAAGTATAATTTTATTTATAAAATAATTTTAGGGTGGTCAAAGATTATAATTGATTTTGGTTGGTTTATGTTACAGAAACTGAGTCCGAGGAAGAAAAACCTACAACTTCGACACATTCGAGTCAAGAGGATGATGGAAGAGAGAATGAGCAACGGTATGATGTTGATACCGTTGAGGCTATCTCATTTTTGCAACAAGATCGAAATATGGGTAAGTTTATAACTAATTTATTTATTTCCTTTTGCCCATTATAATGTTTATATTTTATTTAAATTGTCTTTCAACTTGATTGATACAAATTGAAATAAAAAATATCACGTCTATATACATGCATTCCATTCCATAGGTCAAGTAGTTAATGTCAATCCACTGGAAGCATTACTCGGTGGTGGTGGAGCGTTTCCGCCTCTATTAGACATTCCTCCAGATGCAGACGATGAAACCATGGTAGAACTAGCAATTGCACTTAGTTTACAAGACCATGAATTAAGCGGCGAGTTGCAGAACTTACAACAAGGTCTAGCTGCTGCAGGTAGTCAACAAATGGCTGCTGCTGGAGTTATAGCTGGACAAGCACTTCACAGTTTACAAGTAACATTAACATATATAATATATGATGTAATCTATTATTTATGTTTGTGTATTTTATCTAGCAGGTACTTGCAAATCAAGGTTTGGTACAACCGGTGGTAAATTCCAACCAGAACAATCAGAATCAGGAACCAAGCGGTGGAGGACATTATAGTGATACAACTGCTTCTGCAGCCGGGTCAGATGATGAAGGTAGTACTGCTGCGACGGATGGGTCTACACTTCGTACTTCGCCGGCTGAGCAGGTAATTTTTGTTGATTTGTTTTAGTAAAATAAAATTTATTATAATTTGTCGTTAATAAACTAAATTATGTATACTCGTTTTTGTATTCCAGGGTGGCAGTGCTGGTTCTGCAGGCTCAGAAAGCGGTGGAAGTGGTGTCGACAGCATCACTGGAGAACATAATGTCTCTGGAAGAAGTTCTTCTTATGGAGACAATATGCAAGAAGCTATTTCAATGGTTGGGCGTGCAGAATCAAACACAACCAATATCACATATCAAGTAAGATTCCGTTTGAAATAAAAATATTGTGATTTATAAACTGTGTGAATTTACTCTTAGCCGGCCGAAGCAGATAGCTTAGTGCCCGAAACCGAAGAAATCGAATCCGAACTTGAAAATTCAAGTAAACTACACACGTTACGATTGCATTTACTCGAAAAACTTATCGAATACATCCCAAAATTGAAATACGTTGATGGCGTCAGAGTTATACCATTCATGCAGGTCATGCTTGTGTTAACATCTGATCTAGATGGCAGTTCGGACAGAGATCGTGCTTGTCTAGATACGTTATTAAAAGCTATCGTAAGCGAGCTTAAAATGTCAAGTCCAGACATTGAAAATGTTTGCACACGGACGAAAGAACGTGAAGTGCATTTGATTATAATGCGATTGTTAAGTAAGTTTAACGTTTGGATAAGTGTTGAATTGTTCTTACAAATTGTTTATTTAGGTGTCTTAATGTCAAGATGGAAACCTTTTGCGATTAGCAAACCGAATATTGTTGATAATTCAGCGTTTATTTTGCAAACAACTGCGACTATTTTACAAAATGCGAATGTTATCAATTATTGTTTGACATTGTTACAAGCTCTATTAGATTATTGGCGAGGCATTGCTAGTGAGGAAAATACGCCATCTATTGGTGGAGCGTTGCTCAAAGAACATTTGACGCATGCACCACCTGATATGCAGCCGTTTTTCCTTAAACTTTACGTCAAAGGTAATAAATTTTTGATTGGTGAAATATTACTAACATGTCTTTAATTTGCTCATCTACCATAAATAAATCCCTTTTTGATTTGATAAAATCTCTTTGAAAGGTCACTCAACAGATGTATTTGAATCCTATCCGCAACTCTTAACTGAAATCGCGTTACGTCTACCATACCAAGTTCATAAACACTCTGAACTGACACAATCTATTTCGCAAGCATTTGATGAATCATGGTACCGGCATCTTTGCGAATACATGATGACGTTACAGACACCTTTTGTGCGACGACAAGTCCGCAAACTGTTATTGTTTATCTGTGGTAACAAGGAGAAATATCGGCAGTTACGTGATTTACATGCTTTAGAAACACATGTCCAGGTAGTAAACTAATTCATTTAGATTATTCCTAAGGTTAATCATCAAATTCGTTTTATAGTCAGTTCAACAAGCCTGCGCAAAAGGAGGCTACGATGCGACTTTGTCGATACAACATGGATTATCGCTTCCATATGATTCCTTAGTTGAACTTATGGAACACTTGAAAGCTTGTCTGGAAGTAGCTAGTGGAAGAACTGGAAATTGGCAAAGATTTTGTTTACAACATCCAACAACTTTGTCGTTTTTACTACAAGTTAGCTGTCTTTTAGATGAAGGTATTAATATGATAAACTTAAGTTACCCAAATTAAAATCTAAACACAAATAAACGTTTATAGGTGTAGCTCCAACAGTTCTGCAAATACTTCAAGCTGCAATTTGCGGATCTACAAGTAATTCTAAAAAAAGTGAATCTACATCAAAGTCGGCTACAGCTGCTGCGCGTAAAGATCGGGAACGTTCAGATGAATCTGAAGCAGATTCAAAATTCGAAGAAATTAATTGCATTGCACTTGTTGACCAATTGAATAAACAAGTTATGCCAGAAGTGTTTGCTTTGTTTGTCAAAGCGTTTTTACTCGAAACTAATCTGACAACCGTGAGATGGCAAGCTCATTCATTAATCTTGGCTATTTACAAGTAATGTTCTTCAGAGTGTTCAATAAACTATAATAAATTTAATGAATATTTTTATACTAGACATTCGAAGCAACCACAACAAGAAAATCTACTCAAACTCTTATGGCATTTATGGCCACATTTACCAGCATACGGACGCAAAGCCGCTCAATTTGTTGATCTATTAGGGTATTTCTCGTTGCGGTTCTCAGAAAATACCGAATCGCCCACACAAGTCAATGGGTATATTCAACAAGCTGTGAATGTGTTGCGGGCACAAAATGATCTATTAGCTCATCATCCAAATGCGAATTTGTACGCTAATATGGCTCAATTCGTTGAGTTGGATGGTTACTATTTAGAATCCGAACCTTGTTTAGTTTGCAATAATCCCGAAGTGCCACTATCTACCATAAAATTATCTGCAATAAAGGTAATTTTTAAAAATAATTTTAACTTTCATTGTATTATTTATAAAATGTTATATTTAATTTCTTAGGTCGACTCAAAATTCACAACAACTACTCAAATCGTTAAATTAGTCGGCAGTCATACAATAAGTAAAATAACTCTACGTATCGGTGATTTAAAAAGGACGAAAATGGTTCGAACTATCAATATTTATTATAATAATCGTAGCGTACAGGCTGTGGTTGAGCTTAAAAATAAGCCAGCTTTATGGCATAAAGCGAAAAAAGTCACGTTACAAAGTGGTCAGACTGAAGTGAAAATTGATTTTCCACTTGCCATTGTTGCATGTAACTTGATGATTGAGTACGCCGATTTTTATGAAAACATCCAGGCGTCTAGTGAAACGTTACAGTGCCCAAGATGCAGTGCTGCAGTGCCGGCAAATCCTGGCGTTTGTGCCAATTGTGGAGAGAATGTTTTCCAATGTCATAAGTGTCGGTATGTGTTTATTCTTTTCGCACATGTATTTTTTTTAGAAGTTCCGCAATCAATCAATCTTTATACACTTCTATGTAATTTCAGAGCAATAAACTACGACGAAAAAGACCCATTCCTGTGCCACGCGTGCGGTTTCTGCAAATATGCCAAATTCGACTACACGCTACTTGCACGACCTTGTTGTGCAGTTGAAAGCATCGAGACTGACGAAGATCGAAAGAAAATGGTCGCCAGCATCAACTCACTACTCGAAAAAGCCGATCGTGTCTACAAACAACTCATGGGCAACAAACCATCTCTTGAAGCATTGCTACTAAAGATAAGTGAACATCGCATGGAAAGAAAACCAGACGACGGCTCCACAAACGTTACAGCGACAGGTGTTCAAGTCAACAAAACAATTCAAATGCTCGCGCAACAATACTGCAGCGAATGCAAAACTTCATTTGAAGAATTAAGCAAAATTATCCAAAAAGTACTTGTTTCTCGAAAGGAGTTGGTCGCCTATGATCGCAAACAAAATGATATAATCCCTATGCGAACTTCCTGTATTGGTTTACCCTCAACTAGCACCGACAACAACGCCTTAACCGCAGTAACATTACCATCTTCTGGTCGATGTTTCGGTTGCGCGTCCGCCGCAACAGAACACTGTTTAACCTTACTGCGAGCTCTAGCAACAAACTCGTCTACTCGACAGTTACTATGCCAAGAAGGCCTTATTCAAGAGTTAGTTTGGAATAATTTACGAAAAGGCACTGTACAAATGCAGGAAGAAGTACGACAATTGCTTTGCGTTTTAACCCGAGACAATGAAAAGGCAACTGAAGAGCTATGTCACTTATTAACCGAACGGATCGAGCCTTCTCTGTACGGGTTACAAAGTACTGATTTAGGTACTGGAGTTCGTCACGAGATCGCTTTGCTAGCAGCGTTAGTCAAAAAAGAAGATGACTGTTGGGAATTGAAGTTACGTTGTATGATGCAATTGTTTTTAAAAGCTTGTGAGGATTCACGTAATCCTTTAGTTATGGATTCAGTAATTCTTCCATGTTTGAAAATCATGAGAAGTTTGGTACGACCACCGCAACCAACTAGCAAAAAAAATAAAGATAAATTATTGAGTAGTCTTTGTAGTATTAAAGAACCTAACGGTTTAACAGTAGATGTCTATCAATGGTTGGAAAAAGACACAAACCACTTATTTAAAGGCTGGAAAAGTCGTCAAGTTGCTAAAACCGAAGAAAACGCCCCTGAATTACCGAAAGACAAAGTTGAATTACACGCATATTATTTACAAGAAAAATATGCCAAAAGATGGCGAAGCAAAATACGTCGGATCAAAGAAATTGATCCATTCAACTTCAAACTTGATAATTCAGCTTGGCTTAAAGTAGTTCTGTTCAATCCAAGTTCGCGATTAGCGCGCCAAGTCGCATGCAACATCGTTCAAAGTATGTGCGGTAGTTTTGAACGGAAGAAAAACGTTCTAATACTGTTGACGTCATACCTAGATGAATTGACTCGTGCAGGTGAAAGCTCAGCAGAGTTTTTAACTATGTACCATGATTTACTTCGTGAATATCCTTGGGTGCAGTTCCTTGCTATTCAAGGCGTTCTAACCAAATTAGCAAATCTTTTAACTTATGAAATACAAGAGCTACACAGGTTAGAGGAGACCACGCTAACGTCTGATCTTGCACAAGGGTATGCGCTGATACAATTGACGGAATTACTAGCGTCTATTATTGAAAATGATGCGATCAGAAGACAATATAAAGGAAGATTGGTGGGAGCAGTTCTTAATGGGTATTTATCATTGAGACGATTGGTTGTGCAAAGGACTCGATTGGTTGATGATACGCAAGAAAAATTGCTGGATATTCTTGAAGAAATGACCACAGGTACGTTTTACTTTATATAAAAAAATTCTTATATATTTGTTGTTGCTCAGTAATTTCTCGAGATTTAATTTTTAAATTCATTGTAAAGGTACTGAAGAAGAAACCAAAGCATTTATGGCTGTTTGCATCGAAACAGTCAACAAATTTAGCACTCAAGATGTTCTAACACCAGTATTCATATTTGAGAGATTATGTTCGATAATCTATCCCGAAGAAAATGACATCGGTGAATTCTTTTTAACTCTCGAAAAAGATCCACAGCAAGAAGATTTCTTACAAGGTCGAATGTTGGGCAATCCATACTCAAGTTTAGAAGCCGGCTTAGGACCTCTAATGCGTGACGTCAAAAACAAGATTTGTCAAGATTGTGAACTAGTTGCACTATTAGAGGACGACAACGGCATGGAATTATTAGTGAACAATAAAATCATGAGTTTAGATCTGCCCGTGAAGGAAGTGTATAAAAAAGTTTGGTTGTCTGAAGGAGGAGAAGGAGATTCCATGCGAGTAGTATATAGGATGAGAGGTCTTTTAGGAGATGCAACAGAAGAATTTATCGAGACGCTGAATGCAAAATCGATAGAAACTGTCGATAACGAAGAAGTTTATAAAATGGCAAATGTTTTAGCTGATTGTGGTGGACTCAAGGTAATTTATTTAAAAAATTGTAATTTTGGATATGGAATGAATTTTAAATACTTTCTGTTTTATGATTTAGACCATGTTGGATCGGTTATCAGCTATAACAAGTATATCCCGAGCAAGATCTTTGCTACAAGTATTATTGAAATTATTCCGATTGTGTGTTAAAGTTCGTAAAAACCAAGAAGTGTTGTGTCAACCCGAATTAGGAGCAATTGAAATATTTTTGAGTATTTTACAACTATGTCTTGAAAGTGAAACAGGACGCTAGTCAAGCTGCTATTACAGAGCAACTTTTAGATGTACGTTTATGTTTAAAATTTTAACTGACCCAATACGAAATTATAACAAATACTAAAATATTATGGTATTATTTTCTAGATAATGGAAACAATTTTATCCCACGCCGCCAGCCAATCTGTCGAATCATTCACCGCGTTCTCACAAACATTTGGCGGTCCCGAATTTATCCGCAGTCTACTCACATGCACCACCGCAGCCAGTGTTAGAAATAATCAGTCCGTACTAATACATTTAACGCACGTGCTCGCAGCGTTGGTGTATGGCAACCAAGAAAAGATGGAGATACTCCTCGATTACTTTAGACCAGTGTTGTCATTCAACAAATTCGACTTCGAGCACAACGTTGACGACGAACATAAACTCGAAATGTTCTGTATGCTAACCATAGGGATTGAAGTTAATGCTATTGGGAACACGTTAAAAGATTATATAATATCACTAGATGTCGTTAGCGAAGCGCTGGAATACATTGTGATGCACGCGCCTAGTGTTAAGCCAACCTTGTTAAGAACTGATAGTGATGAATTGAAAGAGTTTATTTCTAAACCAGCTTTAAAATATATTTTACGATTTTTAACTGGATTGACTCAAGGTCATGATAAAAGTCAACTAGCAGTCGCTGCAAATATAATTCCAATTATACATTGCTTAGAACAAGTTTCTTCGGATGAACACGTAGGCTCTTTGGCTGAAAATTTGTTAGAAGCGCTGAAAACAAATGAAGCTGTTGCCTCAAGGATAGAGAAGGTAAGAGAATTTACGAGATCTGAGAAAAAACGTTTGGCTATGGCAATGCGGGAGAAACAATTAGGAGCGTTGGGAATGCGAACCAATGATAAAGGTCAGGTGACAGCGAAATCTGCCATCATGCAGCAGATGGAAGAACTAGGAGATGAGTCGGGTTTGGTGTGTTGTATTTGTCGAGAAGGATACAAGTACCAACCGACGAAAGTATTAGGCATTTATACGTTTACGAAACGATGTAATGTTGAGGATTTCGAGGGCAAAGCTAGGAAAACCATCGGGTACAATACAGTGACACATTTCAATGTTGTCCATGTTGACTGCCATATGAGCGCTGTTAGGTAAGTTATATTTTAGATTTATTTTCTATCTTGTAGAATTTCATTTTCTATGCTTATGATATTCAGATTGGCAAGAGCTAGAGACGAATGGGAATCAGCTGCACTACAAAACGCCAACACAAAATGTAATGGTTTGTTGCCATTATGGGGGCCACAAGTGCCCGAATCTGCATTTGCCAGTTGTCTGGCTAGACATAACACTTATCTACAAGAAGCGACCGGTCACCGAGACATCGGCCACCAGTCCACCGTACACGATTTGAAATTGCTGTTGTTGCGATTCGCGCAAGAGAAATCATTCCACGATGATACAGGTGGCGGCGGACCGCAAAGTAATCTACACATGGTACCCTACCTGATACACATGGCACTTTATGTTATCAATACGTGAGTTTTCATCATTTTTCTTTACATCTATGCTTGTATTCCTAGAATTTTAAAAACTATTTTAATTCACATAGAATCAATTTGTAATCTTTAGCGAGTAACAATTTTCTCATTATTATTTTAAAGTGAATTTAACTATTTAAGATACGATATGCAGCTAGTTTTTTTTTTTAAATGTATTGTAATATAAGAAAACAATATGACTCCAATATACTACGAAAAAACTTATACATAAATAATATCCCAATATCTCTGTGTGATGTATGTTGGTTTTATTTTACAGAACAAGATCGGTGGTCCGTGAAGAAAAGAACCTAGCCACATATTTAGATCTGATGTCAACGGAAAAATGGATTGAATCCAGTTATGAGTCTGAAGGTCCACTCTACTGGCTTACATTATCCGTGCTACTGTATTCAACGCAACGCTGGCAAGCGAATCGACTGGCGCATCTACGGCGACTGATCGTACTCGCACATACACGGCATTTGCATCCCACAGGACCCTGCAAAATGCTTGAAGACAAACAAGTCAAAGACTACTCAGTGTATAAGCCATATTTGGTGATCTTTGGCATCATTGATGGCCTTTATAACTATTCATTTAAGGTAAGAGAACTATTGCAATTTAATTAAAATAACTAAATATATTTGTGTACCGTAAATAGTACACATAATAAAAAATATTGTATTATTGTACAGTAGCATATAGAATAGAAAACAACATTTCAAGCGATTTTATTTAGTTATAGGTTTGAGATACAATAGATGCGTATTAATATAATTTTTTGTTTGATTATGCTTTTAGAATGTGAGTGGTACCGATGAACAATGGCCAACAAATTTAGCAGACTACATACGTCATAATGATGAAACATTGTTGAAAGCTTCCGAGCGCCTTTTGAATATGTATACCGAAGAACTGTTACCGTGTGCGTCCTTCGATGAGTTCTGTGATGTTACAGGTTGGTTTTTATTTGAAATCATTTATCGCATTAATGTGTATAACTAATTGTCTATGTGTTTGATTGCAGGTTTATTGAGTGTTATTTCGAACCCCGACACATATATTTCAGATATTTTAAAGGGTATATAGTTGTAGCTTTTATTTTTTCGAAAGTATTTGTTTGCACCATAGCAAGAAGTCCACTTCGCTTTAATATTTTGGGTGTATGAATATTGTATAAATATAGTTTAATTTTCCTATATAATAAATAATATTATTATGTATCTTGTAAAATTTGGAAACATGTAAATTGTCAGGGTGTCAAACCTACATAATTTATTTGACTGATTGTTTGTTTGGATTGTTTTTAATACCAAGCTGTTTAATAAATACATTATAAATATCAAAATCTAATAATAAAATAAACATTATTATTAATTAAATACGTCTCGTTTTCTAATTTATTGCGATTGAAACTTTATAAGCTTGCTCTAATCAAAGACATCGCGAAATAACGACTTACAGATAAATCGGCATAATTTGAACAGCGATATGCGCAGAAGAGTGAGTACTATGATAGAAAAAGACAAGAATATAAATAGCGTGGTGTAAAGTGGTGGTGGCAACAGTCTACTGCACACTTCAGTCCGATACGTTCTAGGATTCCGAGTAGCAACAGTGGGTAAGAATTGAACTGTAATTTCTCTAATCTTAGTTAAAATTCATTTTACCAACGCATTACTCAGTTTCCTTTAAAGTAAATATTCATAGAAGACGAAAGGTCAAGAATAATTGGTGTATTACAATAATATTGCATTTTACGAATGATTAAAATAGGTTCTGATTTATATTACTCAAAAATAAAAAACATTTAGTTATTATATATATTTTTTTTATTAAACTCCTGACGCTACAATACTTAATAGAGAACATTAAACAGTTGTACCATCAAGAAATGTTGTTGCTTTGTTGTTGTTGCTGATGGAATAAATTAACCCTGTTTTTGAGCCAATTCTCGTGCTTTCACTCGCTCCAATTTGGCAATTCGTGCCGCTGATTTGGAACCGAGGAGACCACCGCCCCAATGACGTCTGATCTCATCACCACGATCATTGTAGTTGGTCTTGATTGCTTCGATCAACTTGCTGAAGGTTGCACGGTCACCGGAATCGGTCTGTGTGAGTGCCACTGACGTGCATGTCTTACGTCTGACCAATTGACCCAAACGTGCCTTACCCTTTACAATACAGTATGGGACGCCCATTTTACGGCAAAGGGCGGGCAAGAAAAGCACAAGCTGAAAACGAAAGAAAGTAATATTAGTTTTTGTCAATACCGAAAAGTTGTTCATATAATTAGATTTAAAAAAATTATGAGTAATATTTTTTTAAAAATCGCTCAGGGTCAAGATCACTTCATGTTTCACAGACACCAATTTAATTATTAGAAATCTATGCATCAGGTGAAGAAATTCAAAAAAACATCATTGCGAATTAAAACATTTTTATAAATTATACTTGGTGCAATTTTCTTATAACAAATAACTTTAAAATGGTTGTTATAGATTTCGATCATATATATATAATTATTTCAAACAAATTAGTCTTACTTCTTAATGTTCGGGTATCAATAGAAAAAAAATAAAAAATATATATATATACCTCTAGGGGTTCAACATCGTGTGCGATGACCACAAGCTGTGCTTTCTTCTGTTCGATGAGTTTGGTGACGGTGTTGGTGCCGGCACGAAGGGTGTTCGGCCTCTTGGTTGGGGTATCAGCTTTTTTAGCAACTTTAGCTTCAGCGCGGGCTTTTAAACGATCCTTCTTTTGGATTTCTGTCTCAGGTCTGTACTTATCCAATAACTTGAAAAGTTGAGTCGCTAATATATAAAAATGTAACCGACATTTAGAAATGTTGTAAATTTATTTTACATTTAATAGTCTATGTTACGAACAGTATCAGAGAGTCAATTGGTGGTAGACAAAGTTATCTGCATTTACATAATCAGATAGCAAATACTTAAAAGATCATCATTTTATCATGTTAAAGTTTTGTAAAAATTACAAATTTGAATAATTACATGTGTAAAATAGTCAAAAATTTATTAATGAAACTAACCGGTTTGTTTGTCAACGGTCTGGGTAAACTGGTTGATTGGTGGTGGAACTTTCAATCGTTTCTGTAGAACAGCCTTTTGTCTCTGGATACGAATGTATTTGGGCCATTTGACAAATCTTGATAAGTCACGGGATGGTTGGATATCCTGACCTTAAACATAGCCCAGCTATTTACAATTTCATTAAGTATACTCTCTTGCCATAAAAAATATACTTCAATACAGTAAAATACTCAGTTTTAAAAAGCTCGTTTGTCGTCAATCACAGTAAATATGACCACATGGTTATGCATCATTGTAATTTACATAAAAAATTAGAAAAATTAAAAAAAAAACTCACCAATTCCGAAATTTCTTGTTCGTTTTTCAAACAAGGGGTTTACAACTTTTTTTACTTCTACTTTCTTGACGGCAAGAGGAGCGGCTGCTACCTTCTTACCCGACTTCTTCTTAGGCTATAAAAATAAATTAAATCAATATTTGGGAAGTTTCGACAATTAACTGAGTCTAACAACGTAGTAACTTCAGTTTAGCTATTGGTGGTAGCGGATTTAACATCAAACACACTTCAGATAGCAAATACAAGTGTCATCATGTGGTATAAACATTTAGAAAATTTGGCCATTTAACACAAACTCTTGTTACAATTGATTTATAAACATCGCGAATATTAACAAATAACTAAAATATTATTGTAACAGTAACAGCAAATATGTTGTTGTACAACATTGGTAGAACAGCAACGTGTGCTTTCAACTTTAATTTTATAAAAATCTATAATATATATTGAAAACCTATTGGTAAATATATATGCCAGTATTCATTTACCTTTTTCTGAACCATCTTCAATGAAATTATATACTAGGATGAGTTAAATACAAAAAGATTTCTTCAGCCAACTCCTGAAGAAACCGTTCACTAAACAATTGACGTCAAAGGAACGAAAATACTAACTTGCTAACTTCACATAACATCCAAGTTTGCAATTGGCATATCCGTTATCCGGTATACTCAATCGATAAACCGCTAGTTTCAAAAACCTTGTCTTGCACTGGACTTTCTTATACGTATTAGGTATATATTGTTTATATTATTTACGACTAAAATTTAACTAAAGTAAATTGATATTCCATCGACAGTTTAATGAGGCTGAGGAACCATTTTCAATCAGAAGACATCTTCAACTTCTGGAGGAATCTAGAGGATTCTAAGAAATGAATGAAGACAATGACGTCAGTATTGTTTAAATTATTTTATTTATTACGCTTCACTTAATTTACAGTTTAAACAAACAAATTTGAACTTAAATATTTAAACTAATTAGTTTTATTTATTTATTTATTGCAGAAAATACAATCGCAGTCCAAAGATCAGCGCCCCTTCACCCTAAAACAGTTAAAAACAAATATTGCAGTTCAAAGATCAGCACCCCATGCCCCCTAAATAGGTAAAAACAAATATGATTTATTATATAATATTTTTTAACTGAATGTATATGTTTGAATTATATTTATAAACAATTATGCTTGTAACAATAATTTTTGTACTTATATTACTTAGTTTTAAATAAAAACATTATTAAATATACTTTATTCTTCTACTTTACCCAGAAAGTCCTTAAAAACTCCTTAAAATAATGTTAAAAGATAGTTAACATTTGAGTTATAACAATCTAAAATATTAATTTACTTTAGTAAAATATTAGTCGAAAATAAAGTAAAAGTCTTTAAATTTCAATTAAAATTTTTCTATTTTTGTTAATATTTGGTCAAAATTTTCATAAATTTTTTTAAAAGGTGTGAAATTTTAATTAAAATTTTGAGGTTATATATAACCTAAAAATTTCAATTAAAAATTTTTCAATTTTTGTTAAAATTTGGTCAAAATTTTCATAAATTTTTTTAAAAGTGTGAAATTTTAATTAAAATTTTGAGGTTATATATAACCTAAAAATTTCAATTAAATTTTTTCAATTTTTGTTAAAATTTGGTCAAAATTTTCATAAATTTTTTTAAAAAGTGTGAAATTTTAATTAAAATTTTGAGGTTATATATAACCTAAAAATTTCAATTAAAATTTTTCAATTTTTGTTAAAATTTGGTCAAAATTTTCATAAATTTTTTTAAAAAGTGTGAAATTTTAATTAAAATTTTGAGGTTATATATAACCTAAAAATTTCAATTAAATTTTTTCAATTTTTGTTAAAATTTGGTCAAAATTTTCATAAATTTTTTTAGAAGGTGTGAAATTTTAATTAAAATTTTGAGGTTATATATAACCTAAAAATTTCAATTAAATTTTTTCAATTTTTCAATTTTCATAAATTTTTTTTAGTTGAAAAATTAAAATTTGGTCAAATAACCTTTTCAATTAAAATTTTTCAATTTTTTGTTTTTGGTTTTTCATAATTTTTTTTAAAAGGTGTGAAATTTTAATTAAAATTTTGAGGTTATATATAACCTAAAAATTTCAATTAAATTTTTTCAATTTTTGATAAAATTTGGTCAATATTTTCGTATAATTTTTTAAAAGGTGTGAAATTATAGCTAAAATGTTAACTATTTTTTAACAATATTTAAGGATTTTTAAGGACTTTAAAGGTAAAGTAAAAGAAGGTATGTATATTTTATAATGTTTTTATTTAAAACTAAGTAATATAAGTACAAAAATCATTGTTACAAGCACAATTGTTCATAAATATAATTCAAACATATAAATTCAGTTTAAAAATAATGTATAATAAATCATATCTATTTAGGGGGGATGGGGCGCTGGTCGTTGAACTGCAATAATTGTTTTTATCTGTTATGGGGAGATGGGGCGCTGATCTTTGAACTGCAATATTTGTTTTTAACTGTTTCAGGGTGTAGGGGCGTTG
Organism: Nebria ingens riversi; assembly: GCA_018344505.1. Taxonomy (NCBI): domain Eukaryota; kingdom Metazoa; phylum Arthropoda; class Insecta; order Coleoptera; family Carabidae; genus Nebria; species Nebria ingens. The sequence goes on from JADQWA010000400.1 coordinate 130,399, forward strand.
ATCTTTGGACTGCAATGTTCTTTCATCGATTGTATTTTCTGCAATAAATAAATAAAATTAATTAGTTTAAATATTTAAGTTTCAAATGTATTTGTTTAAACTGTAAATTAAATGAAGAGTAACAAATAAAATAATTAAAACAATACATACGTCATTGTCTTCATTCATTCCTTAGAATCCTCTAGGTTCTTGCAAAAGTTGATGAAGATGTCTGTCTTCTGATTGAAAATGATTCCTTAGGCTCATTGAACTGCCGATGGGATGCACTGCAAGGATCTTCAATCGACTGCATTGTCTGAAATATATAAATACAATTTATTAGTTTATAATGCATTTGTTTAAACTGTAAATTAAGTGAAGCGAAATATATAAAATAATTTAAACAATACTTACAATTTCCTTGTCTTCATTCATTCCTTAGAATCCGCCAGAAGAAGAAGAATGTATGTATATTTTATAATGACTCAGAGAAGATTAAAAAGTGTATTTCTAAAGTACGAAAATTGTCATGGCTACAATACTTCATTTGTATAAGTAAAAAGAAAATGAAACAATTGTATAGATTTTTAATTAAAACTCTTTAATGGCAGCAATACGATAACAACAAGACTATTTATTAAAAATATTTGTTTACTGTAGAAAACGTTTCAAATACAAATATGTTTATTATTTAATTAATTACAAAAACACGTGTGAAAATACATCACTATTTAATAATTCAGTTGCGCTGTTATAACTTAAAACTTTCTTTCGCAGCTGTGATAATCTTCGTATGCCGGTTTTGTGCACTTTAGTGGTCACACGAAGATAACGCAAATGCCCGATCATTTTCTCCAATGTATAATCGAGCCACAGAATATTACTAAACGGTTCAAAACGTTGCCAGTCATTTCTAAAACAAACAAACAAACACGTACACATAGATTTTTTCATTAAACTTAATTGTTGAAGCGATTTATTACAAAAAGAAAACCTAACTTACTGATTATGATTTCTCATCAGACGATAGATCTCGAACTGGTAGTCGCCGGTAGCAGTGAATAGATCTGGATCCAAACCCAGATCGTTGAAAATGAAACATTTGTTGAATGTCATACGCGACAATGTATAATCGATGATTGATAATTTCACCCCCTTGGTTGCCACTTCGAACTCACGATTGTTAAATCGAAATGTGGCTGTTGGTTCTTCGGTTGGCGAGATCAAGATGTTACCCCAGTGCATGTCACGGTGTTCGAACTCTAGCGCGGACTCGGCAACAGCCAACGAACAAACAACCTAAATAATAAATAATCTTTTAATAACTCTTAACAAAAAAAAAATAAAAATGTATATATATATATATATATATATATATATATTTTTTTTTTTATTAAATATACCTGAGTGAACAGGGCGTAAGTTTGGTCGGCATTGTTGAACCGATATGCTTCAAGATCCTGTCCACCGTTAGCCAGTTCCAAGATAATGTAGAGTTGGTCATCCGCGAATACTTCGGGTGAATCATTTTCTGATCCTTGATGTTCATCATACAGGTCCCATAAGTCAATTAGTTGTTGTGGATATTTGCCTTGTACGCAGCATATTTTTAATAGTTCAGCAAAGCCGTCAGTACCAAACGTTGTGTTTGTACGCAGCTTGCTCAATTCCCTGAAAACCAAAATAACAATCACATCATTGCATAGGGTTTAATAAACTATATTGTTGAATTTCGTTAGATGAATCGAATAAAAAAAAAATTGCATCATTATTATAAATAGTAAACAAATAAATTGAAACTTACGATGCAATAATAATTTCTGATATAATTTCCTCAAATTTCTTCTGTTGTTCACCATTAACTACCAGACTCCCCTCGATAGGTATAATTTTCATGACCCTGCATTTGTCGTCCAAAGATTTGTACATGAAGACTTCGCCATAAACACCCTCTCCTATTTTGCGACATTTTTTTAAAATTCTGAAAATAAAAAGAAGCACACAAATGAATTGTATGGAAAATTGAGAAAATTTAACGACGCATTTGTAGAAAACAAAGAAAATGAAGTAACGGCAAAAACAAAATGGTCACCTACCTTTGTGTGTAGCATTCATTAAAAGGAAGTGGAGTTGTTTGGCCGCAGCGTTTTAGAATAATTTGCCTAGCTGTTTGTTCGCGATCATCAACATCAGCAGTTAACGATAATTTATCGAAACTTTCCAAAATCGATTCATCAGCAAGAGTTGAAACATAACCTGTAGGCACATACGTTAAAAGATGCATACACTTAAAACTTTTACGGATTTAAATTGAATTTATTAACGATGTGTTAAGCACTTGAGTTGCACAAGAAACTGCACCAAAAATTTGATTAAATACGCACTTTATACACAGATAATTATGACAAATACACGGAATTAAAATGAGGTCACGTTTGTATGTGGCTGGATGACGCACGGGTCATGTGATGCGCACTTTTACCGTTCCTTTGTTTGCGCAGTAACTACACATTTTTGGTGGGAAGAAAATTGATTGACGCAAACTTTTATACATTCAAAAATAATAATATATTTCATACTATATTCTTCGATCAAATAATAAAATGTTTATCACTCACCTGAATTGTGAAGTGACGAATTTTCAAAATTCGTTAAACTGTTATATGATCTAGTAGTATTTATCGGTACAATTTTGAATAATGAATGTCGAACGACGGAAGAACGCTGTTTCCCGCTGAGATTTCGAATTTCGTTGTCATTTATAATTGTATTTAGGGTACCTAACATTACACAATTATTTGTGATATAACCAGAAAATGAAATTTCCCAAAAATATAAGCGCCCTTGGCAACACTAATAATTTTAACAAATGCTATTACTCACTTTTGTTGGTTTGTTGCTTGTGAATATCATTCACACTTTGACGATATTTTCTTCCTTTATTGTTGCACGTTTCCTGTGTTAGCGCACTATGCCGCAACATCGATAGTGACCGAAACCATTGTTTACCCGGACGCAAGCAAATACTCTTTCTAGTATCGACATTTATATTATTATATTTTCCAGATACTTTATCGCATATTTTATCATCTTTATTTATCCTGGGAGAATTACTTGAAGCGACAGTATTATCATTTATTTTTATTATAGTATTATTTTTAATTACAACTTGTGCAATATCTTGATTTTGATTCAATTTTTTCTTACTTTTATCTTCAGTTTGTTTCAGTCTAGGCGAAATAGTTTTAGACGTCGAGCCAGAATCATCTATTTCAACACGTTTAATATTATTTTGCGTAAATTGCTCAAACTCTACAACGCTGACACTCAAAAATGTCTGTGTAGCTTTCGGCGATTGCTCTTTCGTTGGCGCGATATTTAATCGTCTTCGGTTGCGAGTTGTTATGTTATAATGATTCGAAATATCTGAATTTCGACTATTTTCAATTATATCCGAAGATGTTTTATTCGAATTGTCATGATAATCAAAATCTTCATCGGGTATCTCAAATATTTCTCCAGTAGTTTCATCACTACTACTAAATAAGTTAACACTACTTAGATTTGGTTCTGATTTTGACCGTTGTAAAGTTCTTTTTCGACGTACTGTATCAATGCTCACTTTTGGATTACCTTGTTTAGTACATTTATTTAAGCGTGATAATGATAAATTTTCTAGTACTATTTTAGGAGAGTAATTGCGTATAAAGTTGCCTTTCATAATATGTTGAGTACTTGGACTAGATAAAATGTAACTGTCATAAAACGGGACGATTTGGGATCCTGTGTTATTTTGATTATTTAAGCATTGATTACGTTTTCTAAGAAATGATTCTGATAGTTCTTCTAATAATACTTTAGGAGAATATTTCGTTTTAAAATTCGAAATATCATGAAGATTTTGGTCATTTAATTTAATCGGCCAGTTAATGTTTTGTTCAATAACTACTACAGGAATAGCATTTAATTTGATATCATTCGCGATTATATTGGGAAGCCGCTTTATGCTATGTGGCAATAGTGATTCATATTCAATGTTTGAGTCATCTATTGATATAACTGAGGAAAACAATGGCTGTCGCGATTTTTTTTTATTGCTAATGATCGAAGATTTTGATAATGAATTTGTGGAATATCTGAAAGTTACTTTTCGTTTGAAAACGCGAGGCGATTTATTATTCAATTTTGAATCGTTTATCGAAATAATTGAAGACGTCGATGACTGGAAAGAATCTACTTTACTATTTTTATGATTTATTAATGAAGATTTTAACACTGGGTTTGTTGGTTTTTGGAAATTTGTTGATTTATCATAAAAAGATAAAAAACGAGATTTGCAATTTATAAAACTTTTACTGTTGTTTTTGGTACTAATGGGTGAAACATCAATTTTATCATCGACTTTAAGAAAATTTCGCGATATTGGCGTACTTGATAGCAAGATTTTAGGTTTAGGAGTACTTTCAGCACACATACGGTGTTGAAAACCATTTTGAAAAAAATCTGATTTATTATTAGATAAACTTAATTCCGGTATTACGTTTGACGAACGAGAATTCGACGCGAATTTTCTTGTATAGATAGTATTCAATTTTTCCTCCAATATAATTTTTGATAAATCATAATAGTTACGCTGTTTTTTATGCTCTTTTTCAATAATTAAACTATGGTTTATAGATTTCTCGTACGAATTCTGTACTTTACTTAAATTCGTAACACTTTTATTATTATTTGCAGTGAAACTATTGATGGTATGTTTAAACGATTTCACAAGTTTATGTTTATTATTTTTCCTTTTACTAATTTTTCTAAGTTTCTTAACTTTTTTATCTGTGGTTTTCACATTTGTTTTTTGTATAACACTAGTTTTTATTTTCTTTGGCGAAGACTTTTCTGTGCTAGTATTTTCAAGTAGTGATGACAAATTACGATAGTTTACAGAATTATAACCAGGTGCTTTTAATAATTTATCAAATGTCGTATTCGCAATAAAGCTAAGCGAGTCGTTATCCGACAGCTGTGTTGGACCGGTAGGTAATTTATCGATTTGTTTCTTTCTTGACCGGGTAACAATTTTCTTCTCATTTTCAATAGATGAATTTCGTTTTTCGACATTTTTCGCTAGCAATGCATCGAATACACTACGTGCTTCTGATACGGGTAACACTAGCTGTGTAATTGGCTGTACATGTACACGCTTTCTGCCATACGTCTTCAGCGCTGGCATACTATAACAACTGTATACTTAAAAATATGTATAGATAAACAGTGTAAAATATATAATAAAATTGTAAAATATAATTACGATAAAATTCACAAAACTTAAATGACAGTTTGAAAAACGATTATTTTGTAAACAGAATACACAAACAGAAGTTTTTATGCATTTTATCGACTGAGCATGACAGCTCTTACGATATGAAGCTAGTTACAAAAAATATGAATCGTTTTGTATGCACGATTGCCTATTTTTACATTTATTTGGTGGGTGTAAAACTGACTAATAGACCTCGGGTACCACCAAATGCTCATGCATCGTGAGGATAACAGATACCTATTTACATTTAGAGAGAAAAAGATAGGTTTATCTGCTGAGAACTACCAGCTGGTTTGACGACATATGCTGGCAAGTAATCGATAGGAAATCCGCAAAATTTTAAATATACATAATTAAATTTCGATTATTATTGCAATGTATTTGTAAATGCGCCTTAGTAAAATTTATAATTATTTGTTTTTGTAATAATTTATTTAGGAAAAGGGTGCCCTCAGAAAGCGTTCATATTTTTGATTGGCTCTAATGTAAACAAAAAAAACACTTGACATTTGTGCTAAAAGTGACAGTTCGTCGCTTGTCGTTTCTAAACACTACAATTTAGAATAATGTTATAACAAAATTTTTTACTTTTATAAACAGTGTTCCGTATATATTTTTGCAATATGAATTCAAAGATGCCATTCAAAAATTAGAATATGGAAAACAGGAAATCGGAACCACCAGGTAAGTGCGAAAAATTGTTGAGAATTATAATGCTGTATGTAATCGATGGTATTACGACATCGAATAGTGTATTATTAGATTATGCAAAATATAAATGGTTATTGACTTATGGTATTTTTGCTAATTAGATTTAAGCAAGTGTAATTTCGGTACTGTCAGCAAGGCACATTCAACACATAATGTATGCAGTACCGACTACCAAATGTCTCTTTCGGCTACTTGTCCACCGTCTCCTGCGTTTTCTTCAATAACTTTAACACCAGGTCGCATAAGAAACATAGATCAAGATATGGAAGCGTTAAGGCTGTCTCGGCAAGACAATCCGTTTTTAAAAGTAATAAACAGCGATTACTTTTTTGTGTTTTCATTAAATTATGATTGATTTTCTAGCAAGTGATTGCGAGTCGAGAGAGTTTAGTTGAAAGTCTAGAAGAATCTGAATCGGATGATACGAATCTTATGTCTCAGGTAAATTTTAAATTTTGCCATTTTTGGTGTGATTAACTTTGAATAATATGGTGGTTGGTAGCACTGCATGAATGTGATCGCTTTCAGGAATTCCCTACTGACTTGGATGTAGATCCATTAACATTACCTGAAATTCACGAGCACATGATTCGTAGTCCTCCGCCTACAACATGGCCTCGTTCTTCTAACTTCAGGGTTTTTAATTTTCCAGCTGGCAATGAGGTACTTACTAACCCCCTTACTTATATCTATTATCCCTTGTTTTATTTATAAAATTCTTAGTCCGACCTCAGTAATCAAATCCGGAGAACTAAAAGCAGATACGTGACGTCATACAATCGTTTATTTTATATATTTCTTTGCTCACTTTATTGATAAAAATGTATGTTATATTCTGTGGCTAATCTATTTTATTTATTTTTTACAAACATATTTGGCGATCTTAATATATTAATTCGCATAAGTTTCGTAAATGGCTGATTTTAAAATACTAGTACTAATTTTAATTTTCATTAATTATCAATACATACTTGCTAATATATATTTTTTTAAATTTGAAAGTATAATCAAGAATTATTATTGAATTAAATCAGTTACAAATTTAGGTAGAAATATGATTGTCTTTCTTTGTTAGAACCAAACAGGTAAAATGGAAAGCAAGTCGAAAGAGATCAACTGGGAGCAACAAAATATTGGAACAAACTCACCCCCATCTCGTGTACTTCCAAGGCTACACAATCACCAACATCACCATGACCGATTCTCCATTTTAACACCAACACCAATACGTTCGTTTATCGAAGCGGGCGGCGATGATAGTATACAACTAATGTCCGCAGACGACTGAACGGAATCACATTGACATGGTTCGTTCGATTGGTTTTTCAACAATATTTACACGAAAATAATACCTAAAGCGTATTAAAAACAAATTAAAAATACTGTTGGATACGTTATATAACTAATAATCATTAACGAAAAACAGATATTGCTTGCTGAACAACATAAACACAAACTTAGTAATTATGTGTTCAAACAGTCACAAAAAAAAAATCTAGTCTAATAAATGTTATATGATTTTGTTTATAGGTTTGTTATTATTTATTTATTAATTACTGATTTTAAAAGATTATGTGATTCGACGTATTTGATGACAAGGTGCTTCATTCCCATTAAAGTCACGTCATGGTGATATACGTGACACCACTGGCTTTTATATATATATTTTACCTTAGTTGAATTATTTTTAAGTGTAATTGACATTTTTGTTGTTGTTATTTTTGACGATTTCATTGCTAATTAGTCTAGCAATGACGTCAGTTACTACTGTATTTTGTGAGTTCGTCATGGAATTGGTTGATTGTAATCGATTAGGCATTTGGATTGAGAAGTTTAAAATTGTAATTTTAGTGAAGCGCTGGCCGCTATTTAAATTAGTATTTTTAATCAACAACTAGCAGTGCTGCCTTGAATTTAAATTAGCTACTTATAAATACAAAATTCTTAATTTCAGCGGCTATCTCAATAATTTATTCTCTTTAGTAATTCTGATGCTATTTCTATAGTAACAGTTCAAATATTAATAGAACATAGGCGCAAATTGTAAAACATGATCTTCGTCCACATCTAAAAGTGATTTGTGTGACATAATGATGTGTATATGTATGCGCATAACATGAATTCTTAACACGTGCAGATCGAAAATGAGTCTACTGCGCATTTGATGATGTTTTACGAATTATTTGGACGTTACTTGGGTGCTTGTAATTATTTAAGATTAGCAGTGCGGCTAGCTGTAATATCAAGTCAAGTTTTAAATAATTAAACTAGTCTAAGACTAAGGCCATTAAATTAAAAATAGTCAATTTGTTTCCTGAAAAAATAAACAATTAGAAAGTTAAACATGTTCAAAAATATAATATTGAAATATACTAATATTCAACTTGTTGATTGTTATGTGGCCTTTTTAAACAAGTTTTACAGAATTATCTCCCCATATACGCAATATTATGAGGCGAGACGTAACACTATATTAGTACTAGTAAAAATATCTATTTATAACAAAAAAATGTTATTAAATTCGTCGTACTTTTAAAAAGATACGACATATAATATATATATCAACAGTTTAACGTATTTCTATACTGGAATGTCTAGTGTATTACGACAAGTGTTAACTAATAATTGCTAATGAATTCACTCACTGGCTAAGAAGTAAAAGTACGTATTGATTATGTGTGCTTAAATGTAATAATGCAAATGTACATTTGATACAAGGAAAACAATTATTTCGAGCTTAAGGCACACAAGTAAACATTTTTATATAGCGCAATATTCTTGATGTTATGATTCTACAGATTTTTTATTCAGAAGTTATATGTTGTATTTTGATTTGATTGGGGATATTTTGAGGATGTGACTATATTTAAAACCAATGATGTAATTTGCTGCAACTAATAAAACTATGATTTGATGTTTCTGAAGCAGTATTTTTAATTCAATTTTTTCTTCATACTTATTTATTTTTTTTTACATTCTAAACTTTGTGAAGACATAAAATAACAATTTTTTTTTATTAAAAAAAAAGCAATAATACACAAATGAATTGTTCACGGTTTATATTACAAGAGTTCTAGTGAACAAAATGAGCGCAATTCAATGTTAGCGTAAATGACTGTTTATTTTGGATACTAACAACTAATACACATTCATGAATGGACTCTTTTTAAAAGTGTCGAATCAAGAATTTTTTTTATATCTTTTCTCCATATTTTTTTACATCCATGTGGAAGTGGAACGTAAAAACACGTCAAGCAAATAAGTGGGGAAACAAGTAGTAATGATAAATAATTAAATAAACCATTGTCTGTCAGCAACTGCCAAACTTAATTATCATGTTAAGGCACCCAGATCGCCCTGTACACCACAACTGTCGATTTACAACAGTTTATCTCGATTTATTTCTCATTTGATTGGACATAAGATGGTTAATATTTTGTTGTTTTTGTGCTAAAATGCTACACACACATAGCGACCAGCAAGCGTTTTATCATCTTCAATATTATTTAACTTACGAATTAAAATTGTCATGCAACAAATAATTTAAAACATTATATAATATATTGTCTCTTAATAAAAAACAAACGTACAAATTCATGACAAAATTATTCGTACTTAAAAGAACTGTATAATGTGTACAAAATTAAACAAACTGCAATACATCATTATAGTATTACGTCACAACGGTATTCACATCTGTAGCGCTCACTGCGGAAAATAATTTTCGAACTAGATGCCACGTTAAGCTTTATGTATTCCGTAACGTCAAGTGTCGTATTTTATTTGATACTCAGAGTACTATATATTTTAATACCGAATATGTCTGCCATATTGGCTTTGATGAAACTTTTCAAGCAGTTTCTTAATTTTTTTTGTTATATTTTTTACTCATAGTGTAAATTATCTTGATTTTTGTCAAAAAAAATAAAATATATTTTGCAGTAGCTCTAAAACTATGATGGCGGACCTGTTATAGTCATTAAAACGAACAATGGAATAATATAGCCCCCAATATTTTTACATTGGACAAACGGTTAAAATAAAAACGAAATAAAAACTGAGCAGTATTTTATAATAATACACAAAGTTTATTTTTTGTAGACTCGAAAAAAATGAGTATGAACAAAAATAATGAATGCAATATGAATAGTTACAAGTTACATATGTACAATTAGTTTTTTTTTTCTTCATCATCATACAGCCATAAAATTGGGGTTCAAAAAATTTACCCCAAGTGACAGGAGTGCTGGTCTATATGAACTTACAGTTACTCTACGACAAGCCGAACGGGCCGGCAAGGGGTTGGGGGATTGGTTTTGGTTGTCTTAAGGAGGCGAAGGGACACACATCAGACATATACATATGACACGAGGGCAGAGGTACAGGCATTTATGACGTCACACGCGTACGCACTCATTCAAAATACGTCGCCATATTAGATGGAACATTTATTAAGGTTAGAAAATAAGTAGGACACAGGTAAAGTAGCGAGGACGGAATATAATATAGTACTCTAGGATTTCGGAAATAGACGACGGGATTTTTGGATCCAAAGAATATGAGATTCACAGTATCAATTTCTGCACACAAAAACGAATAGGCGACGAAATTGTGTCGTCCCGCATACTAGAATATTTTTTTAAGTTTACGTATATACATATTACAAATCTAGATATTCGTTATTCTTGAATTATTTTTAAAAATAACTATGTGGCTGTTCCATTAGCATTTGAATTCTTAACTTTTAGTCTAAACGATTGCGGTATGCATACAAAATAGGTGGAGTTACATATGATTTCTCAAAATAATTAAGAATCATCTTCAAAGAAGTTGATGCTGTGAATTACATTTCATTTGGATTATACTATACATATATACATACGCGTGCATTCAGGGCGAACTTGAGTCAACCAAACATGTCATACATACACACATACACACACATTCATACATACAAAAAGACAGACAGAAGCATTCCACAACAGTTACTTGTGCAGGAAGCGTACTGATCTAAATATGAAAGCAGCAAGATGGTTTGAAAATGTGATCATCATCATTATACTTGTGTGAATAATCATCACATCCCTACTACATGAGAGACATAAATATTATCAAGATAGAAATAGAGCGTTACAGAAGTTTATTTTATTTATTTGTTCACTGTTTATTTTAATATTCATCTGTGGTTAACTGGAAACTACTTACGGAAACATCTAAAATTAACATCCATATTTGAGAAGTGTTGTTCGACATTTCTACTATTTTGTTATTTTAATGATTATTTTAATAAATGTTTTACACTGATTTGAGGAGGTGGTGACGACTTCACAACACACTGTATCAATTCATATTGCTGCTGCACAGAGATCTCTGGTTTGCAAATGAACGAAACAATTTTCACAATGCTGTGTCGCGTTGTGCTGTAGCACTTTTGAATTATCCAATATCAATTGTATGTATATACTATTCACGGAAAGAATCAAATTTCATTACTCAATTTGCTCACGCATTTTCGTCTGCATAAAATTTCGTCTTTCCCTGAACAGCATATAGTGGAAAACATACATGGATAGTATCATCTAGTATAATTTGGTACACATTAATAAGAAATTCTATAACGAGTAACTGTTTTGTTTGTTTGTTGCGAAAAAGCATTCTGAATAATAATGAGTTAAACAGAAGAAATCTAGGGTTTGTTTTTGCGAAACTTTGTTATTATTGTAGTTAAATAGAGGCCAAAGAAGCGGACATTTAGAGATGACGCGGATCTGGAGCCGCGTCTTTTTTGTTTTGTTTTATTCACCATTCTAGAGTGACATAACAACACACTTAATATATTGACTTTTTTCTTAGTTAGACCTACTTTACACTCATACTTTTTGGGAACATTTTTTTAACAAATCTTGTATGTATATATATTAGTAATCTTTCATGATTTTTGCAAAAGCCATTGAGAAGTTATATTTATTAATCTCCGGTGGTTTCCATATCTTATCGATCGTTAAACTAAACATAAATTGCTTCCATCTGATTAATATAAATTTCCAAAAAGTATAAATGTAAATTCAGCCTTACTATTCTATTTATTGTTATATATATATATATATATATATATATATATATATATATATATATATATATATATATATATATATTTAGAATACGCAATACTGTAGGGATAAGTTTGTAGCAACCACTTTGATTAGATAGAGTAAAGAATTAGTTCATTAATTCGCCTACAGTGCTGCGTATTATTAAACCATTTTATCTTGAATGTTGTGTTGGAGCTATGGTACATATTAAGATGGCAAATGTGCTAAAGTTATGTGTTCTAGAATGATAAATTTTTCGTTTTAAATATGAACAAATACATGTTCGTGCCCGGAGCCGGTACAATCATCACCTGCCAAGCTCCCGCTCAGGCGCACTCACGCTCTCACGTTCACTCAAATCAATCGTTCGCTCACATATCATCATCACAACACACTCGAGAGGCTCAGTTCTACCAGTGGTGGGGACGCGGCTCAGGTGACAGTGGAATATGCACGGCAAAACACATCTTTAATATTTGTTTTGTTGTTATCCATCGGCACCTGAGCCCCGTGACGCACGCATGGAAAAAATAAAAACACAAAGATCCCATTATCAAGAGGGTCTCTTATACAGAATATTTGTACTTTTTGAATGCTTTCCGATGTTTATTTTTTTTCAAGGGGTCGGGACAGGGAACGCACGTACGCCATATTTTATGTATTGAGATTTTTGCGCTTGCGCATTCCGCCTGTCCTCCACCATACGCTCGGCCGACCTGTATTTTTTTTTTGACGGGACGGCTTTATTTTCGATCCATCCAACAACACTGTCACTATATATATAATAATATATTTTTATATACTTATTAAACTTTTTCTTTTTTTTGTTCTTTTCTTTTATACACATTTTATATTTTTTCTCTCAGTGAGAATCACAGAGATGGATTTTGTGTGCCTCATTTATAGCACAATTTGTAAAAGGACTGATCGGTAGTTTCGTCGGCAACGGTCACAAACAGAACTATACTCACAAACATATATGTAGATGCAATAATAAAAGTCTGTTGCTTTATATAAAACTTCTTCGGAGTCACATGCATAAACTTAAGATATTTACATAATTTGAGTTACCCGTACAATAAGAATATAATTATTATAATTTTGACAGCTATAATTTTGAATCTAGCATTTTATTGCACCGAATAAATAACGAAAAATGAACAGACAATCTATTGGACCGTTTAATAATTCAAATAATCATAATCAAATTTTTTTCTTAAGGAGAATAAAAAGCATACTATTTATGAAAAGAATCATCTTCCATTTTAAGCTATGACATATAACTTAAATTTAACTGTACTTTGTTGTTTTGAATACAGTTCGATATATTAAAGCCATTTATTGGTGATGCATTGATTCGGAAACGGTTCAAACTATAGAGTACACAACGTGACGTCATTGCTTAGAATAACGTTATAACGAAATCATTGACGTCATAATCCATATTTTATAGTTTAATCAATTTCAAACTAGTGTATCAATTATATCTTTGTTATGTACATTAAGAATTATGAATCTTTTCTAATGCATAGTAAAAATATATAGTTTTTTATAACTACGAACAATAAGAATAATAGATTTTCGCTATATTTTTAATTGCTTTCTACTCTTCTTATAAAAGGACTGCAATCGTGTATGAATTTTGGCTTTTATGAAAATATTAAAAAGAACACGGTTTGTACTTTGAGTTTAATTCTGGTTATGACCGTAGGCCTGCGCGCGCATGGTGTATGGTCGATTTTGCTCGTATTATTATCCAATTATAACATTTAATAATTAAATAATAGATGCGAACAGGCAAACAGACCGCTTGGTACAAGAGATAGTTATATCACGCAGTCGGAATCATCGTTAGTTTCTTCATGACACTTAATCGTATCTTCTTACCCTTAGTTACTTATCTTACTTAAATGTAATTAATAAAGTATATATTTATATATGTACTCAAAAGTCATAATGGTTCTCAACATTAAATTACATCAACTAATCTCAAAAAAAAAAAACTAAATCATTTTTTAATACGGCCCGGCCCGCAGTCAGTCAGGCGGCGAGATAAAATAGAACGATTTTATATTCTTTTAGGTTTAAAAATATGTACAATATACATAAATAATTTACAATTGTGATACGACGATGCACTTTGATAGATTTTTTGTTGTTGTTGTTGATTATTTTAATTATTATTTATATATTTTTTACTTTTTTGATGCTGTATTTTTCTCTTGTTGGTTGTTGTTGCTTTTCTATTTATTATTATTATTATTATTTATATTTAATATTTATAAAAGTTTTCTTTTCCTATGTCGAGATACGACAAAGTTGAAACATCTGTTGTAGCATACTTCATTTATTCTTATGCATATAAAAATGATTTGTAAACAAACACATAAAATGTGATTAAAAATTGAAAAATATCGACATAGAACATGTCCACAGAAACGTTTATACAAAAATATTTTGTATATATATATATATATATATATATATATATATATAAATAATTAAAACTAAATTTTGATTTTTTCCACCCAGCAAAAACAACATCATTTCAACCAATCCATAATAAGATCAACGATATGTGTTTACTGGGCGAGTCCTTTATACATAAAACGACAATTAAAAGAGGCAGTTTTGCTATTTAACCGCCATTTTAATTATTGAGGACATCCACCCGCTTACACCGCTATAAATTTAAGGCTTACATAGAACATTAAGTCTATCGCATGCACTTGTAAGTATAATGTGAGTAATCCGAAAAATCTTTAGATTACTTTTGTCAAGTTCTTGTTCCTGAATTAGTGCGATAAACTTTATGATTGTTCTCATTCAATTTGTCAATTTTCTATGAGAAGAACCGACATCCGCTTATTTGTAGCTGTACCAGCATGCTTCATCGCGCCCACTGTTGGATTTTCTCACAGAAAATAGACAATTTTCACTGTATTCATGTACAAGCGGTGAAAACAGGTCTCTATACATATAAGGTCTATGTTTTGGTGCCGGATTTGGATCAGCTTATTTTTCCAAATCTTGTATTTCAGTTTATTCAATACCAATTTGAAATGTATGTACTATAATCAATTTTCAGCGCATATTTCATCATTCATGAGAGTATGCAACCGCTTTCTATTCACTAGTTAGATTCAAGTTGGCGTTAGAATAGGTTCAAATAGAATTTAAAATGGGCTCATTAAAATTTCTATTTAAATGCACTCTGACGCAATTTTCATTGTACGTGATGAGTAAAAAGCGGCTATTTTCATTTAATGATTGATCAGAGTTAAAGTGTGAGCATTCTAACTCGATCAGTGAATAAAATTCGTAATATGACTTTGTAACGAAATACAAGATGTAGAAACTTACCTTGATCCAAATCTGGCACCGGTAATAATGAATTGGGCCTCAAGAAAGATAAAATGATGCTACAAATGATGCTTCATAAAGACGCGTGCTTTTTTAAACGAGCGTTGCAGACATGTTCCTTTTGTTGTTGACTAGAGGAGACGCGTGTATGTAGTACGTTGATAATAATTCAGATATTTGTCGGTCGGTCGGTTTGCTTGTATATATGTTCTTGGTTGGTTGGTTGGTTGATTGGTAGGTTGGTTTGTTTGTTTATTTGTTTGTTTGTTAGTTGGTGGGTAGAATGATGGTTGGTGGTGGTGTGAAGATAGCTCTAACACGTGGTGGTTGATTGGTGGTTGGCCCGCACGCCCTGCCTTATTTTTATAATAATAATACAGCAGCCGGCCCTGGAAGGAGCAGCAAAGGTGGAGGGTGAGGAACAATGCGTCCTGGTGCCTCTCCGCGCCCAGCGGCCCATGTCTGTTCGCTCCTGCGGCTGCGGCGCCCCTCCTAGATGATCTCCATTTCGGACAGGGTAAGGCGGCTAGTCGACATCGCCACCCCACTATCACTCGATGCACTCTGCACGCTGGAGTGATCGTCCGTGTCACTCTGGTTGCTGGTGTAGCCGATCACGTCTACTTCATCTATAACATAGTCAAGAAAAAAAAAACACATTATTAATAAATTCTATAAATTGAAATTAAATATGAAAATGCAAAATGAAATAATTGAAAACGCTTTCTATAATTACACTTTTATGTAAATCTACACGATATTACCAAACATATGTATGTACTATATGGAAACAAAATTTTTTAATATACATAGGTAGTAATACAAATTTCCACCTGGCTGAACAATAAGAAAACAAGCCATATTCTGACCTGTCGCACATTGCATTCGTTGATATTTCTAATTAGAAATTGTGTTTCATTATAAACAAGTTTGAAATTTGTTACTTCAAATGCCAAAAGATGGGTATGCGTGTGTGTGTGTGTGTGTGTTTGCGAGTGTAGCCGACAGGTATGTATGTTCGTGCGTATGCATATATTTCACTCATGGGGATTCGCCTCTGTTCTAATATCTGCTAGAAAGAGCAAGTTCAATGTTTGACAGGTCCCTCGCCTGTGCCTGCTTTCCGTGTTAATTTCAAAAGTTCAACTTATACGATGTAAAAATTAATCCAATTTAGATAGATAGAACATTTAATTAAACAAGACATACACAAATGATACAGCTGTAATTAAAATAGCTCGCAGCATTAATGTATAGTTACGTAAATATTTGACCATCCATGATGCAATTTACTAAATTTAATTGTGTTAATTCCTTTGATGTTCAATATAACATATTGCTTCCCATTTGATATATTTAAATTGATATTACATATCTATATGTATTTGAATTCAAGCATCATTCAAAAATATATATTATGCACAATTATTATTAGGTAATGCTTTCATATTATTTAGTTAAATTATTACCTAAAGACAAGCTCTATTGTAAATTGTTAAAACATATGTAAATATAAGAAAAATTATTTGATACCTATTATATATATAATAAAATTAAGAACTGAAAATAAAACAGAGTAAAAAATCCGGGATCTAAACAACAATTAATCAAAATCCAAGAATAACGCAAAATCACCGCATGTCAAAAAAGTATGCCGTGCTGGTGCACCATGTGCTTCGCACATTGGGCCGGCCACTCAAAATAACATATGACGTGCAACGTAAGAAAGGAGCCAGACTCAGCATGATGCATGTTACGTAATTTAACGTATAGAGTTTCCCCCTGTCCCCACAACAACTTGGCGAGTATGAGTAAAGTAACCGGTCTTTCCGAGTGTGTGACCTTGACAATGTCCTGCGAGTGCCACCGGTATACGCGAGGTCGTGCGTGGGACACGCGCTCACGTTCATACATACTTTTTGGTAACTGGCTCGTACTTCTCGTTCATATACGGTTGAACAAATTGGCATATTGACCTATATATATATATATGTATGTATGTACGTATATATATATATGTGTGTGTGTGTAAATCTGTTTATTTCTAGAATTTGGGTCACAATATATGTACATTGTTTGCAAATATTGTTGGCAATATCTTTTATATGTATGTATGTATGTACAACTTATAATATACAAAGTGAATTCTGTAGAGTCGAATGAAACATATGTTCACAAAACTCTATGGTAACTGTTGTTGAAAATGAAATCCATATTTTGGTGTATTTTCTAAATATTGACTGAAATCACTAACATTTTTTCCTGGTGTTGCGTTGTACGTAAAACAACAAAACAAAAATTGGATCGTTATACAGTTTAGTGTAAATTTAAATGTGGATTAAAATGAACTTGGCACTATTGCTGTATAGTGGAGATAATCTTTTACACAACGTCAAGACTGACGACTGCATTAATTAATTTAAAACTTTGCGTCAAAAGTTCAAGGTATCCGCATGCGTAAACCAAACTGCACAAAATCGTAACATTTAACTTTTATAATACCATACCCTCACGATCGTATAAAACAGAAAAAAAAATCAATTGGTAGAACAGTTAAAAGGAAGTTAACTTTAGAGCCATTTCAAGTTAGCAGCGCACACACCTACTTTCCTTTATATAATAATATAGAAATCCGTACTATGCAAATCAACTTTATAAACTTCAGAATCATCATCATCATCGTCCTCTTTTGTCCTAAAATATCTTGAAAGGAATGGCGGATTGGACTGGGGTATACAATGATATTTACGCGAAATGACGTAAGATAGGGGAAAGACTGATGTAAAATTGGCTGTGTGGTATGCAAGACGGACGAATATCTGCAATTACATCCAGATCTTGGATTCTTCTTTAGAACTGTGCACGAGATACAAATGTAATTATACAAGCGCCTTACGACTTTTACAAATTTCGACGTACCGTGTATTATAATATCAAGTTGAAGTGATATTAATAAAAAAGTTCTGTTTTCAATCTAAATAAAGATATATTCAAATTTGTAAATGTAACACATAAAACACCACTAGGAGATTTAGACAGTTCTCAATCATTATTTATATATTGAAAAGCAAAAAGATTTTCTTTGTATTAATTCACTTTGTCAACATTGAGCTATGATTTCCTTTTTTGCATATGTCCTTTATCACTTACATCTCATACCTCCCGCGAGGTTAAAGGAAATTTTTCCCGAGGGCCGCAGGGAAGAAAAGACCAAAGACGTGCATCAATCGTGATGCTAGTGCGATCCGCTGAGGAGGCCGAGCCAAGAGTAATTTGTTTTGTGTGTGTGTGGGTGCACTCTTTTTACGCAAAAACGAAGGATCATGGGTAACCCTGACCGGGAAAATCATATAGAAATCTCGCATCGTTTGTGAACGGATGCTATCTCATCGTCAGCATAGCTCAGATGGCAGCCTCTATACTTTTCTCCGCCCGATCGTATTCTTCTTCTTTTTATTGCACCAGCGTCCATCAACCGGATGTTAGGAAGGAAACTGGTCCCTAGAGGTTCCTGGCGGGTGTCAAAGCGTGTCTTTTGATAAGGACTTCGTTCGGTTGGGATATGATGAATGCATCGCATACACACAAACACCTTCACATAGATGTCTCTAGTTTAGTTCGTTTTTCTTGCTTCTTTTGCTCTTAACCGTTTTCTTTCATTGCCATAACCATCATCACCAATCTTTATATCTTAGTTATTTATATACACGTCTTTCTTTGTGTATCTTTGTATAGTGCATATACTGAGCCGAACGAATCTTGCTTTTGGCCGGAATTCTATAGAATTATATCTCAACCAATTATTGAGACGCCGTAACAATACTATGTAAAAATTTAATCAAATACACTGATGATTCAAGTATAAGATAACGTACTTTAAGAAATAACGTAACAATCTTTTTCAATTAACAAAAACAACTGCATATTTCGTGAATGTCGTATAGAATCTTATAGACAATGGAAATAATATGAAATTCCACGTTAATTTGATTTTCGAATTTAAAAAGAGCAAAAGAAAGAAATGTTTAAATATAACTGAAATGTTTTAATACAATTCTCAGACTCTTTATTTCGTTAAAAAGACGCCATTGTCCTTAAAGCGAAAAAAGCAGCCCATTCTTCTGTAATTAATAACATAAAGTAAGAAATCGACTAATAAATAATATTTTATGTGACACACAGTAGCACAGAGGACACATTAACAAGCAAAGTAAGACGAAGAATACCTGCTGTTAAGATAGAAAAAGAAAGACACCACATCTAGAAGAGAGATAATATACAACACGACAACAGACAGATTTACAACACGGCGACCTGCTCGGTTGAATATGTGTAACAGGCAATTTAATAAATGTGGACGCGAATTGAATTTAAATAGCTGCATTACCGTTAAAATGAACCTGACAATTTATCAAAAGATATGCTTACACAAAGACGAAGTATATACATACATAGGATATATGTTGCATATATAATCACCCCGTCGCATTATATAGTACTAGGTACTCGGATTAGAGATGTTTCTTTACATTATCTCACGTACGACGTTTTAAAACATGAGTACTATCAATCAAAGTTAAATTTGATTACAGAATTATAAATGGGACATACATACAATAGGGTATTCAAAAATCTAAATCAACTTAGTACCAAACCAAACTCAATTAAGTTAATATATGCTAAAGAAAAAAAAAGTGTAAAATGGTGTCTTATTATTGACAGTTTTCTTGGCAAAATAGATAAAATCAATAAATGGATATATTTGTCATTTTTGAAGAAATTGAAATATATGTACGAATGAATATACCTCCAAACAAAAATTTATCAGTGCTTCCATTGCCGTGGCTCCATAATTGAAATATAATCTGTTCCCTACGCTGAACTTATCCCGAAGAAAAAGGAAAACTTCGAGCGGAATGTTTTCTGCAAAGTTGGATAACAAATGGCGATTTAAGATATCAATGAAGCGAGAGCGACGCGCACGACACTTTTCAAACTAGAAACTTCGTCATCACATCGAAACGATCATCAGAAACAGATATTAACTTCATCATTTGAACAACACGACGTTTCAAATAAATAAAACACCGCAGCACCGCAATATTGCATCTAACAGTATTTTACGAAACCAGTGGCGGATCAAACTAATCCTAATATACATCTTAAAATATACTTTTTAGTAATGGACTGTTTTTAATGGACTTCTAAGCATATCTGTAATTCTGTAACGCCACAACTCATTTGTGTTTAGCTATGATTATGTTGTAGTAAACACTGTTCTGTATTTGAAACAATATTTACATTTGTGTTATTATTTTTTAATAAATTTTTCAATTTCTTGAGAAACTCCGCATTAACAAATCATAAACAAAATAAATATTTGCATACCAGAATACAACAACGTCTTCTCTTAGAAGACCTTCCCTTACTAGTAAGTTATGTAATATATAGATATATAGAGCAAGCACTCGTCTGTTGTTTCCATAACGCAACTATCGACAAATATTTGTCTTTCTAACCATCAACACTGGTTATTACAACAATAACCCGTCGTTCCGAGAGTTTCCTATCCTCTGTCATATCCAACGCTTCCCAACCGAACGCAAAATCAACAAACTTGGTTTGGTTATATGGTTGTATAGCGGAAACAATAATGCGAAACAATAGAAGAGAAACGAAAGAGGAAGAAGGATAGTAGAAAAACAATACTTAAAACTTCTATATATGTGTTAGAAGTTTGGGTAAATATATTCTAGAAGAGCGCATAACTTAAGCCGAAGTCTATAAAAAAAGTTAGATTAGAAAACTTAATAAACCAAGCTAAAATCTAGAAATCGAATGACTTTACGTGTAACGTAAAACTTATGAATATTTAGTTTGAAAAACATCGATTTTCGGTCAATTTTGTTAAATATCAACCGTGATATTAGCACAGCGAATCATCTCAAGAAAATTGGCTCGTCAGCTTGAACAACTTTTCATCATCACGAGACGGCCTCATAAGCAAGCCCAAGTAAACGAAAACCAGAGGGAGAAAAATGTGAAAAGAAAAAGAGTATAAGTGATGAGTGACTCTAGCAGTACCTAATCTTCTTTGGTATACACGGATGGCGGATTAGATTGTCAGCAAAGTCCGTTCGTGTTCGTACGTATGTATGGCGCATCGATGAAGCCCGTGCTATGCAGAAACCTGCAAAATAACTAGTATATTCCATGTAGTATGTATGCGATCAAAAACTGTCGATGTAATTCAAACTACTAGCGTGGCTCTCAGAGGGAAGCGGTTTTAAAGGAGAACAGAAGTGTCGCAAGTACGTTCACAAGTACCCGGACTTTTAATGAGGATCTTGCGGTGCTGGTATATACCTACGTAATTTTTTCTTCTTCTTCTTCTTCTTCTGTCGTTCGTTTCTTTCAACTTTATTATTATTTTATTTTTTTCTTACTCAAAATTAATTGGATACTAAACTTGGGATTTTAATTTATGTTCTTGTTGCTTTTTTCTTGTCGTTTTCTCGCTACTTCACCGTTAGAGGAAAAAGATTTTTAAGAACAAGACTTGAATTATTTAAAGAAAATGTCAGTTAAATTTTAAATTGCGGAACAATTTTGATGAGGTTGGTTTTTAATTTTTTTTTAATGTAAATTTGGCATTTACATGAAGGATTATGATTTTAAACTAGAAGAATAATGTTGTTTATTTTTTCGTATCTTCTAAAATATATTTAATAATATGATCAACAACTTAATGGAAATTGAATATTGAGCAGTGATTTGAATCTCGTATTAGTATTGCAAAAATGTAATAATGTTAAAATAAAAATTATTTTGTAAGAAATATCAAAATTTGGCACCTAGGGCAATAACGCCCAGGTGTCCCTGAATATGACGAATATTGGACGTATGTCGAACAAGACATGAAGGCCAAATTATTTTAGCTCATACAAAGGTCACTTGATGTCGGTGACATAATTGTACAACCAACATTAACAAATTCATATTGACAGAGAATGATAACTGACGGTTCCTATTCATATTTTAATCATTTTTATTCAAACATTGAAAATATGAAACATATGAACAATTCATTTTGTATGGTCTGATATAATAAGATTGAAAGACTTGTATCTATAGGGGGAAAAAACAAGCCACTTTTAATGCCCATCGAAACAATTGGCGATCTCTGTAATCTTTCTTATTACTTGTTTTAAGTTATTTAACTAACTAAAAGCATCATTAAGCTTAACTATGAATGCGAGCTGTGTTGTTGTAAGAAGCAATTTTAAGGGAGTAAGCCTATAATACTATCAATACATATGCGATACAAACTGGTATAAGAATCGAAATAAATATCAAATGAACTATGAAAAAGTAATGGAAAAACAGCAAAAACGATAACCTACAGAAAAAAAAAAAATATATATATATATACCGATGTTGTGAGGATTGCCAACTTCCAAAACAGTAATATCCCCAACTTTGACAGTGTCCGTACAAGTTAGCAAAAACGTCAACGTAAAACTTTTATTTCCGAAAATAACACACCGTAACTTATACAGACACTCCAGCCAACGTAAAAACAACATTCGAGATCAATATTAAATCACGGATCGCAACCAATTTTCTCTACCTATAAGAAGTCTAACAATTCCAAGATGTACGTGCTGATGTTAGCCGCAATAGGAAATGCAAATGCTCTCTAGACTGATACAATAAGATATAGAAGAGACGCTTTCACGACGGTTGGTCGTGCGATACGAACAACAAGAAATGATGTAGCCGATTCTATGTTGCAATTATACGTAAATTAAACTTAGATGCGATGGCAAGTGGTGGCCACAGTATGTATGTATGTATGTATGTATGTCTGTCCGCAATATATACGTATGGTTTGGGCCGAACGTGCTAGAACTGTAACTGCTTGCTTGTGTGCAAGGTATTATACGACGAAGGAGAGTACGTGAATGTATTACAGGAACACTACCAGAACGATATGTTCATTGGTCCATTGGCGATCGTAGATCGTACATAGGGTTAAACAGAACTACCCAAACTGTTCACAAAATGGCAGAATACATTACACAATGTCTTACCATAATAAATATATAGTGCTCCATTCGCCATAAGACATTAATTTAGACGGTTTTTATTCCGAAATACATCAAATATGATTTATACATACTTAAATATGTTTTATTAGTATACATTAAGCTTACTTTTATAGTATATGAAATAGGCCAAAAATAAAAATCTATTATTTAGTTTTATTTTGTATTACCTACACTAAATTGTAGGATATATAAATGACTTTATTCGAGAAAAATGAAGATTAGTGCAGTTGGCAAAAACATTTCGAACGAATCAGAAATTGAATTTAACAAACACGGAAATGAAAGTTTCGACATTAAAAATATTTAATATGAAACGTGGTATTTTATAATTGTGTTTTTGAGTTGAAGCTACATCCTTCAAATCAAAAATAAACAATAAATACAACTGTAGTACTAGTTCAGAAAAAAACATTATAAATATAAGTAAATTTTAAGTGCATTGAACACACTGAAGTAGGTTTTGTGATGCAAAAAGTACATACATACGTGATGTGAATAAAGTACCCAATGAAAAAAATAAAATAAAATAAAAGAATAGCAATATAATATTTCAGTAGAAATTTTTAGCTCGAGTTACGAAATTTTATCCGAAAATTCGTGTCGGTAAATCTTGCTGTGCCATAGTAGTAAATGCGATTGTGATTGGTTGAGGTGAAGATATTTTTCGCTTATACATATAGTGCCTACTGCGTCTGTAATTATTTTAAGTCTCTGATATAAATTATGTTCGTCAAGAGAAATTAATTAAAATTATTGATTCATGATATATATGTTCTAATTTTCGCATTCCAATTCCAAACAGAGAGTAGATTAATAAGTTAGCCAAGTTCTTAGTGTCAAGTTGAAACGGTAGAGTCAATTTCGCTAAATTGTGAAACAGTGTCAGATTGCTACGAACAGGTTCCTCCGCACAAAAACTTACTCTACTACTGTGGATTCGTCTATCCGTGCTTTACGCCTTTAAGCCGGGATTAACATAGTTTATGTTTCATGAAAGCCGTCAAGCTTAACCCTGTTGACCAAAATCGGGGCCACACCATACTTGATAAATGCCACACTATAGCAGACAGGGTCACATATAGGTACCTACTTAATTAAATGGTAACTAATAAATATGAAAAGAATTCACGTCAATGCCAATGCCAACTTGAATATCGCAAACTATTAGGTATCTGGTTCTCTTAAGATGACTATTCCGTCTTGAAATCAACGGACGAAAAATATTCTTGGCGCTGTTTTTGACATGTACTTTTATATGACTTATGCGCCACTTGTTCGGGATAAAAACTCAGCTATGCCATCAACATGCTCCTCGTCGGGCTTGTCCACTCGCTCGATAAAAGCGATTGTCTTTTTATCGGTATAATACATCCAAAATTGATATGATAACATAATTGTTTTTCGTGGTAATTGTTTACTTTGATAACATAAAATGTTAAAACAACAAGTGTGTGTGTGTTTCATTTTATTAATATTAAAATATTATTGATTGAATTTTTATCTGAGTGATTGATGGAATTCTGTTTTGGTAGTTTTAATTTTAAATAATATATTTAGAGAACGCCTGGAGGATTGTTAAAATGTTGATGTAATCATTCTTCTTTGTACAGATACAGACGGCATATTGAAACAACAATATATTACCCAAAATCCAATTTACGAAAACTATTTGGATATTTATGTATGTACTATACGAATTGTCGTACGATCTAATGGAGTCGAATTGTCGAATGTAAATAGTTTTAGATGTAGATTGTGTAAATAGAACAAATGCATTTGACTCAATGAAACCAATTTTAAACCAACGTAGCACTAGTGCTCAACTTGAACCATCAAAAGTTATCTCTATCTCTCTAACCCACAAATACATATATACATACATACATACATACATACATACATACGTATTTGTATGTACATACATGATCAACCGAATCAATAATACTGTGTCAGAAACAGTAAACATAGGGTGTGTACTTATTGACCTACTTCAAATCATCATTTCTAAAGTAAATTCATGCCCATTATTGTACTAATTGAACATCTTATATTTACAGGAAATTTGCTAAATATTTTGGTATTAATGGTGATGTTTTTTTGTCCTTGTTCAAATAAAAGTACTAAAGCTTTAAGCTTAAAGGAGATGAGTAATAAATCTGTATTAAATTTGTAGAATAATAGTAAATCATTTTAATTAATAAAGCAATTTTAAATCAGGTATCCTGCATTATTTATAAAAAGTTGATTAGTAAATTTGAAGACTTGTAGGTAATACTTAATATTGTAGAAAATTGAAGCGCACAATTAGTGTTGTAGAGATAAAAGGGTAAAGTTGACTGACCTGATTCTGAGATGCATGCAGGTGACGTCGACGTCGATGAGGTGGATGAATTTGTACTGGAGATGGTAGATGTGGAACATTCGGAGACGGAGCGTCGTTTAGACAACGCCGTAAGGGCCGTCAATTGTTCCAACCTTCGTCTCAGGTAGCGGTGCTCCCGATTCAACTGTTCCTTGTGTGTTGTGTGCTTTCGTTCTCGATCTTCTAAATTCTGTAAACAACAATACGTTGTACATTTTAAATTCAACTAGTCTCAACATCTATACATATATATAAAAAAAAAAACTTAGATACGCCACTGGTTCAGTAAAATATAAATCGGGTAAACAAGATTCCAATATCAAAGACATCATCCTCCAATTTTTCTTTAAACGAAATAGAAATACGAGCAAAGTAGAAAAAGGAAAGAAAAATCAAGTTTCAATTTTTTTTCCTTTCGGTGACGCGTTTCTATGTAGGGTAAAATAGAAATCTTTCACACAAACAAGGTGCCTTATATGTGTTTATCAAACAGGAAACGTGGTGACAGGAACTGTTATTAGCGCAAAAAGACCGATGACACGTTGGCTCGTGTTCACCAAGCCGAGGAGGAAACATGTGTCAAGTATTGCTATATGATGATGATGATGATGATGTGGGGATGTTCACCTAAGTATATAGGTACATATATAGCTGGGGCTTTGTTATGCGTAAGGTGTGTGTAAATAATGATATTAATGATATCATCAATGTCAAGTGAAAAAAAAAATATATATATATATATGTATATCTAAATATTTGTTGCGAAGAAGATAAAACTATACAGCCTACCAGTTTCACATTTGCGGTTCAATTCCTCCGCATCGAGCTCTGTTAAATTATAATTATGCTGTAAACAACGAGATACACATTACATCACTGTATTTTTAGCTGAATATTCCATATTTATTAATATTACGGAACCTGAAATATATACAGTATTATATAAGTATATAATCATACCAATGTATACCTATAGGTACTATGTACAATAAAGAAAGATACTTTTTATCATGAATGTAATAAGAAAAATAAATTAATTTAATTTAATTTAGATTCTAAATAATTGCCACAAGAATCACAAAACGTCGTTGAAAAGTTTGCGTCGTATACAATTACATTTAAGCGGTAGATATAAGTTGTGACGTCATCTTTGTAGCTTACATATTAAACTACCAAATGTAACAAATTTAAATCGCGAATAATATAAAATATCGAATTTTAATAATAAAATGAAAATCCAAATTCTAGAATTACCTATATAAAAAATGCTATTCCAATTAAACTACTACATTCTTTTTCACTGTACTGAATCCCCATAGCTACTTTATATTTATCATTGTACATTTATAGTTGGTTGATAAAAAGAAAGCTTTAGTGTGGAATTCGATCGGAATTGATTAGTGCCGAATCATAAATTGAGGTTGAATTCACTGGTCCGATGATGTCCACAATTGAGTGGCATCGTTTCATCATTTATGTAAGCTGTGGCGAAGCAATGAGGCCATTTAAAACTGACCAAAGCCGAGGGCTGCTCACCACAAAACCATAATAGAATGGTACAGAAATGCCATCGTATTTGCCGCTTGGGAATGTCTACTTTGGTGTGCATGTCCATCTAAAACGGTCGCATATAAATAAAAAGATGAACGCTAAGCGAAAAAGAGATCTTTTGTTGCTTCCGAACTTAATAAAATCTAGTCGCTAAGGCGCATGTGTACATAAAACCAGATGGATAGAAACGCTGAATTTGCACCAACATAAGAGTAAAGCATTTGCGCACCACGGGGTTGAAGTTAATAAAGACAATATTGGCCACATTTCTGCCACAATCAGGCCGCCAGTAGTTCGGGAATGTACTACAGTTCTTGCTGTTTATATGAGGGGATAAATGCCCCGGCCCTGCTGGTACTAGCTGATAGACACTGTTGCTATGGACACGCTGTTCTGTGTGCGATTCATTTGGTATTCAATCGAATGGAGCGAAAAAAACGTACATACATATATACGATCACACTCTACACCCTTTGTAACATGCGGAAAATATGTTGCCATATGAGGCTTGCACAAAATAAAAAAATATATAGGAAAAATTGATTAAGTTCAAAAACGTTCTGCAATACTCTCTCTTTCTCTCAATAAATATAAATATATATATATATATATATATATATATATATATATATATTATATATATATATATATATATATATATATATATATATATATATATATATATATTATATATATATATATATATATAGTGCTACTACACATTAGGAAGAAGTGGGAATATTCTAAAAACTAAACTTTGAGTGTATAGCTACAGGTGCGCGTACATGGTAAATATTTATAGGATTGCCGAGTTCTGGAATCCAATTAATTGGAGTAAAAGTGTATAATGAAATATTAAATTGATTTAAAATTAGTTAAGTGAATAATAATAAAAATCCATTTCGAGTAAATAGTACATGAGTGAATGTTGCATAAAATCGAAAACAAAAATGCTGTCAGTTTGTGAGTGTACATTTAAGTCCTGAGGGGTTCAGACAAGCAAAGAGGCGTTTTTTGAATACAAAAAGTAGACGTCCAACTAAGATTGAACAGAAGACGGCTGGAGGGCAAAACCGAAACAAATGAACTGCTGGTAGGCTTATGGAGCCCGCGACACAGAAAAGGTAGGAGGAAGGAGGTGCTGGTGGAGCGACGGGGAGACAAAGGAGAGTTAATAAATGATTACACGGTCGTTAGTGGGGAATCATTATTCATTGCGAACGGAGTAATTCGGTTTGCGAATAAGAATGGCACCGCTGGTTTCACGCGGATAATTAAATTGTCTATCCGTTTGTCTTTGAGACGGAAACGCACAGAGGATGAGGGAGAATCACTACCTCACAAGACAGGATAAGGGAAGCGAAAAGACAAGGGATAGTATGCATGCGACAGTGACAAAAGCGCTCGACTCGACACAAATGCGATGAAACTTGCAAAGTCGCGAAGTTGGTCCCTTGGTTGGAGTTCGCGACCTGTTCGCTGCCGTACAAGGAAATATCTTTGTTCCAAGTCAAAGAGCGATGCCAAGCGTGCTCTGCTTTAGTCTGGGTCAAAACGGTGACTGATATATAGGTATGCGATGTCAACGTTGAGGGACTTAAAGGTTAGTGATTGGAACAGTATCGATAGAGGAGAACACCACTAAGGCCGGTTTGGTATTTGTCGATGGTCACAATAACCAAAGGAATTTACTAATGACGAATTCCTTGTGTGTGTTTCGCAAATCGTTACTCAAGGAAGGAGTATAATATAATCTTGTTGACTTGTGTTGCATACTACCAACTAGCAACTTTCCTTTTGATAAGTTGATTTTGACCATTTTTTTTTTGTCAATCCACTATAGCGACTCTGAAATTCAATAGTGCACTGAGTAATCCAAAACAACATCATCCATCTTACAACAGCATGTTTTCTACGTGGATACATTAAGCACGAACTACTGCTTTATTAATAGCCCGACATTTCTAAAAGACAATAAACTAGGTATTTGACGATGTAGTTATTAATCAACAACATCAGATTTCAGTTGTTGAACGTCGAGCTAATCAAGCAGAAGAATTGTATGTAATACTTGAAGAAAAACAAACATTTCCAGATGTCTGTGATGTATCTATTTACTTCATTTGGTGAGGCGCGGGGATTAACATTTTTCCAACAATTTGTATTTGTACGTTTTACAAAATTAGCAAAAATGAAATGAGACCAGTTGGCGAATCTTCCAGGCGAGAGCGCGCAAACCGATAATGAATAAAATTAACGCAGTTCAATTTGAATTCCCGAACCGTTTATTACCGTACCAATTTGCTAGAGCTAATGAGCAGTGAATTAAGAGAATACTGTATAATTACAGTAACGTTCCAATTACACAAAAATGCGCCCGTTTTTTAATTAACAACGCGTTATCATTACGACCTTTTTTCCATTTAGATTTTTCATTTTTAATTTCGCAGGTATATAAATATTAACCCTTGTAAACCAACACTGTATATCTATTTCTGTGCAAAAATTATTTCTTTCAAGTTGTTTGCTTCACATCGCTACTACCTATACAAAATAATATAGGTACATACATACAAACCTACTTGTAATTCTAACATTGCTTTATAGAGTGTTTAGATGTTCGTAATACGGTCTCACAAAACAAATTTCAGGCAGTGTTCATTAGGAGAAGGCTTCCAAAGAGACAGATTACAAGGCATACAAAACTATTATTCAAAATTACACAAAGGTAGTGTTGCGCAGTGAGATGCGCACAAACATAAAACAACTAAATGAAGCAGCAATACTTCAAAGAAAACAACATACAAACGTTACGTTTGAAATGAAAATAAGTCGTAAATTTCAATTTAAATCAGTTTCAGATTGTAATTTTAATGTTTAAATGTTTTTCATTATTTGTGAACGGTTGCACTTAATATCCTATATTTAGCATCTTTGTTTTTCTAAGAACATGAACTCTAACTCGCTTATTTTGTTTGAGAACATACATACGTACATAATGCATAAATGTTACTAATTATATTGAATTATTTTGTTTTCAAAAGAATAACTGATTTGAAAATGATAAAAATGTCCGCAATTGATACACGTGCATTGCTTATCATATGATAATCATTCTCATATTCTTTGTTTATCCGATCGTATCATTAACAATTAATTACGGTTATTAAAAAAAATGTATATGCAAATTTCCTTTTTTGTTATTGTATAAATCGGAAAATAGTGTCTGTTGCAAATTGTATGTATGTTAATTTGTGTATTATCTACTGAATTATATTGTTGAAATAAGGTCACAACTATTATCTAACTAAGTGTGATGTCATTGGCAACTGCAATTAATTACAACATTTGAATTAAAACTAATAAGTGGATAATTATTTTCTATTCAATGGCCCTGACTTTCAATTTCTTGATTTGTACAAACGACCATAATTAATAATAACAACAAAAGTTAATTGAGGTGGTTCGACCATCTGGATAATCAGGGTTATTCTGTTATTTATTTTGACAATTTATAATTTTGAAACGACGTAATTTTTGACGTAACCACAATAATTGTTGCTAATAAGCGACTTTCGTTAACAATTTTAATATTATATACTTACTGTAAAAAAAAAATAAGTGTAATTTTACACTTGAAATAAAAACATATTTCGAAAATTTATTCGATGTAGGTATAGGTAGTTCAAATATTAAATTGTGGATTTTATATAGTAGGTATGTATGTATTCAAATTACCTATTTAACGGGTAATTTAGCAAACGAATGAATAAACAATCTAAAGATAGCATAACTTGATAGGCAAATTAATGGCTGTTATTTTCAATAATTCTTCAGTACAAAACCATAGGAGTCCAAGACACACAGTGTAATTTTCATCATAATAACTTTTGATTACACACAGTTCAGCATGGGGTCCACAACCCTCTAGCAATCAACTTGGCTTGTTTTTACATACTATTTTGATTACAATTTCATTACAACGTTTTTTCCCGGTGATTTTTCCAAATAGTTGTAAAACAATTTTTCCCGTCATTGCTATAATTAAGTGCTTTCTTTCTAAACAACGGAAAATACATTTTCTCCAATTTATCTACATATTTAGACCTTTCATGGATGGAAATAGAATTGCTGTCTAGTTGTATGAAATTATCTTAACAACTATAATGGAGTAGTGTAATATAGTTTTTATGTCAGTGATGCATATTATGTTCTTAAAACATTTGTATTTTTATATAAAACATCGTGATGTGTTCGTGGAAAGTGATAGAAAAAATAGCAGAGATGTGTACATAAAAAATGAACACAATAGCATACGGGAGTGGCTGGTACACACAATACCGCATACACCCAGCGACAACAACGAAGAAAGACGTTGGGAATGGGGGTGAATAGTACCTAGAAAGCGCGAGGTGGTATGGTATAGCAGAGGAGTGGAAAGGAAAGCATATAGCATAGCATGTTGGCCCCAATACTGTTTGTGTAACAACAGAGTCAACGACATTACTTTCCGAATGTGCTCTCGCGTCAACGGAGGAAGCGATATCTTCAAAATAAATAAGCGAACACAATGGCGGCAGCGAGAGGTGGCGTTGGGAAATCATCGTATTGACGACGGTGACGATGTCAACTACACGCTTGCTTGTTCGATTCGCATTTGGTTTAGTTTGCTTTGTCGTGTTTTGTCAGTGTTGCCTTGGCTTGGCCAGAAATGTAAACATTATTTATGTTAGCTATAGCGCTATAGGGAACCTGCTACTACAACTACACTGTCGAACAAATCTAACTACGATAGAAAGCTTCAACATTTTGTCATCTAGACTATATTTTTCAAATTACAATCATGATGAAAAATATCTAAAATTATTGTGCGCATCTAATCTATAGGCCGTTTCATGATGATTATGCAGCATAGTCTTATGGGGAACAGTGTTGAAACATCTTTCCCATCTGATGTATGAGTGGAACAAAGACAGACATAGATATAAGAGTTCTAAGAGTGCGAGTGAAAAAGACCAACCATTAAAAATGTATGAAGGTTGACCGCACTATCGCAAGGGTTCTTACCTTCAGGGCACGGTCATTTATTAAAATTAAATAATGAATTAAACAAATGAATCTTTAAATTAATTTTAATTTTAGATACAAAATCAAGAATACTTGAAAAACAAATTTGAATCATAAAAATCGGAATATATTTAGCAGAAATAAATTTTGAATGCATTTGAAACACATTAAATATGTTAAATATTTTCGCTAAATGTTATTCGATTTTTATCGTTCAAATTTTGTTTTCAAGTATTTTTTAAATTTGCGTATGAATTTGTAAATAAAATAACATAATAATAGATTTATTTAAATATTAGTTTTTTAATAAACTATCTGTCGCACAGGTATAAACCCTAAGATAAGATAAGATCGCATAGCCGAGAGAAAAGGTTCTGTACTGCAATCATAATGTGGTACAACCATGAGATATAATAGAAATATCCGAATTAGTTGTAAGTGAAACTGTGGCAACATTGTACAAAAAACTCCATAAGATTAACATTACCTATACCTGTATAATCATCATGAAACGGCCTATAGGTATAACACGAATACAAATAAATATTAAAAAAAATTATTAGGTAGGTATATTAATAAACATAGATATTTTCACATATATGTATTTAGCTCAACGCAGATTAGTTCTGACATTGATTAGTGCGAAAATTGTATTTAAATATAAGTTAATTAAATAATATAAATTTATTTTAATAAATTGATCTATTTGATGTGAATGATTTTCAATTAATTTCGACATAATTCTAGATGTCATTTTGAAAATGTGTCGCGTATCATGTCTAAATGAATTAACAAGTTAGATTTTTTTTGAAAAAAAAAAAATAGCACAGGTATTCAGTGTATACTTGTTGGCATATCTCACATTTCCTGTAGTAGGTAACATAATAACACTTCCCCTTTTCGAGCGCTCGTTCGTTTGTTGGCTCGTGATGGCCATCACTAGCAAACAGTGTCAAAATGTGACGTAAATTTTAATGCGAAACGCGAAACTAAATAACACGTCCAACCCCCTTGACATGCAATCTAGTTTACTCGACCAAAAAAAAATAACAAAACGCCACAAGTAAAATCTGTCACGACCAGCTTTACCGGTGGATAAACAAGACAAATGTCCACGGTACTCAATTTTTCTCGCTCGCTTTTTTGAACATTGTGCGTGTATAATTCTGGTCACGTTACAGTACGTCTTCAAATATATTCACTTATACTATTTTATACAATCGCCTTTTTATTCGGAATTCAATCATAAAGCTTGTACAGGTGTGAAGCTGATTGGTTAAATTTTTAAACGTGAGAATGAATTCTATTTGTCCATAAAAAGTATTCGTCTACAACGAGAAACTATGCAATGGAATTGTGAATTGTAGTATAGGTAATGACATCAGCATCATGGGTGATGGAACAGTGGTCGGTCGGTCGGTCGGGTTGGAATATATCTGCATATCGGCATCGCACTCGTAAAATGCACGATGTGCAACGAAATAAAAAGGGCGGATAAGCCATTTCCTCCATAAAAATTGTTATCTCTGCTAGCAGCGAGCGGAAACGCCGACTTCACACTGTGAAACATCGACGAATCTTGGCGCGAACGTGATAAATCAATAATGCTCTCTCCGAACGAACACCGCGACCTGAGCCTCATATCGTTCTCAACACCATACACGCAAATCCAGCAAATACTAGATCTACAATTCTACGCTGCTGGAAATCATGTTTGAACACCCGTGTCCAAACATAATTTCATTTTTTTCGAGGGTTCCAGCCTTTTTTTCCCCTATAAATTGATGAGGGTTTTTCTATAATTTTTCTTTTTTATATAAAATTGATAATACTATACTTATTTAGTCCAATATAAACGAAATGAAATATTTTATAAGATGTACCTATCAGATAGAAATTTAGAATAGTCATTTAGAAAATGTAAAATACAAACGTGAACTGTATTATATCCATCGTTTTGGTGTTCAGTTCAGTCTATATGACAAACGCGATGTCATTTTCTTTCGCGTCTCTTTCCATTTAACCTGTCTGTCTGATAGCGGTTCAAATGAACTTTTTTACTTCTTCCGCGCATCCTTTCTTCATATTATCTCTTATGCGGAGCACTGAGTGAATTCTCAATTCCAACTCACCCCGACGTGTTTTTTTTCTTTTCCTACATTACCTTCTTCCAGCGATTGGTTTCGTGTCATTTACCACGTCTGCGTTTTTATCACAATATCGTGGTAATTTTCTCTATTCTCAAACCAATCAGAAACAATTTCTATTCCAATATAAAACGTTTTTCAAACTGCATGCCTTCTAAATATAGTTTTCGCCCCGCAGATATCACAGATAAAAACGATTAATTTTAAATTTATTTCGCCTTGACTTCTATTGGATTTTTCGATATTTATTTTTACACGTTTCTTTGGCTTCTTTCCAATGTTGTTGTGAGACTCGGTCAACAAAATTTTCATATAGATATATCAGGAATGCATTGGAATTTTATATAGGTGCAATCATATTTTATACATTTCAAACAAAATCTAACATTTCATGTACACCTTCGAACATAAGTCTTATCGTATTATAGCCACCTAAAGTCTCTCAACCAGCATTGCATGATTTTAATGCAAGTTATGCAGCACGTAGGTGAATCCATATAATTCGCTTATTATGGTAGGGTGGACCATCCCTACCATAATAGGCGAATTATATGGATTCGATTTACGTAATTTAACTGATTTTGTACGTGCTGCATAACTTGCATTAAAATCATGCAATGCTGGTTGCGAGACTTTAGGTGGCTATAAAGGGACAAGGCTTATGCTCAAAGGTGTACCTATAGACAATTCCAGACAGAAACAATAGGAAACAAAACCGTATTTAACGCATTTTATTTTAAATTGCATCGGTATGTGATTGTTACGAATGTATTTATTGTGCTAAAATTCTAAAGACACACGGTTATATGGAAAATTGTATAAAAGTAGACAAAGAACTGAAATATATTTCGTAATCAGCAAATGTATCGCACAGGAGAACATAACCGAAATCCCTACGTCGTCGACGAGTAGCTAAAATTTTATTCTTACGATTATTTACTTTTCGGAAGAGATTGTATCTATCTTGGTTGCTATAATAGCTGGCACAAATGGCTGGTGCAGTTTACATAACTGGCCGTTTGGCACACGGACAGGGAGGAATACAGATTTATTCCAAATTAATACCATGCCAGACCACGGCGGAAGCGACGCCGAAACAGACGAGAGAGAGAGAGAAAAAAAAACACAACAATGTCAGGGCCGTCTTAAGATTTTTCAACAACGAAATAAATTAGACAAAAAAACTGCGATGCCCACCTCCTTCAAGTCAGCGTTGAACAACGTATGACATGCCTGTCCTGGCCCAGTACCAACGCAAACAAAATAACACGAAACGTTTTGAAATTCAAATGAAATGGAATTTGTTGGTGTGCGGTAAACCGTAACAAATAACATAAATATATATGGACTATGTGTGCGCAAAATGGCGTCGACGCCATCGTTATCATCATTCCCAACATGTTGTGACACGTGCGAATAGGTGTGCCGCGCAACTGACGCCTAGGGACTTGCGTGACGTCGCCGGTCCCCGAAAAGAAAAAAATAGGATATACAAAAGAAAAATATACTGTATCAATATCCCAGCTCTTCAAGCGATGGACTTTGTTTGGAGTACCGGCCAATCCAACAGTATTGTATTAAGGTCTTTTAGGATCATGGCCTCTCTTTTAAGCTACCTCAACTATTGAAAAAATAAATAACAAAATACGATCTAGAGTACGATAACATTGAGATTATATTGTTTTGTGTATTATATGTTATAGTATTAAATAGTACCAATGATTATTTTGTTTGGAAAATATTTTTTTTTGTTCAATAAGTTTAAAAAAAAAAATGAATTTTTGAAATTAATTATTAATTTAATTCATCTCCAACATTAGTTACTACGTAAGTTAACGTTTTTTTTTGTATCCAATTTAGTCATGATTAAAAATAAAACGCTTGACAGAAACGCCAAAAAAATGACTTTAATTTCATAATCATATTCGATTATTTAGTGACGTTCTTTTAATAGAAGAAAAGTCTTATACTCGAGAAAAGTTCGGTCCTGTAGTGGAATAAAAAACCGGAAAATAGAAAATATAGTCACGGCTACTTATACTACTTCTGTGTGTCTTATGTAGAAATATACATAGGTATTATACATATATAACATGCACACAGTATAGAAGCAGAAAAGTGGGTTCTTCTTTATCTATGGCTCCTACCGAGTACCGAGCGACCGACGGAAGACCAAGTAAAATCGAGTGGCCTTGCTGCTTGCATAGAGACGAGAGAACGATACGGCTGTGCACCGGTGACAACTCAATTTACCATTTCGGTTCGAAGGGTCGCGTCGCACGAGAACAGTGCACACGCCGGAATTGTCGAGTTTCTCTCTCCGGAAACCTCATTTGATCGCTACAATTTCATTCTGCGCTGTGTTCCCTTAAATAACTCGGAAAAAGAGACACGAGAATTGGACACGATAGGTTGCACAATATACATACATATATTCTGACGAAATGAACCGATCACCAAGACTACGCGGACAATAAAGGACGATTTCAATTTAGACCACACTGCATATTGAATATTTTTCCGATTGAATTCTATTTAACCCAGATTGACATGAAACTTTTATTTTTCTTCAAAGTTTTAACGGAGATACGCGTTTCAATACGATTCAATTTCCGCAATAACATCTGCGTTTGTGTGTGTGTGTGTGTGTGTGTGTGAATACAGATTTACAAATATAACTGATAAATAAATTAAATTGTATCTAATGATTGCATTTGTTCAAGTACAAAGTTGTCTAAAAATGCATTTTTTCCTTTATTTCTTTTGGTCCATTAAGTGTGAACAAAAACGCAATTGATTATCATGCATTTCGAAATAATGTGAAGCAAGGGGTTGATTTGATCAGAAAGCCAGTAAATTATCTTTAATAAACATGCACTAGACTCGTTAGCGTGGTAAAATATTACCAGTGTCCGCCCTCTCATCTATCGAAAATAAATTTCAGAAAAATATCAACGTTGACTCGTGTGCTGTATTCCCTGACTGACACAAATATTATGCTGCACGAAATTCATATTTGTTTGAAGCTAACAAGCACTCTTGTTACATGGGCGTCGCGTGAATATTTCAAGAATACCAAACATCATCGTGGACATAGCAAGCATATAGGTACCTAGACTGGTAAATTCACGAAGTGTTGTATGGCATGATGGCGAGTGCAATTTCCTCGTTTGTTTGTGCGCCACGTCACCATTTAAATGTCAGATGCGTTATTGACTACAAATTGCAACGAACCACTAAATGCCGTCATGCAAGTTTCGTCTGGTCGCTAACACGCCATTCTGCCAACTGGAATTTACCATTTGAGAATTACGAATTTAACTAATATTTACACACCCATCAATGTACAATATATTGAAAATGTTTTACGAAATTCAAAACTAAACTAAATAAATTGATAAATCACCAAAAAAAAAACATCGACCATGTGTTGGCCCTAAGCTTTCTTTTACGTAGTCAGTATATTTTGATTTGATAGTATATAAATAAAAATATAAAATGTTTAAATTTCAAGAAAATATTTTCATTCATTGTCCAATAAAATTGTCAAGTTAGTTTATTGTCAGAGTTCCAAAGAAAACATATGTATTTTAGATTTTAAATGTTGGATTTTATAGTAGTATAAAGAAAATATCGTTATTCATTACATATTATTAAACATTATTATGGCCGAGCATTTATTAGTTTTCAATTAACTTTAAACCAGAGAAAATATTTATATATAATATTTTGAATTATTTACTAACCTTTGTAACGGTTTTTTACTAAACTTATTTGTGACTCTGACAATAAATGTTAAATGTCAAAATATTTGAATATTTAAAACAGTTGACATGCATAGTAGATACGATTTATTATATATAATTTTCCATACCTATGTAACTATGACAATATAAATAGGATAATAGCAATTTTCTCGTAACTAGTACACTTTTTGAAAAAACGTTTCAAACAAAAGTTGTTCAAATCATTAATATCTTTAACTTTAATTCTAACTATTTTACTGTAAGTGCAGCCGTTTCGAAGATATGCAAAAAATAGGAGGTTTTCTTCCCAGGCATATACAAATCTTAAGTTTAAAGTTTCATAATTTTATCTTCAACAGTGTAGGCTGTAGAGCGTTCACAGCCACACACACACAGACACACAGACGTCATTCCAAAAATAGTCAGACTCGATTCAGGGAAGGTCAAAAGGTGTATTTCCGTTAAAATTTCGAGTTTTTTTTGTGATTACACTACTTACTTATTACTTCGTAAAAGAAAGTACAAAAATAATAATAGGCATTTTCTAACAAATATGTAGATAGGTAAAGCAGAATGAAATCAATTAAACACCATGTTTTGTTGAAATGCGTCCAGTAACACATAAAAAGGGTCTTACCTTGATAAACCTTTTCGCCTTGGTTAAAAGACCTAAGGTGGTGTGTCTGGAAGCCTCAGGACCCAACGGAACCATGTCCTTGAGCTTCTCCAAGCAGTTTCGCAGGTGTGCTCGTCTGTAACAAATTGAGAATAATCCAAATGAATAAATCTCCAACATACATATATGTATGCAATATATTATTAACATCAGTATAGATACCTACAATAAATATTGTTTAAAATACAGATAGTAATATTTTGTTGATTGTTAATTAATTTGACCATAGTCGTCCAGAATGGCGGACGATAGTGTGGCAAAAAGACGCGCCAGAAGAGATGAGGATAATAAAGTTTTGGGGATGATACGACACGGCGTACGGTTTCTAACGAGAATTTAAATAAATTACAGCAGTAGCTCTCAGTGTGGCAATTCACAGTGGCTGGTAAGCGGGGCTGGAGCTGGGGCGCGGAGGGTGTAATCAGGCGAGATGTAACGCGAGACCCTCCTTCATTACACGTCAACGATGGCTGCGAGACAGGGACGTATCCGTCATAAACCCGATGCAACACCGACGGACGGAATAACATAGCGAATAAAATGTGTCCTCCGGCTTAGTGATGTTACAAATGATCAACTTGCGGTTTTATCACTTTGATCTTCGTACCTATCTAGGTAGGCTAAGCTAGGCTGAGTTTAATGTACGTTCATTTAGGTAAACGGTCGCGTATTTTCTAACTACCGAGATGAGAGTAAAATTAATTGTGTTTGACGAACTGCGCGACTTACATTTTATGTACACTTACTGCTCTAAAGAATTTCGCATTTACATAATACGCTGCATCATTAATTTTTATTTTTAAAATTGTTTAAATTACCTAGGTATAGAAAACAACTCCAATTTAGTTAAGCTTGATAAAAATGATTTGAAATTCAAATAAGATACAAATGATTAGACGTTTTGGAAAAATCGTTCAGGAAAATCTTAAAAATATATATATACATATCAACATATTATCGTTATCTGACTGAGTGGGTGGGTGAGTACATCTATGAATATGTATTCCGGATGTACGAATACAGAGAAGGTGGTGGCTGATGTCGGTGGTGGTGGTCTGATTGAATTGTAATGGCGGAATCATTTCCGGGCAGTGTGAAACATTAGTTAGTTATGCGTCCGGGGTGAGGCGCACACAATACACGTTTATACCGCCCCTTACCACTAGCACGACCGGATTTGATAATACCGCGATACAACCGACTATTTTTGATGTATCAATGTATTGTAGGTTACAAACTTACACTTTATAAATTAAAAATGCCAAATTTCCTAGGCACGTGTATTTAAAAATTAAGGACATTAATTTAAATCTATGACGTCAATATGGCATTATTAGGTAGATAAAATGTTAAATATTAAAGTATCTAGTTAGCGTTGTAGTCAGAAAAATAAAGTCTGATAGGATAGGTTAATGATATGTAAATATTTAATATAGTCTTTTCAAACTAACATCTTTGTTGGTAAGTATACATATATTATTGACACGTTCACTTTCTCGGAGATCAAAGGCAGCGTCGTGATGATTGTGTGTTTTTTCCTTGTTTGCTATAGTGGAGGTATATGAACATACTGTTTATGGTGTAATGTGCATTATAAACATACACAACTAGTAGGTACGGATGATTAAATTTGTGTTTTACTTGAAAAGTTTGATTAATTACCTTGTAAACTTTAGTAAACTGTAGAATTATTTATGATTATCAAGCGGCATTTTGAAGTTTAGCCAGCACCATTAATTACCCAATGAGATGATTTCTATTCCGTGAGACTTTATTTTTATTATTTTTATACTTTGTTTGAATTTTTTCTCTGAGATATGAAGCGAATTAAAACAATTAGTACTTCTGACAGTTAATCTATCAAATATATTTTACACTGTCATGAAGTCAAGACCAAACATATTTCATAAAAAATTATGTTGCTTGGAGTTAGTAATTAAAAAAACAAACTATTAAACAAATCAAATTATTGGTAAACTATAACTAATAAGCACCGATCGAAATTATTCACATTTTAGTAATGGTTTTTATTTCTATTTTTTGCAAAATCCTTATCGGACGCAGAATAATTTTACATACAGTATTCAAATGGTGGATTTCTAAAAGTCATAAATTATATTGCTATTTAATGCATGTAAAATATTTGCACTTGCATATTCTATCTAGATTACGATGAAGAGTGTGTGTACGCATGCGCTGTGCATGTATCGGACACTTCCGGAAACTCTTGTATACGGCTCACGTAATTTCCTTATCACAGAATCGCTGCGTGCGCGGCTATTGCTAGTAGTTCTCTTATGGTAAATATGCGTATCACGTTACCATCATAACAACGGCATTAACAGTTTTCTTTTGTTTCTATCATATCCTAGATATGAACTATGAACACCTGTACATAGTACACACATACGCTAAATACCGTTAGGGTCAAAATCGATATAGAGAACCTTTTAAGGGGCTTAGAACTAATACACGTCATCCTAACGTTTTATAAGAAAATTAAAACATTTTAAATTACAATTCACGTCACAATTAGTACTTGTGATCAATTATTAAACGTTGAAATGCTTTCGGCGTTTGTGTAAATTCAAAATTTTAGTATAAAACAATAATTAATTCAAATTATTCCGTGTGTGTGTGTGTGTGTGTAATATGTAATTTTAATTAGAGACAAGCTCGAACTGGTGGTCTTTATATGTTAGAAATAATGTTTTGGAGCCTCTGTTCCAAAGAGTAAGCATATGTTAAGGATACTTAGGTACACCTGTAGCGGCGGGGGCAACACATTTGAAAACAATTAAGCATTTTGAAATGCAAAGCAAATGCCGTTCAGCCATTGTGACATGGTGTTACTTCCGGTGTAATTTAGTTGATCATGTTCACATCACATTTCTAACAGGCATACAACAATGCACATATTTTAACAAAATGGTTTTTGTGGTGTCTCTCTGTTTGATGACAATCTCTTTACTTAATATATACAAATAACAACGGAACAGCAGCTTGTGTGCAGTGCAAATGATCTATCTATAGCTATAGTAGTATAGTATACAGTGTATAGCAACATCTGATCTGGTATCTATCTATATATATATATATATATATACGTATAACAAACGAATGTGGTAGGGGTCCTTTGTATGCGACATCTATCTCTGATATTTGATCTGTTTCAATCATATGATACATTTCACTTATGTGTGTGCGATGTTTGATGTCATTGTATCAAATATACTGACCAACGATGCTGTTTCAAAGGATATTTAATCTCCTGTGCAAGCGCAGACAGATTTTATACACAAGTTAAGAAAAATTCTCTTCAAATATATTATTTTTCATGTCAAGTATATTTACTTCATATTTCTACCATGTTATGTATTTTCTTTCTTATTCAATAAGTTCCACGAAAACCTTAGTATAAAGTATTGCCATCACTTTTGATGCTTGTACTGAGGAGAATTATGTGAATATTCGGTAGTTTTATTGCGTTTTAGAGGTAATAATGTATGGTACAAAACTGAGTAGAAAATATATAGGTACCTATAGGTATAAAAAAATTATAGATTCGTTAAATAATACCCTGCCTAATAAGTATCATCAAAGGTAAAAGTGCATTTAAACTTTCCATATAACTTGCAATATACGTCAAGAATATTAGTTAATATTCTAGGCAACGCAGTGCATATTGTTAAAGTTCCTAACTTCAATAAAGATTAAATTAAGTTCTGTGTGTTTTACGAAACTGATACTTATTGAAGGAAGCGACTGGAGAAACTGGAAATAGTTGGCTAACACAGGAACAAGAAGCCACACTGCCAGAGGAATGAAGCACGCGAACAAGAAGTGGAACACAGGAAGAAACGAACAGCGTATGGATGGATGGATGGATGAATAGTGTGAGTGAAGGCAAGGAAAGCCGGCGGCAGGCAACAGTAATCAAGCCAGCCAAGTCAGGCACTCATCCTGTCCTGCGCCCAATCCGGACCCAAGCTGCCGAAAGTTACGGGCGCGGCACAGAGGATCCGGCTTCGAGAACTTAGTACAAACAACTCAACAATCAATATCATCACAACGCACATCCGATATTGAAAGGCAGATGATACAGGTGTAGTCACTACATTTCGAACAACTTCCAAATACTGTTGGGCTGACAATAATAATACTCAAAT
The DNA here is from genome assembly GCA_018344505.1 of Nebria ingens riversi. NCBI lineage: Eukaryota > Metazoa > Arthropoda > Insecta > Coleoptera > Carabidae > Nebria > Nebria ingens. The sequence goes on from JADQWA010000400.1 coordinate 173,690, forward strand.
AAAACGCGCTCTAAGTATTCCAGCATTGGAAATTAAATCTGAATAATCATAATAAAACTTACTAATGCTGGAATACCCAATTGTGATATCCGTCAAAACTTTAATTTATCTACATCAACTGTAGTAACTTTCCTGAAAGATAAAACCAAGATTCTTGAAGAACTAAAAAAAAAAACCTTCACCTTTGTTATCTATGATACGAAAACGCGCTGATGGTGAATTTTTGTTATTTTTCTAACATTCGAGAACGCAGTTCTAAATTATACTAACTTTCAACAACAACTATTCGTAAGAGTGTATTCAGAAATGAAACATTTCGCGGCAGTAAATAACCAAAGAACAGTAATCTGTAGAATTTAGATTTGTTATTATACGCCAAGCTCAGCAAATAGTAATAATAATGATAGCTTATTAAAATAGTGCTGGATATAAGCGTAAACAATGTTGATGGTAAGTTTAATATGTGTTTAACACGCACGTGAGAATACCTATGTTGCAACAAAGTATGATAAATCTGCAGAGATCCTGTGCTGTAGTGTAGTATCTCTTTCAATAATTAAATCATTTATCAAACATCGCAAGCAATAATAATATCAGTCATAACTCGGGGTGTGGCCACAATGTCTAGTTAGTACCACGGTGCACTGTTCATTTTGAATTCAACAACGTACATGCACGCAAGCAATACTTTAAAGCCGCGATCACAATACAACATTAAATGATACACTTATGTCAGAACTAGCTACAGGTATATACGAGTATGTACATCTTCGAACATAAGTCTTGTCCCTTTATAGCCACCTAAAGCCTCACAACCAGCATTGCATGATTTTAATGCAAGTTATGCAGCACGTATAAAATCAGTTAAATTACGTAAGTGAATCCATATCATTCGCTTATTATGGTTGGAGTGGTCCACCCTACCATAATAAGCGAATGATATGGATTCACCTACGTAATTTAACTGATTTTGTACGTGCTGCATAACTTGCATTAAAATCATGTAATGCTGGTTGCGAGACTTTAGGTGGGTATAAAGGGACAAGACTTATGTTCGAAGGTGTACATACATCAGAAGGAATAAATGAAAATCTATTATTAAATGAATTGTGTTTATTAAACTTAAATCTTTATTTTGGACTTTCACAAAAATATATAAACACGACGTTTCGACATCTCTTATGTCTCAAAACAAATGATTATTTTGGATTAAGATATAAGAGATGTTGAAATGTTGATAATTAAACCTAATTTGAATAGAATATTTATAAAATGTATGAAAATAGAGCTAGTGTGAATCTGACTCGTATTAGTAATGTGATAAGGCTAGTATGTGGCAGAAAGATGAATAGATGAACAGAGAAAAGAGCTGTGTTCTCCCATAGCGATGTTTGTAGCGAACGTAAGCATCATCCATACATACATGAAGTTGGATTTGTGTAGTATATCTGTGTGTGCTGTGCCAGCACCTAATTAACAACACAACGTATATGTACATGCCTATATCAGTATGAGTGGGTGTATACACCATATAATGCGACATGCAATTGTAAACTGTTACTTATTACGCAGTTAAATGGCCATGCATCTCTGAGAACACATTTGCATGTTAATCATGGTGTAGCAGCACTAGTTAATTTATAAAATAAATGTGAAAAATCCCCATACAGTTTATTAAAAGTTAGATATGCGTGCATTGGTCCATCATAAATGTCAACGTTTATATATGAAAATAATCTTCTGGAGCATTATGGTAAAATGTAAAATATGTTCATGAAAAATTCATAATTGTTGAAATTCCGAACAAATTGATAGTGATCTGTTCCGGTACGGAACGAAAAGTACTCATGAATAATTCAAGTTTAAATGATGGTTAATCGTCAATAAGGAATGTCCGTCGAAAATGACTTGTATATTTTTCGTGTGTTTTTTAGACGATTTGTGTTCGTAATCTGATCAACAGGTGCTGTGGACCGTACAACTCAACACCTCAGAACAGTCATTATTGTTTCCTGCATGCCTAGGTATTCTTTATATTATTATCCAACGAGTGATACCCACAAAAAAATTTAAAAAATAAAGATAATACCACCATCATTATTTTTTTGTTTTTATTTATTAATTCACAAATTATATTAAATAAAATTTATTTACTTGGGATATGGTCATTTGGCGTTGCTTTGAAATAAATTTTAAGAAAAAAGTAATAGAATATGTGCTGATTTTCCTAAAACAACATGTAACATATTGGTAGACAAAAGAAATAAAGTCTAAAATACGTTTGTGCGAATATAAGCAGACGTCGAGCAGCGATGCGAGATCCGAAAGACAAACATCTATGTATGTATGTATAACGTTCCATACATTGAGAATCATTCAAGCAGGATAAAATGCGTGTATTATTCCGAAGGCACGCAACTTGATTCTCTTAGCCAAAGAATTGGAACGAGTATGAACATAAATTTAAGTGAAATTTGCATAACAAAACAAAACAAATTTCTTACGCATGCTATGCAAATATGGAGAGAATTTCAATACTTGTATATATATATGTATAAATGTATATCTACATACATACATACATATATACCCTACAGGGAAATCATTTCAAATCAATGACTTTGCCAAGTCCTATTAACGTCACATTTAATTGTGTTTATTTTCGTTTTAACATCAAATGAAAAATTCCATAAAAGAAAGAATTACAGACACTTTTATATGAAACGAAGTCGCATGAATATTAATCAAAAGCTTCACGAATATAAAACGAGAATCTTTTGTCAAATCTACCCAGATGTATTTTTAATATTTCCATATAGATAGACACAAATTCTACACTCTTACAATAGACCTTAAAATGGAAGAATGTTACCACAGTTATTTCTGCGTTTAATTAATAATAAAAATATATGTAGTTAACAAAAAAAAAACGAATAATAATATTACAAATACCTACTACACTATTCAAAATGTAGTTTTCGTTAAAAATAGTTTGAATTTATACGTAGGAAATTTCAATGAAATATTCGAATTTGTGCAATTCACGGTTCATATGCAGTGCGGTGAGGTTAGTACGCTTCGCAAACCTTTTATTATACATCCCTTCCGCACTCTTTAACCCTCTTGCAGTGCACAAACTCGTTCTCTTTTCAATCTTTTGTTTTTTCAACTCATTTCGTTAACGAAAATAACTGCGGTACTGCTGGCTCTTCCGGAACGAGTAACCCAATAGTTGAACCGTTAAAAGGGGTTTTAAAATATACGAAATACTCGAACCATCACACTGCGTCCAAAAATAAAATTTAAAAAAAAACATTCGCGCTTTCACTAAAATAATGAAAAATACATTGCAAACATGTAAAAGTTTACATGTTTCTAGTGGGTAATTTATCTTATACACTGCTCCACTATATTTTCAAAACTATTTAAAGGTGGACATTAGGAGTATATTTAAATTATGTTTGTTAATAGCGATAGTTTTGGTACAGTATCAGAAAATAGTGTGAGGACAATATGGTAGGTACTTGGAACGACCAAGTGCATCGCTGGTTTCAGGACGAAGCGCTGTGAAGTTGAAGGAAAATGCAAGCCACTTGAAATATAAAGCAGCTGTTGTAGTTCACCACTCGTTCGTTCGCGAGAAGTGATATTGTTATTTCGTTTCACCATAAGTAGACTGTAGCCGCGTTGTAGCTCTTGGCACAATTGATATGTTCCGATTTTAGTGTTGGTTGCTTTTATCGTTTCAGCATGATGTGCAATTGCTGGCGGAATATTATGTTCTGGTTCTCGTTACAAGTATTTCTACTTTCGCTCGCTACTGACTAGCTGGCATACGTTACTAACGTTTGAGTGGGCCTTGGTACTCAAGTGGTAGTGCCATCATTAGTACAAGTACTTTCTAGTATTGTTCTCGTTTTATTTCATGGTAACAGTCGTCTCCCTCTCTCTCTCTCATATTATTATTATTATTACACAGTAGTTATTTTAAATTCAAATAAGCTAATTTTAAATAAATGTGTAGGACACTTAAAATATATGTATGTATGTACCTCCATTCTCTTCTGCAACGTATAAGAATGTATTATTTGTTAAACTCCGCTATATTGTCTGCAATATTATATGGAGCTGTCGGATTTTTGTTATATATATGAAATATCTAGTGTGATGGTAGTAATCTTTGTCTGACGACGATATCATCGTACATATATGAAGCGCGCACAATGATAGTGCAACCCTTTGCTTGTTCACGTGATGACGTCGTCGAAACGAGACGGGCGTGAACGTAAGTCGTCGAGTTGAGGCAAGGACAAAAATCGCTGTGCTTTTGACAATGTCATTGTGCAACTGACAACGACATGCCCTCCTCGCTTTCTCGCTTCGGCCAAGCCGCTTTGTCCTGAGTGGAGTGTACGCGAAGCGAAAGAGGAACAATATAGTAAATGCAGACACCCGGCGCCTGCTTGAATACAAAACAAATGCGTGTAAATGGATATATGTATGTAGTAAATGAACAAGAATTGAGCAGATTTGGTATAGCAAGTAAAGTTAAAATCTTATTCCATTGTATATATATATATATTTAACGCTGAGGTAGGTAGCGATATATTAATATAAACAATGATTAAATCGAGTAAAAAAGAGAGATTCCGATTAAATTCAGTAGCCAGGGCAATAAATAAGTTGCGGCTGGTTTTAAAATTGTTTCATCACACAAAAATGCAAATGCTAGGTCGGCGACGGGACTGAATGATGGTTTAGTAGCGCGCGCACTGTATATTCCCGCTAAACAATGCGCCTATAAAAATAAATGATGCCGAACCGTGGCAACCGGAGGCGGACGGCGGACGACGAGTTCGGGTAGCAGTAGGAGGCATTGCGAGGATCAAGCGAGGCGATGGCATAGAAAGAAACAAAAGAAAAACGAACGCCAGTCGTCATCGTGGTAAGTGCGGACGTTTAGGAAATGCGTGACCATAATAATTTACAAATCCTCGACAAGACCGCTCAAAGTATTTTCGAGATAAGAACATGGAACCGGTGTGACGGACATCGGTCGTAGAGCCGGCAAACGACACGACACCACCAACTGGGAAAATCTATATGCGAACGAAAGAGAAGTTGACACGTTCCGGAAAAGAGATGGAAAATGCCAATGAATGTATCGACAACCTTGTTATTTCCACGTCACTCGAAAAAGTTTTCACTCAACTTCTGTCCCTCGAAATTGTCACTGACTATTTAACCATCTATGCTTACCACATCAATAAAGGCTACAGCAGAAATACATATGTACTTTACACCTAATATCTACATTGGTCAACTTTTACTTGTAACATTTTTACTTCAATCAACAATCAAAATAATATATGTGATTTTACATGAATGCATAAAATAATTAACGACATAAAGTATGAAAGTTGAAAAACCAATAAGGAAACAATAAATGAAATAAATGTTTTTTTTTTCTTGGAAACGATAAAATTTAAGAGTTAAAATAACTGCAGAGAAAATTGGTGCCACTATGTTTCACAATTTCTAAATAGAGGATTACATTTAAAAAAATCAACATTTCAATTCTGTTCAATTAACCTTCTACACGCAGTAGAGAGACGTGAAATTCGTTATTTCGTAGAGAGAGAGAAAAAAATTGAAATTGAAACTTGTACAAACGTGCGCTTGTGCGAAAGCAGATCACCAGATTGAATTAGAGAATGGACCCCAAAAGCGAATGGAAAGAGAATGCGAAAGACAATGATATAACTGACGAGAGTAGGGGTTCGCGTTCGCATGTTTCCTCTGCTGATGCCGCCGTTCGTTGCTGCGTTCGCATCAGGGTTGCTCTGGCTATCCAACACGGGTAGATTAGCACGGGGCGTGTCCAGTGTTCTCGTTCGCGCTGCTGGAAACGACCTGATGCTACTCGCTTCAGCCAGAGCTGATGGTTCTGTGTGCTTTCCCTCAGGACCGGTTGTCGATGTTTCCTGAGTGTGTGTGTGTGTGAGCTTCTCGACTTTTATGTCGATATCTTCTGATGGCGTCGAACGCCACATATCACATGTCCCATCGGGGATATTGAAGTTTGGATCTCTCTAGTCTCGATGTATCAGGATCGGCTTCTTTACTTTTTCGGCCTTGCTTTGCTAAAGTTGTGCAGATCACATTTCGAACCAAACAATTACGCCTTAGGATTTTATACTGTTATTACTTCATTACCAGTACTATGTATATCCGGTTGAAAATGTTGCTTTAAAATACTAAATGGTTACAAGCGTTTTCTTTATTTTATGATGATTTAATTATCTCTTAACTGCAATCCTCCATGGTAACTCTTGTTTCTATAAATACAGGCAATTGAACACAATGTGGCGGTGGTAACACAATTTCATGAATTCATCTCTCGCTTCGGCGGCACATCAGATTTGATGAACATCACATTACAACTTTGGCATGGAATGGTGGTTTGGTTGAATAACGCCATCCAGTCAGTGAATTTCACGCGTTTATCCCGATCCTTGGTAGTGCGTGCGTGCTACTAAAGCCGGTACGTGCCGTGATTTGATTTAGCCGTTTGGAGCTACGCTACACTCCACCAGCTTCGTCATCTCTATCGAGTATTTCCTGGTGGTGCTGTTTATCCCACAGACACTCTTCTCCGACCATCAGGATTTTCAGTTTACATAAAAGGCTTTTACTCCTTCAGCATTTCGTCGTCGCCACCGCCGCACCGAGGCGTTCTCATTGGATTATATATTATAAATCACGACTGGTGGTGGTTAGTAATTTGATTTATTTACTTATACTTCGTTTTTCTATGGATCAGCTTTTACTTCTAGATTAAATATTTTCATGTGATAAACTTGCGAGAAATACAGCTACTACCTCTATAGGTATTACAATATCGGAAGAGGATATCCACATTTCAGACAAAGAGACACAGTTGAATCAATATTTGATTCAAATCAAATCAAAATGAAAGGGACAACTTCAATCAAATGAACTGAAAATAGTGCTTGCGCTGTTAATATTTTATGATGAAACTTAATTCCAACGGTTGGTAACGCGACAAATGAAGAGATTTGCAATAATAATTTGAAAATACCTACTCAAGTATTCATACATAAAAACTGAATTTCAAACGAAATATTAGTATGTCCGAATGAACAGAGAGCGTTGTCACACGAAATTTAAACGTTATTGGATTGGTGTAAAAAAGTGACATTTTAACTGGTATGAACACGTGAATGCTTTCATCATTCCAGTATCAAACATGGAATGACGAGTGTTGGCCATACCAGCAGCATTGTTTGCACCAGTTTGAACGCAAATCATCTCCATGCAATGGGGTACAGGTACAGTGGAATGGGTTGCCATTAAATTAAACGATACAAAACAGTAGTTGGATTTCCATTACCCTGTTTCCGGAAGGTTTCTCATTAAGTGTTATGGACTTTTTGTGTGCTGGCTCTGTTATAATTACAGCTCGATACTGTTGTGTGACCTGACCTGCGATTTTGTCACCCTCTTCATGAAAACAGAACATGTGTGTTATGAAAGTACTTCATATCGTAATTGCTGTTTTTTAAAAAAAACATTAATTCAGGTGGGTTATTAAAATACACAAATCTGTACTGATATTAAATATATCAACAGCGAATAGCTTGTACACGTTTTGCTAAGTGCAAATTAAAAAAACCCCTTTACTGATGATGTGAATCAAAAAAATACTGAATGCTGTTTAAATCTTTTTCCAACATAAGAGTAATTTAAACGCGTATAAATACACAAAACGTGTAGGGGCGCGTAACCCAGACAAATTAAGAGAAGTTAAAATGCAAAGATAAACATAGGGTGCAAATTTGCGGCAATTAAATCGTGCCTCCGTTTGGATTTTTTTTTAATACACTAACACACATACAAACGCACGTATATTTGTGGTATTGCGAGTTTTTCATCGTTCGTTAATCGACACTCAAAGGTTTCACAGAGTATGGAATTGAAAACGTGATCCTGGTATCCATGGTTCTTGGATGTGTTGCTCTTCTTTATGTCAGTTGTATGTATGTATGGGTGTCAGTGTGTATTTACTAAAATAACAACGTTCTCGGCTCGGTATTTCTCTCGTTGTTGGACTGATAAGCGAAGAACTCGGGGGAAAGAATTATGGTCAGATAGGACAGAAGAGATAGACAAACAACACAACCAGTAGCTGAGGGCGATGTATACGTATATATATATATATATATATATATATATATATATATATATATATATATATATATATATATATATATATATATATATATATATACTATGCTATGGCATACACATACACACTTGGATAATATCCATTTATTTATGTATGTGTACTATAAACAGGGAATGACCGCAGTACAAGCAACGATGCATCACAGCGGCGCTGGAACAACACTGTGACCAGTGCCTCTACTGGTCGTTCTTTGGAGATTATATAAATTATTACTATATAACTGGCAAGGCGAGAGGACGATGTTCTCACAATTTTGTGCTTTATCGCGCCTTATTTTCTAAACTTTGTTAACTTACAAGAAGGAGATCGCACTAGAAACTATTATATTCTAGAAAGATGTCAATTTCAAGTTGATTTTTCAGCCGTACCATATAAAAGACAACTTACATTTGACTTTTGGTAAGATGGCGTACGAATTCGTTAATATGCGCTGTTTTAGTGCTCTAATATATCACGCCACCTGTCCTAGCGAAATATAAATTACATGATTAAATTAATTGATCTAAATTATAAATATCACGATATATTTCTTTAAGCAACGCTGTTTTAGTAATTAATTTATTTGGAGAAAACACCCATGCACGGGTTAGTTGAAAAAGATTCTTGTAAGAATATCTGGTTTCCAAATCGCGTAAACTTTTATTTTTTCGTTACTAAGTTCTGTGAAACAAAGCATGCACAATGGAAAGTGCAAATGAATGTTCCTAGAGTTTGGCTTGGGCTATATAGGCAAGGTAAAAGCAAGATAGGGAACCACTGCCGGCAGTAGCATGGCATGGCAGACATCTAATAAATTAATGTGATAGCAGTTAAGCACTCTTGCGCATCGGTCTACAGATAAGAGAATTCCAACACCGCAACACGTAGTTAGGGGGTGACTACATTTCTCATCTTCTACCGTTTTCATTTAGGTCACCCCCTGCGTACGCAACAACAGGAAGGTGAACTCTTGCAAGGGGGTAACCGGACAAATTTACAAGAAGGTAATCTGATAATCATCAAGTTGTACAATTAAAACAATGGCGAAAAAGGAAGGATTATTACTCTTCTATTATCGCATGATGATTTAGTGCCACGGGTACAGATCAAGATATAAATTAGCATAAAATAAATGGATGTTTATTACTGTTTCCTACCTTTCGGTAAAGTGAGATCTTGTGGGTAGCGGGAAAAAAACTTGATTTGATCCTTACCTGTAACAAACAGAAAAATACATAAGTAAATATTCGTTTTTGTACTTTTACGCAGTAACATAATATAGTAATTGAAGATTTTAGTCATTTAGAGGATATTTATTCCATTTGGTTGATAAATAAAATTTATATTTAATGCCAATTAATAGTCATTGATGGTAGTTTGAATACATCTATTTCCATAAATACTGAATTTAAGTATGCAATGAAAAATACAAAAAAAAAGTAGTTCCTGTCATTGTAAAATAATGCAAGCTATAATATTTTTTATTTACATTTTATCAATATCAATTTGTATTTAAATGACATGAACCATTATAAAAACGATGAAATATTCAAGCCCAATTATTTTATATCAGCATAAAACAACCATACATTATAGAAATAGTCAATTTGATTTTATAGGCTTAATTTTTTATAGGGTGAAATATATATATATTGCAGTGGTATGATACCAGTTTTAGTCTCCCAAAAAATACTCCACGACCAATATTTTCAGCTCTTCCATTTTCGATTTTTCCCTTTTGTTTTATACACTGCAATAAAATTGATATTTGTAACGACGTAGCAAAAAAAAGAGCGCATTTTGAATGTGCTATTTTATAGGAGGATATAAATTTGTGACTATATTGCTTTTCGAATTTTGAAGGCAATTGTCACGCTATTATGTTCGATTCGTAAGAAGATTCAGACGCCTACTTTATGACGGAAAATGTATTCTACATTTACGATCTGGTGATTTTGACTATATCAATTTTGATTGCTATACACATTGTGACGTAAACATCACCACATCGTAAATGTGCTACCTATATGTGTTAATGCATCAGTTGGAAATTAAGATTTACTTAACAATTAGGTTCTTCTCCCCATTTAATAATATTTACACAAGTTATAGATGCGAAGAATTCAAAATGTAGGACAAAATTTGTAATCAGTAATAATTGCTTACTGTTTACTTAGTGTTAAGTTTTCAAGTATCATATCAATTTCACATCAATTAAAATGATGATATTAATTATGGCCTTTTCTATAGGTACTACACTGTAAAAAGTATTTGTTAAATGAGTTTAAAAATTATGTATTTTTATTAAATTCTAGTAAATATTACTAATATAAATGCTCTATTATAACGTATGTAAAATTGCACTGTATTATGATTGAGAAGTTTAAACTCACATTATTTTTAATGTAAAATTACACTTAAAGTCATGTCATAAAATGTTATCTTTTTTGTACATAGATACTATAATAAATTTGTTATATACCTATTATAGTAAGTTTTTATAAAATTATAAATATATATTATTTATTGAGAATCAGATAATCTATTAAAGTAGTTCAACCTATATGTCATTTTTACTTGTTTTCCAAATAAATTAAGTATGATAAAAATTCAAACTATAATCTGAAAGGTGCTTTGACATATGGTACACCATCCATCATGTATATCACTAGAACTTTTTAAAATTTCAAACAATGAAAAACTTAGAATCATTTTTTACCTTTTTATTATTAATATGTCATATGTAGATTGTAATATATCATTTTATTATATGTCGCTGATATTAGTCTAAAATATAATAATAAAAGACACGCATACACAACTTTCAAACATATATTATAATTTTTTTTTACGAAATGCCATGTTTCTAATTTAAAAAACAAACTTTTATATTTAATACCTATAGCATAAAAATAAATGTTGGTACTTTTTACACCAGAGAACAAAATGATTGTAGGCAGGTATACAAAATGGAAAAATACCTAACTTAACACAGACAGAGTGAAATTAACATTTACAAGTACAACTGAAATACAGAAAACAATTTACTGGATTCGTGCTGAGAGCAGTGCTACGACCATTATACCATGAACTGACAGCAAAATGGCGACCAAATTACAGTAAATTGCTAAATTTGTTTTTCGTTCTCAACAAATCAAAAAAAAAAATTGCAACAAGTTGGTCTTTTGTTTTCAACTTCTCTACGTATTTTATAAACAGTCAGACTATAATAATACTTGCCAGCAGAATTTATTGTAATTTTTCACATAAATAATACCAGTGCTGTAGACACGCGGCCACATCAGATTTTAGATATTATAAAATAATTTTAATAACACGTATACAAAAGAATTCGGGGGAGGATTAATTTAATAGCTTTAATAATTTATAAAAGTTTTTTTTGTCTCTAAAAAGATTAATTTTTCACATTTTTTATTTGCTCTACTAATTTGATCACGAAGATGAATTACTAACTTTAGTACCCTGCATTTCTTACGGAAAAAAGTACAATTGCGTAATAACGATGTTAAAAACTTCGTTGCTAAATTTGAATAAGTCGTACAATTTATAAATATATTATGAAATAGAAAATGATTCCATAGTATAAATGTGTAAACACTCACACGCTGTGTGGCTACTGGAAGCTGTCATTTTGACTGATTGTTGAAAGAGGATAATTTGGTAACTTTAATAATAGTAAATTCGGGGGTTGGTGATGGTGTTACAGTTTGGGAACCGCTGTCCAATGTAATTAAGAAGTACGTCGAACATGCGATGTAGTCCTCGTTGTACATGCAACGTGGAAGAATTTAATGGCATCCCATTAGGTAATCAACATAAAGGCTCAACGATAATTCTCGCACGGTGCAGCAATAACAAACGATCATACTACCCACCGACTGTGGTGACTTATGACTAGGTGGTTAAGAGTGACTTTGCGTGTATACGGACTCACCCTGTAGGTAGGTATATTATACATTAATGCAATTAACGTTTATAACGCTGTATTTTTAACACAAACATCTGTTTTCGCTGCTAATTATTAACGCAAACTAAAATGTGGCTGTTATTAAAAAATCGAATTTTGCTTATTTGTCGACCTAAACCAAAAAAAAATATATATAATCTAAAATTGCATTTTAGTACTGTATAACAGTCTGGTGCTCATCTAAATGAAGTTGGATTTAGAGTATAACAAAAAAATTAAAAGAATTCTAGATTGGATTGTGTTTAAAAAAACGTCAAGAATAAAAAGTAAAAAATATAGGATTGAAGAAGATCCCATCTATCACAGGGATTGGACGTCCACCGGAAACTCATTTACCGAATGCAAATCACGTGCATCCTGCATCAAGCGAGCGTCCAGACGCATCGTGACGTCGACGTACGTTGACCATATATCAGCGTCCAAATAATGTAAAAAGCTCACACACTCCATGGCCATGCTGTGTAAAACAACGTAAAAAAGAAAGTCAAAACATGCCATCAAAAACTTTAGTTTCGTTTTTATTTCTCGGATGTCTTGCCAGTAGTTATATTTATTTCACGTCAAGATATTTCAATTTTGTTATCTACTAGGAAATGAACTGATTTTATATCGGTACCAAAAAATATACTTAAACTGATAATTTTATTAAGAAGAATCTAAATGTCATACAAATGAAATTAAACATATTTTATAATTCAAATAATTACTATACTATCATTTTCAAATTATTATATTGTTGTTGATATGTTTAATAAAATTGTATTTATTTAAATTAGTCCTTTTAAATTTAAGAAAAACGCCTCCATTACACCATAGTCAAAAGACTAAATTACCCATATATTATTGCAATTTAATTCTATATATAACAATAAAGTTGTTTTGATAGTTGACAGGATACGACAATAGTTGTCCTATTATGAACTGTGTCAACAATGTCATAATTTAATTAAGTTATTCAAATTGTGGTCTCAGTTGCTCCAATCCCAAGTAATAAAATAGTCATAAATTCATCTAGGTTCTGCTGCTTAGAATCAGTCAAAATATAATTTCATCATGTGCTTGCGTTAAAATATAAATAATTTATGGTCGAGTTCAGACACTGTAATTATAAGCGAATATTTCTACATTTCCTGTTGTAAAAAATCCGACATAAACATAAAGTATAAATGGGCTATACAAAAATTAAATGAATTTTACGCCGTGTTAAGAATTATTCAAGTAGAAATTTTATGTAACTTTAAAATTAACGAAAAAAAATGCGTACATGTGTAACGAACAGACAAAAATGTGTCTCACTTCCTTTCAAGAAAAGAAATCTGAAATGATATATTTATAAAGTTAAAAAATTGCCACACACACGCACACATATCATTTCATCTTCTTTGTTATATTTAACATAATGAAGATATGTAACGCAAAAATAGTGATCATTTAATTTCAAAACGAATATTTGCTTCGTCATCTATACCCAATTACTCCCCCTTTTTTGTACAGCAAAAATGCCGTATAAATATCACCAATTTAAAATAATAAAAAATACGAAATGATTATGTCTTTCTAACCATACGATTGCCCGTATAAGAAATGTTAACTTCGAATTCTATTTTATGTTAAGAGTAACTTCTAATTGAAAAGCATCTCAAGGGAGCCCGTATTCTATTTATAAACGTAATAGCGGCCCAAGGAAATGAAATTCAACTGTGTTTGTCCGCTTGACCACAACATGGTCCTCGTATACGATATAGGGGATATAGCTTGCAACATTACGATCTGTCCTTTACCATCTAGAAGAGAGACAAGTGCGCGATTATATGAACCAGAAAACACGGTCGTTACACTCGGTGAATCAGGCATTCGTCGTCCTCGTCGTCGTCTCGTGTTAATTTGGATTGCAATTTGGTGAACAGAGCGCTGCATTCGAGCGCATACATTCGGCACTAGCTTCCACGTGACGTGTTTAACGGTTTACCTCACCCTCTTCCGTTTCCCGCCATCGCAAACACTCTAGACCAATAGAAATCAACTATTTTCCAAGTTTGTTTAATGATACTGTTTACACATGGAAATTGCTTGCTATTGTTGAAAAAAGTTATCAACTTATTTAGAAAACCTCAAACACAACTGGTATTATATATTTGAGGTGCATTAGTGGATGATATGTCGTCATATTACCGAAACGTCTCAACAATAGCAATAGCGCAAACAGCACGGAAGAAGAATCGTGTACAAAGAGAGACAAAGAGATGCTCGTCTAGATCCATTATTCATAAGAGTAGTTGCGGGTAGAGGGACTCGGCGAGGAGGAAGATTGGGGCGGTGTGTTCGCGTAACACGGTAGTTACCCAACCAGCCCCAACATTTCCTAACCAGACCCGCACGCTCGTTGCCGTCATCAAAACCGCACCGGCTGACCTGATACTCTTCGTCACGTCGGTCGACCATCCATCCGTCCGTCCGTCGTTCAGAATTGCTAACTTAAATTAGGACCCACTGTCTTTGTGGAAGAAGAAAAAAAACAACTATTGTTTTCAAAGTAGCTTTCTTAACTCTACCAAAGGTATATTGTTTCTTATTTATTTAACACAATAGAAACCCAATTAAACGGAAAAGAAAGTGGAGCTTGCCAAAGTTTTATACGAGTTTTATATACTATACATTTCGACTAGATATAAAGCGTTTTCAAATGTTCTTTCGTAAATTTCCTAAAGGCTGAATAATACCTATTAATAAGAGTAATTCTGATTTATTATATCGATTTTTCAACAGATATTCACAGTTTGATTTGAAATGTATAGATTCTTTTGAACCTAATGCAACGTAAAATACATTTGGAAGTACATTTTAGTAGAGATTTGTGTTCGACTTTAACGAGAATCGTTATTGTTACGAAAATAAAGTGTCGAGTTTCAATTGATATTCCGTACCGTGCATACGCAATCACCTGATATTATCATCATACCGGCGACAATAGCGTTGTCTTTTGCATCAGCTTACATGTCGCGTACTCTTCATTTTGTAATTAATTTACTTTTCTTATTAGTTTTCTTATTCTTCCGAACATGTTAGCTTCTAAATCGACAGTAATATCACTTTGCGGAAAGTTCGGTACACAAACACGTTTAAATTTTAATGGTGTTTTACTTCGTGTGTTGTTTTTATGTTGTTTTTCTTTCAACACACACACACATTGACATACAATGGATAGTTTACATAGGTAACACCGGAACTTCGTTGCTAGCCATAAAACAAAATTAGTTTAGTGATGTAACGTTCCCTTAAGACCACACCCGTAGCAAACGACTTAGATGGATATCTTTTATTCACAATGTCATCATGTTTTTCTATTTCCAGTGTCCGCCAACACATCCTAGTCATTTTTATATTACACCTATATAGCTTTTTACTTTCTTTTACGAAGTAACAAGTATTGTAATCACGAAAAAAAAAATTCTCGAAATTTTAACGGAAATACACCTTTTGACCTTCCCTGAATCGAGTCTGATTATTTTTAGAATGACGTCTGTGTGTGTGTGTGTCTGTCTGTCTGTGAGTATGTGTGCGGTCTACAGCCTACACTGTTGAAGATAAAATTATGAAACTTTAAACTTAAGATTTGTATATGCCTGGGAGGAAAACCTCTTATTTTTGAAAGGCATATTCAAACCGGAAGTGCATGGTTACTTGAGTCACTTTTTGCATATCTCTGTAACGGCTGCACTTACAGTAAAAATAGTTAGAATAAAATTGAAAGATATTAATGATTTGAACAACTTTTGTTTGAAATATTTCTTCAAAAAGTGTACCAGTTACGAGAAAATGGTTATTATCCTATTTGTATTGTCATAGTTACATAGGTATGGAAAATTATATATAATAAATCGTATCTACTATGCATGTCAACTGTTTTAAATATTCAAATATTTTGACATTTAACATTTATTGTCAGTGTCACAAATTAGTTTAGTGAAAAACCGTTACAAAGGTTAGTAAATGATTTAAAATATTATATATAAATATTTTCTCTGGTTTAAAGTTAATTTGAAAACTAAAAAATGCCCGGCCATAATAATGTTTAATAATATGTAATGAATAATGATATTTTCTTTATACTACTATAAAATCCAACATTTAAAATCTAAAATACATATGTTTTCTTTGGAAATCTGACAATAAACTAACTTGACAATTTTATTGGACAATGAATGAAAATATTTTCTTGAAATTTAAACATTTTATATTTTTATTTATATACTATCAAATCAAAATATACAGACTACGTAAAAGAAAGTTTAGAGCCAACACATGGCCGATGTTTCCAATTAGAACTGCAACAACTATCTCTTTTTTAAACACTTCTAACTACTTAATAAACTATCGTCTTTTCACAAAATATTGATAGGGTCGTTAAAGAAAATTGAATCGATGTGCACGTTCGTTAATGTAGTTAGAGTTAACGGCGGTGTTGCGACCTCGCCTTCTCCTCTAACTTTATTACTAGATGCGCATGCTCTCACCATCACTTGACACACACCACATAGTTTTATTAGCGGTGACATGTCGTCCAGCATCGCGGTAACAACTTTTTAGATTACATTTATACCATCTCGAGTTTCCTGCCAACATTTCTTCTAGGCTATTTTATTCGTCTTTTTATGGATTCAATGTACGTACATATGTATGTGTAGATGCTATTTCAGTACAACGCATTACTGGCCATTTATAATGACAAAAAAGTCGCCGGAATTTGTTTTTATTTCCTGTTACTATTTCTGGAAAAACTACTCGCAAACTTTTGTTTGACTGAGACAATGGTTGAATTGATTAAAATATATAAAGATATTGAATTACTATAATTAATCCAAAAATTGTATTAATTGCACAATAAATTTATATTTTTCGTTACGGTAATATTCATTTTAAACAAATAGACAATTTTATTACTAGTAACTAAATGATTTCTGTAAAACAACCAACATGTTATATCAGAGGGAAATGTTTTTTTTTTGTTTGGAATTACTGTTTGTGACAGATATCCAATATTTTGAAAGTTAATAACAGATATCATTTTGCTTGACTTGTTAATACTTTAGGCCATGGTTTAATGAAATATATCGAAGCGCGACCTGGGACGTAAAATATCAAAGGGATGAGAAGTAATTTGAAATAAAATACAATCACAATTACGTTTCAATCAATAAAATATTAATATATACGAAAATAAAATAAATAAATTAAGAGAGGTGTCAACCCTATTATTAATTGATCTACGAGATGTCTCAATAGTTAGCGCCACATTAGCTAAGCTAGTTATTTGAATAAAACAATGCCCGTTTTGAATTGAACCGGTTTCACTAGTGTATAAATTATGGTAATATTTTTAAGAGTACACCACATATATGTATTTATATAAAAGTACTCTGTTACATAATTTAATTTTAAAATCAGTCTTGTTTCTTATCTTCCATCTGTTGAATACACAGTTGGGTATATACCAATGTGTAGTATTACGTAACAGTTAATTGAATATTATTATTATTTCATTCAAAGTTAGATTTCTATCTCGGTTATGGTTATTTCTGTGATTATAATGTAAAATTAGTGTGCAATTACTATGTAGATATATAGGTTTATTACTGTTTACATCAAGTGTAAAAAGGAAATGATAAATGATGTGTTATTGTGTCATTTTTTTCGGTTGAAATATATAATTAATTTCAGTATTTTGTTTGAATAAAATCAAGCATAATTTGAATATGAAGCACGGTTTTACACAATACAATTTTAACAATGGACCCATTGCATCATTCGCCTGAAATCGCATTACATGATTAAAGTTTTGCAAAAAGTACAATAAAATTACTTTTAATTAAAAATATTAAAAAAGACAACAAAAAAAAGTCGAGCTTTAATACGGATTCATCTAGAAACTATAACGTAAATGATATTTGTATGCTTTTGGTTTCATATATCAAAGTGATGGATAAAAAATTCGAAATAAATTTAAATATAAACGACGATCATCTGTTAAGAATAGCAAACAACAAAATAGGGTCATTTTTTGTGTTGAAATTCGACATTTGAAAATGTTATAACAATAAAATAAATCTAGTTTTTATCGCGGTCATCAATAACGTCAAAACAAGATATAACACTAGAATTCTTAAAATATAACGACAGTTCAAATAACATATATAGAAAAAGATAGAAAGAATATCTTGGCATAACTTGCGAAATGGGAAAAAAAATGTGTCATACATTTAAAAAAAACTAGGCAAATCCTAAAAAAAAAACTGGCAAAACAAATGTCAATAGCAAAATTTAATGTATATATTTGTCGCAATAGGATACCACCTATGAACTTGGCTTTCGTCCCAGGGTCATATAACTTTCTACAAAAACTGTTTTTGCTCTAATAAAATACATGCCAAACGCTTTTGAATCGAATCTGATTTATAACTAAACAAACTGTATACATTTCCAAATACTAATTTCCTTTTTTATATATTTTACAACAATACATATGCGACTCTGTAATTCTATATGGACACTGTAAATTATTTGATTTCAAACATCCATTAAATTTACTAAATGCTTCGATATTGTTCGGTGGTGCTATATGTAATTAAAATTCGTGTATGTTATGTTTTATAGAAAATATATGCTATCGATATTCAAAAACACGTGTATAGATATGTGGTATTTGTGTGATAACCAACATGTAAGCAAGCTGGCGGGCTGGCCGCCTTGGCTTGCTCCGGTGACTAATGCGACGCGGGTTCTCAAGTTCGAGGCCGGATACACCACACTCCACACAGCGAGAAACATAGGCAGGGCAGCACCGCGCCGCGCCGCGCCGCGCCACGCCGCGCGCGCGATTCCCTACACGCGACGTCACTTCACTCTAAATCAGCTGATATATCATATTATGTAGGCACCATGCGTACACCACACATACAAACCGAAATAGGATGAAAAAGAAGGAATAACATTTGAAATGTCACAAGAATTCAGGTGTTTCACATCACCATACAGACTGTATAAAGGCACTATACGATACAGTGCCTTTATTTACCTAAAAGCTGTGTTATATTGGTGCGATACGCACTGCGGGTACCGATATTCAAACAATTTTAGCGATAAAAATTGATTTACTTTTAAAATATAAATTCTATCATATAATAAACTTCTCAAAATTGAAATATATGAAATATTATTTTGCTTTTTTGCCAGGTGCTTTGATAAACTCAAATTCATATCATGTTTATAAATAACACAATCGAACATTTTTGTAACTGCAATGCAACAACAAAGTAGACGTTCATGGCCAAATGGATATCACGTCCTGCGAAGAAGGGTGAGGCAATGGTTCGTACCACTATCATCAAGGTCACAATCTGCATGCACCTTCACTGCACTTCGTGCAAGCGTATAATTGAATCGATTTACAATGTAACCAAAACAAACACACTTTTTTTGTTTGAACAACACCAACAACAACAAAATAATGATATGTGCAGATTGTAATGTACGGTTTACAAAATGTATGCATGTGTTATCCTATTATCCATGGTTCTTGTCTGTCTATAAATGTGTTTGAGAATCCCAAGAAGCAGTATGGAGAATTGAACACGTTTATTATCGTACATTGTATACGGTAAAGTGTATACAGGTCTTTACAACCTTCAGGTGAGAATGAAGGTATCCATTACGTATAGTGTAATGGATATTTACGATCGTAGGACGGCACTTTAAACGTTAACGTTAGATATTTGCTGTTACCACGAAAATAACATTAACAATTTACTAAATGGCCACGTAGCTATCTGCCAAACGTAACACTTGATATACACGTAACAAAGAACGCTACGAACAATCGGTTCTTCTTCTTACATCTGCAGAAACGAAATAGTAGTAGTAATTTTCAATTATTCAAAGACGATATTGGTGTTTTTAACTGTAATACTAATTGTGTGATAGCCTCTAGACATGAGTCTAGTAGATACTAAATTGGATTGGGGTTTTCGGTAAAATTTGCTATTATATTGAAACTGACAAAGAATACATCATAGAAAGTTTTCCGTGTACGTATTGAGCCTATTTGCCCGCATATATCCGTTGTTCGTCGTGTGCAAGACGAGCGCAACAGAAGAACAAGTGCGAAAGAAAACTAAGAAGAAATTTGATTGATGATTTCTGACGAAACCGGAACGCCCGAGCACACACATATACAAGATTGATTGGACAAAGCGAAATCCCAAGTCTCTTTTTCCACATCTTTAACCGTTCAAAAATAAACCAAATTAATGTGAGAGAATTTTCTTTCACGAATCCTCCCTTCCCCACAACACACACACACATCTCAAAATCACAGATTATAAAATTTGATTGATAGTTTCAGATTCTGATCAAAGACATATTTATGTACTTTTCATTTGAGTCTTATATTTTACATATTCTCTTTATAGAATTATTCTTGTTGAATTAAAAATAATGATGACTGAATCGCGATCTAAATTTCATGATAAAACCAATATATTTAATCGGTAAAGGTCAGGGATTTGCACCATGTATGGATGATCACAAATTACTTAATTATACCTCTGTTCTTTTGTTGAAAAAGTTAAATGATCTGTAAATACATGCAGATTACAGACGTTTAAACGTTGAAACAAAACGAGATGTGAATGATATTTATTCGAATTACTGTTTTTAAGTTGAAATTGCCATATTGCCATTCGTTCAAGACCAGTTCACTTTGTTTATGATATTACCAAGGTAAATTGCAAATTATAAGTTTGATTTAGACTAATAGCTTTGCAGACTGCAACACACATTTTAATGAATTTAATATTAAAATGTTGAAAGAAATAACAAACATAAATACAATTCTCAAGAAAATGGAACTACACATCAGTAGGAACTTGCAGAAATATAATAAATGATAAAAATTGCATCTATGCCATTTAGAATTACAAGTAGCATCTTAGCCGTCGTAAAAGAGGCAAGACATATTTATGTGGCATCTTCAGCACATGACATTACCGCCAGGAGACTAATTTCGTGGCTGACAATTTCACAAAAGAGTAAATATGACATGTTAAAGGGCCCGGCCATATAACGTTAGGGGGAAAGCATCACGTGTAGATATATGTCTACGTAACGTATAATACGGCCAGTACAAAACATGAGAATTGTTTTCTTTTTTTCGGTAAAAAATTGCGCAAATAAATCACATTACACAAACGTTTGCTGAATAAAAAACGTCGCCAATTTATCTCCTGCAAAAAGGT
Source organism: Nebria ingens riversi (assembly GCA_018344505.1). Lineage (NCBI taxonomy): Eukaryota > Metazoa > Arthropoda > Insecta > Coleoptera > Carabidae > Nebria > Nebria ingens. The sequence goes on from JADQWA010000400.1 coordinate 195,216, forward strand.
ATAAATAAAAACATATGACCACAAAGTAATTCTAAACACTAGGAGTCTCTACCTTAAATATATATATATATATATATATATATATATATATATATATATATATATATATATATATATATATATATATAAAAAGATAATTATAACGTCATGATTTATAACAACATGACAATCAATCGAATCAAAGACAACGATTTTAAACAGAAAATAATCTAAATCAAATAATTCAGAGAACATTACTAGATTTAGTATTTAGTGTCAGATTTCAATAGACCTAAACAGAAATGCATGATGGAAACGAGTGAATACGTGACCATGAACAAGAAACGCGATCCATTTCGAAGTGTATGGTAACCGGTAATGTTTATTCCGATTCGGTTTGTGTGATTACCGATTGGCTACGACGGACGACAAATGAAATATGAACAAGGTTAATACGTGGTTTAAGCGAACACACCTGTGATGCTACAAAAACCACATTGAGTGTGTAATCATATTGAAAATACGAGTTTACCGCCGTTCTATACGAGTGATTGCTAGAGTAAGTGAAGCCGTTTAGATTTTTTGGAAAAAGACGAGTGTCTTGATAGTTTCAAAGCTGTAATTTACAAAGGCAAAGGTCACGTGGGGTTTAGGCATAAATGTCGTGACGTTAATTTATGTTGTATTAAAATTTATTGGATGACTAAAATTACGGTGTATAGGGCTAGATTGTAATATGATATTTGTAATAAAATTAAATTGGGTAGAGGACGTTTTACTTTTACAGTTTTTTTATGTGTCTTATGGCTGCCTCTATAGACACTATAAAGTTGTTTTTATATATACCTACTGGGCGTTTATTTAAAAAAATATTTAATTTGAATTAATTTCATAAACATTTGGTTTTAAAAGAAAAGTCACACGTGTAAATGATATTATTAATTACGTAAACAACATGAGATATGATTGACAAGTTTCTTTCCCAAAGCTTAATTTGGGTATATTCCATAATGTGATATTATGTAATGATCCAATTGCATTAAGTCATATATAGAGACAACATAGCTAGTGTGTGGTTTAATTAGTAATTACGGTCTTGTAATTATCTCGTAAATGATAACAGGTGTGCTACAGAACAGGTATCTATACAGCTGATATATGTGCGGTCATGAATGGCAACATTGATTGTACTAAGGACCAGTTAGTGCAATCAATAATAGAACTGTTAATTATAATCAAATATTACGATTCAATTCGAAGAATTGTGTCCAAAGCGCGAATATTGTTTTCGAACCATAATAACATTTTTATCTCATACATATTGTATTACAATATCTAAGATGAAATTCAGTAGTGTGTTACATTAAAATATTGAAGTTTGATGAACAATTGTTGAGAAGAAACGAAATCGTTGCAAAAACATAAAACACCGCCAACGCATTGGCTCTTACAATAATCATTTATTCGTGCGTCTCAGTACAACGCACACAAATTGAACAAAGCCAACAAGAGCACTCGCACAAAAGGTGCGAGAAAGACGAAGACATGTACTGATGGATCCAGCAATACTTTAAGGCTGATGTATAATTTATACACGAACAGATGATATTATTGTTGTGTAGAAGGAGGGCGAGCGCAGGGCAAGGGGTAGACATGCTTTTCTCCAGCCAGGGTCACGCGGTGAATGTAACGCGGGGTCATAGGGCAGACCGCGTCGTGATCACGAACTCTTCTTAATAGGTCACGATCGAGACCGTTGCTACTAGCTCTAGTACCAACAACAACACCAAATTGTTGCAATGGCAAAAGAATACGGTTCAAATCAAACAATACCAATATAAAAATCAGAATTTTATACGCAATACTGAAAATCTTGTACGAGAGGAAGATGAAAATAAAATACAATCAAAAGATGCATATAGTATATATTAGGTACTAAAGTGAATTGTATTTATGTGAAAAGAAATATTGGCGACATGTGTTTGAAGTATAGGGTACATCATTTTTGTTTGCAACAATCCCAAGAGACGATGATGTTTGTGTCTTTGTACCCAATAAGAACGGAAGCGTAACCGGCTAAGCTGAGGTGTCTGTCATAGTTCGAACGGCGAACGATTTATGACGGTGACCTTTGCTGTGCTTTGCTGTATGTTCTGGAAAGCGCCAGTAATAAATTACCGGATGCCTTTACGCAGAAAGCCGTTCATAATGTATGACATTCTACAGCAGGGAAGTGGGACCCGGGGGTGAAGAGGGGGGGGGGGGGCGAAACGAGACGGTGTGTGTGACCCGCGCGCGAATATTTCAATTCATCATCTGATAAATTACACGCACCCTCACAAGATTATCCGTTTTGTGATTAGGTATTGTTATTAGTCAAATTGAATTAACTAAGTGCTTCAGTTACTCGTTATAATTTTTATGTCCACCACGCCTGTGGTGGCAACCCAATTTTTCCACTTGTTCACTCAATTAAAACGTAACTAATTATATTTGCACACTTGCGAATTTTAAAAAGAATTTTCTAGATGATTTTTACAGTTTTTACAATATATCCGAAATCAAATCAAATAGTGTACCTAATTCAAAGCGACACTTTCATGTCGAAATTATAATGACGTCATGCACAAGAAAATTGCTATTGAAATTCTAAAATATCTTATTTATGTATGTACATACATACGTATGGGAAATTCTATTTAATAAACCGTATCAACTAAGCCTGTGAATAGTTTAACAAGAAAACAATATATACTCAACTAATACTGGTTGCCTATATACACATTGCATTCCCACATAACCAAAAAGACCAACAATGAAAAGATAGTAAATGCACTTACATTTTACAAAATACGCCACCCTGTCCATCAATTGATATCACAAACACTTAAAAACGTTTCAATTGTTAGTTTTCACATATTTCCGAGCTGTTTTTCCTGGTTATCACCCAATTTTCAATGCACAAACACGTGGAACACATCACATGATAAACCATTTGTCATGACTAACGGCTGGCTTGGCTACATGGGCCGTGCGCAAACTCGGGAATGTTTTTTTGAATTTTCTAGAATAGTATAGGGGACTAGATATTTATTTGTATATGTGTATTACTTTTTAAATATTTTAACGCTCCAGTTATCTATATATATATATATATATATATATATATATATATATATATATATATATAATTAGTAGTTTTTTATTGAGTGTTATACACAAAATAATGTATATTCTGCTTATAATTAAGACAAAGATGTGGCTGTGTATATACTTTTGTGTGTACAGCCTAAACTGTTGAAGATAAAATGATGAAACTTTAAACTAATAGAAGTGTTTAGGTTAGTAAAATACTAAAAATATTAGATATATAAATATTATGTTAAGTTTTAAATTTATTTGAAAACAGGCTATGATAATTTTTAACATAGCGTAATGAATAATATTTCCTTGAATGTTTAAACATTTGTATTTGACATAAATAAATCATAAATTGTGGTGATTACGAAAACAATTTATTAAGTATATAATTTTGCCGAAGCACTTGAAAAAAAGAAAAAAATAAGCTTAAGTTTGCATATTAGAATAACTAACGAAAATACAAATATCCATTTAGTAAAATTCCCTGTTATAATTGGTAAATTTAAAGGCAAAAAAGTATTTTTGAGGAAGTAACCAAATATGCTGCAGGCATTGTGTATAAATGAATGCGTAGACATAATAACTATACGATACAGTTGATTTGGACACGCATTTATTCGAATAGTGTAGTAAACAATTCCAATATATTTGCATATTCTTTCTATTTTACTGAATTCAACCGTATTTATCTGGTACTATTTTGCATACGTAATATGGCTACATAAATCATGTATTATTAAAATACACGATACGCCTTTGTTTATATTCTATAATATTTCCTATTGTACGGAAAATGTAGGTGCCTATATGTATAATAGATTGTACAATTGACTTCTCCGTATAATTTAACCATTCAAACATTCGTTAGTTCACATGTAAATGAAGACTATAATATACGCTGAGAACATTTCACAATAAATCTCTTTATCTCCGCTACAAATTTACTCGACATTTTATTTACTAATAATGCCAGTAACAAATTTGATCATAAACTTAAACTACTACATATTATTTTTTGCTTAACTAAATTGTGATCTTAATTATCCGAATAATAAAAAAAGCAAACTAAACTAAACAATAATAGTCTCTAGTCAAACATACAACGTACCAAAAAGGTACAAATACCTACATAAAATATATTTATTACAGTCATATAAGTACTATATTAATTATTAATATCTGTTTATGGACAGTTCAAATTAATATTTGCAGTGATTTATTATTTTTAATAAATTGTGAAAGCAGCAAAAGAAAACGAACTTAGATAACATCTTAGAATAACAGTTAGTTAGAAAAGTGCGAAACTAACATATACCTAAAGCGTAATAATTTTTAATTAATGACATTCAATTAAAATCCTATAATTTCACTATAATTAAAAACGTCTACGTTTTATATACTTATAAAATCAGTGACATAAACGAGAAAATAAAACACTATTATAATACTGGCATCTAACACACATAAAAATATGGTTTTATTTCGTCTAAAAGTCGTTAAAAATAATAACTGAAAATATGTTCGATAGATTTTACGACCATGGCCATAAAAGCGTCATGGACGAATCAGTGATAATTTTCAATAGATATGGCCGCCAAATAGTGCACAGTTTGAAATATGATGAAAAATGTCGCGCATAAACTGCTTTAATGGAACGAAAAGTCTATTGACATAAAAACGCGACAGCCATTAGCAACATGGCTGCCAGCACTAATGCATCGCTCAAAAATATATATATATATATATATATATATATATATATATATATATATATATATATATATATAATATATATATATATATATATATATATATATATATATATATATATATATATATATATATATATATTATATATATATATATATATATATATATATATATATATATATATATATTTTATTTTTGGTGTAGGTAATGCAATACCAACTTTCATACAAATAAACTTGTTAATTGAAGTGAATAATCTAATTTTATAATTTATCAACAACACACACATACACACATATATATATATATATATATATATATATATATATATATATATATATATATATATATATATATATATGTGTGTATATATATATATATATATATATATCTATATATATATATATATATATATATATATATATATATTAGCTGGTAGCATTGATGTTTACAGCGTTTGTTTTAGAAGATATAGGCAAATCCATTTTTATTTGAATAAAAAATTTAAGTGGGAACGCTGGTATAAAATTTTCTTTTCAACTTTGAGATTAATGATAAAAAATGTCTATAGACATAGTAAAAATAACACAATGATATTGCGAACGTACAGATTTTTTCATCAAGATAATGCATTTTCCGTTTTGGGTGCAGCGCACACCTAGATCTATAGCACACACTTCGTATTAAAAACGGTTTTGCACAAGGCGCATATATATATATATATATATATATATATATATATATATATAATATATATATATATATATATATATATATATATATATATATATATATATATATATAATATATATATATATATATATATATATATATATATATATATAATATTATATATATATATATATATATATATAATATATATATATATATATATATATATATATATATATATATATATTATATATATTATATATATATATATATATATATATATATATATATATATATATATATATATATATATATATATATATATATATTATATATATATATATATATATATATATATATATATATATATATATATATATATATATATATATATATATATATATATATATATATATACTAAACTTCCGTATATGTTTTTTTTTTAATGTCTTTTTCCTCCATCCATAATTTCGTGCTCTGTTCTGCTCGTCTTTACGCTGACACCACCATTGTTATTTGTCATGCAACAGTGACAGACGTCAAGAGTCGTATAATTATTACACGAGCCGCGATCCGAACCCAAAACGCGTTTCATTCGTCTTCGAAATAATTTTGACAAGTAGTCAAATAAAAACCATTAAAAAATTATATATTTATATACGGGCTATGCTAATATATGTCCTCGAATATCTTTCCGTGCTAGCTACTAATACCGGCATACTTCGGCGAGTACTAAACTGTGAACTACGACCACACTGAAGACTTTTACACGGTTCGCACCGATACAAATCATATATCATTATGCTTGTTATTATTAACCAATTTCTATGCAAATCTATATCGTGCTGGTCGCGCGTTAACGACCCGAATTTTCGGTTTATGATCGTCATCGCTGCACACTAACGCCATCACCGGATGCATTACGGTAATGATGGAGCTAAGCCTGTGGTGGTGGTAACACGCTGGAAGGGTAGGATTACGCGGTTGGAGAGGGGGGTGGGGGGTGAACTTGACGTGTACCCTAGAATTTATCGCTAGATAGCACGAATTAAACTATTTATATAACATTACTTCATACGATTATTTATATTTTTATTTACGAACTGAGAACAATATTTGTTTATTTCTATTTAGTTATTTTATTGTAAATCAATTTGAGTTTTTAGCAAAAATTGTAAATAAAAATTATTACTTAAGGATTTTTTCGGTTATTATAACGTGGAATTTGATGTGATTTTTATTCCGAAACGTGAAATTAAAAGATCGGAAATTATATTTTAAACCTATTCTATTAGCGTGTGCAGCAACATTTTACGTTAATGTGAAATTGGCCATTATTTTTGTAGGTAGGTATATGGATATAAACAAGAACATTAACTAACAATAATAAGTTTATAACTACTACTGGATTTTAAACGTAAAATAATGACCAAACATGATGATATGTTGAACTCAAGCATTTCATTAATATAACATAAAAGATACTGGGATAAATGACTATATTACGTTTGTATACGGGTACCAAAATAATGTTTCCTGTTACAAACAACTGTAATATATACCCATATTTTAAAACTCCACAACGGAGACGTAAAATTACCTATAATAAAATTATCAATAATGGTTGCATTCAACAAGTAACGATGAACATTGTAAACATTTTGTAAAAACATGTTTATAACCACTGTTATTTGAAGTTGTATTTAAAATATTAAATATATATATATATATATATATATATATATATATATATATATATATATATATAAATAAATAAATAAATATATATATATATATATATATATATATATATATATATATATATATATATGTATATATATATATATATATATATATATATATATATATATATATATATATATATATATAATTTAATATGGTTTGGTTTTCGTTGATTATATATTAGTTTTCCAAATTTGTCATATAGTTGTTAAAAGTCACTACAGAAATAAAAGAGTTTGTATGGTGCCTAATAGTTTCAAAATGAAGTAAATGCCATTAAAAAAATTGGTTCACTTGCGTAGTATTTGATATTGTTGTATACGGAATGATTGAGTGTATTTGAAACGCGAAGGACGTTATACATAGTGACAAGATACGCGTCGTATGTATTGTATATCTCATTTTGTTGTTGTGTATATTGTATTGATGCAGCAGCAGCAGCAGCAGTGTTGCTTGTTGGAGGAGAAGAATCGAGTCGTTATTCTTTATCGTTAGTAAGCAGGTCCCGGAGGACTGGTGCTACTGGTGCTGCTGGTGGCCTGGGTACCTAGGCGAGGAAATTGCGCGAAACTTCGGATAAGAGTAATGTCGAAACAAAGAACTGTAAACTATGATAAGAAACAAAACGATGTTTATTCTAACCCACTCTAACTCGTCGCTGTTGCTGTTGCATTTGATGTAATTATTTTTGTTGGAAACTTTATATTTACCCTCGTACTCATTCACCTGTATATCTGCTAAATAAATTTTTATCTTAAGTTGAAATTTATTGTTGCTAGAACCCGTATTTCACTTCGCTGACACTTGTGACGAATAATATTTTCTTACCATTTTTAACTAGGTACTTATCCATACATTTATCGAGATTTTTATGGTTCTAGCGACATTAAAATAGTCCTCGAGTATTTCGCATGGCCATTCAACTAACTTTAGCTTTTCCTACATCATGGTCGCTTTAGAATTAAATTGAAAATCATCAAGACCTTTACACACCAAAGAGGGATGTGTGTTTGTTGACAGTGCTCTAGTCGCTAAAAGGCGAGATCCTCGTCGCGAAAATATGTCAGCTGTTGACACAATCATGTATGTATGTATGTATGTACACATATAAGGTGGACGATGGATAGAGGGACAGCTGCCTAGCCAGCATGGGACACAAACACACGATGGTCAAACGAGGCTGGTAAGCAAGCCTACTACCGCAGTCAGGTAACGCACTGTTACACATCGATGTGACGAGATGTGAATATGTAAATTATTCACCAAGCAACCCGATGGCGACGTGACTTGACCACCGTCACTATAAACTGCTGCTGTTCGTTACTGATAACAAATATCACTACGGCAACGTGAGAAATTCAGCTTAGTCTAGTTTGGAAACCAACAGTAAGTATGTTTCATATTCAACCAAATGCTGATGGCAATGTATGGTAAAATGTTTTAGTCTATTTGGCTAAAATGTATTTCAAAACATATTTTCAAGATCGTATTAAAAGATTTGTGCTTTCGGTTCATGTGGAATTAACAGTGAACATAAAGACGAGTTCGAATCTATTTATTTAAAAATAAATTTTTATATATTTTTACAAATGTATAGGATAGCACTGAGGCTAATGCGTACTTCACGATTCGTTAATTTTCTAACGGAGGAAGTGGAATTATATTCGGATGTACGCATTATTATCGAGTTTTTTTTTTCATTCTTTAGTATTTAGATAGATGTGCATACTACTCATTAGTTATTGTTGCCGTATATGAGTAGTTATTTTTGGTTTGAATAATTGAATTAAATATATTTATTCAGTAAATTATGATAAATGGAAGTATGATCATTAGGTAGTTTTTTTCCTATGAACAACATTTGTTATAAAAGAACATCAATTTCCGTTTTTAACTTGCGATGACATAATAGTTTATGTCTTCATATGAATTTAATGTGAGACGAAAAATGATTTAAGGACTTATTATTGTTTTAGAAGCACATCTCAGTGCTTGAATGATAATATTTTATTTCATGTAACTTAATCTTAATTTCGTTGATAAGATGCAGAGGAGAAAGTAGAAAAAAACAAATTGTTTCGAAAGTGAAAATAATCTAAACTACAAAGTCCCGTAGTAATTTTTCATTCAAGGAAATGGAACAGTGAGCTTATGCCTTTGCAAAAGATTTACATCAGATTGCGGTGCCATTAAATCCCAGATTCTTTATACAAAAGTAGAGAAATTGTAGATTTTCGGCGGAAGATACACACACAACAGTCATTTAAAACTATGCCCATAAATTGTACGGCCGAAACTTTTTTGTAACTGTCGTAAAACCGGTGCACGCGCGGTTTCAGGCTGTAAAATGTCCCTGAATCTTTTCATTCTATTCTATGCTGTGCTGTGCTGGGATGATGTTAGTTTGCGTTGTTGTTTGGATTGTTTGTGTGTGCATACGTTACGTATATTACATTAGCCAGTGGCGGTTTCATGACGCAGACGATGGGGCACCGTCTATTTTTTATAATTTCTTCAACCAATAAATATTTAATGCTGCGATATTTTACAAAAATACAAATAACATTTGCGAGAATTCTATGTAAATGTATTTATTAATATTAAATTCCAGCAATACTAAAACTACCCGCTTATTATTATTTTCCGATAACTAGATTTTAGAACAACAGGATGCAAAATAATTTGGTATGAATATAGGTAATATTTGATCCGCCATTATATATATATATATATATATATATATATATATATATATATATATAATATATATAATATATATATATATATATATATATATATATATGATATATATATATATTTGTATATACCGTTATACTATATATGGGTGATATGTAGTGGCCGAAAAGCTTGTGACTGAGTCTTTGTTGGAGCCGAATGAGAAACGTACCTGGTGTGACAGTTATTGCGCAATTCTTTTTTATCCTTTCGCTTGAAAACGCACTTTTTGTTTGGTCGCCTAGTTTATTTGACAGGCCAGCTTGTACCGAGAGAGCCAACACTAGTAAGGGGTGTTGTTAGGCCCAGAGGGCAATAATAGAAACTCGTAAAATGAAATCCGGGATCCGTATTTATGGGTTTCTCGTATAATGCAATTACCATTTTAAATGCAGGCTGCTTCGGCTGCTGGTTAAACCCTCCATTCGCCTTTACTGCGTGTGTGCGTGCGTATTTGACTATCTGTGCGGTGCCACAATTAAGCTGCTTGTTTTCGTCTTTGCGGACGACCCTGTTTTGCACAGTGTGTCATTGGCTTCGCGTCTCTGCATAGTGAACGTTTCACCTTTTGTTGTAATTTGTTTACACTGTTGATGGCCAGCTTTGCGTCTGGGGATGGAGATACATCAACTCGCTACTATTCTATCTTGTTTCTTTGTTATTTACCTGTTCATTTGGTCTGTTGCTGTCATCTTTTCTTTAGTAAATTGTTGTTATGTATAAGAGACGCTTTTGACCAACGTCAGTTATTTCATTCGTGTCAAAATAATATGACAGTCTTTCAACTCAAACCAACAAAAGAGTACTTACAACTAAAGTGAATAGAATTGTTTTAAACACTGTTAATTAAATTCTACACAGAAGACCATTTCTGATTAATAGGTATATAAACCATAAAAGCTCAAATATTTATTTTGATGTATTTTATATAGGTATTTAGTAATAGTTACAAAGATGCTAAATGATTTTAAATGTTGCAAATTACTTGATTTGAGTTTTAAAACAGATGTAAGGTGAACTTAAGGTAAAAAGCAGTTTTCGAAATAAAATTACATGAATAAGCATCAACATACAAATCGTTTTGGTGCTGGTTTGATATTCTTGACAGCATCATGATATGATGGTGGTTTTTTGTATGCATATAAATATAAACAGGTTCTTAAAAAATCAGTTACCTGGCACAGGCACAGGCACCATGTATAGATGCAACCAAGTTTAATTGGGATGAGAGTCAGAACGTGTGACAGGGTGACATGCAAATTACAAACGCAATCTGATACTTCAACTTCGTTGGATTACCTCCAGTTATATATCAAGTTTACAAAAAAATAACAAAAATAAACGACAAGTTGAGAAGCAGAATTCATTCTGCACTTCCAAACATTTCATTGCATTTACAACGAAAGAATTAATGTAATTTCTGGCATCTCGAAATTCTAAATTAAACTACTTTGAAATATAGAAACCTAATCAGATTACGGTCGCATGAAAGCAGGCTATTTTAAATTACTAGACATTCTTTCACCATTTATAGCATAACTAGTCGCTAATTGAATTGAAAAGCTATCAAGATTCTCCTAAAATTTGTTTTTAATATAAATAAAGCTTCTCCATTCAACAGAGAAGTTTTTTTCTTCTTTATATTACATATCTTGGTACAACCACAAATTGAATCTATTGCTAGGATTATTTCCGCACATGGATTCTATAGGTGTGGTGAAGTAATTTCACAAGTAAAAAGTAGTTAGGAACGTAGAACAGAACATTAAATGCTTCACTACGATTTTCTCCGTTCGAAATTCGACTAGGGCAACAAATAGAAGGATGAAGAGGAGCTTGTGTACCGTAGTATATCTTCTTGGCAGTGTGACGGCATCGCGCCATTGTACTGGTAACACAAGTAACTAGACAATTATACTGTGGTATGCACGAACATTCTCCCAAAGAGAGTAAACCGATGCATATAAAACACCACCAAGGATAAAAGCAACTTCGCAATTACCTACGCCTCTCTCATTCCACATTCATTCTATATATGCTGTGTGATGTGTACATCACTGAAACATCATAATTACTCTCTCAGTGAACGTTTATTATTACTATGTCGATTTTCTTCTTGAAACTTTGTAGGTACTTTACGATAATGTACTTTGCTGTAACTATGATTTAATTGTTTTAATCATTCATAATTTTCGCTTCTAAATGTATCGGTTTTACATTTACAAAAAGAGAAGCACTAAATTGAATGACATTAAAATCCAATTCCGACTATTAATTGCTATAGAATTAAATTCAAAACCTGACGTCACTATCCTGTCAACGTACGCAAACTAATTAATTTGGACGCGTTCAACAATTGCACTTTCAGAAACATTCTAAATTTAAATTAGACCTAAATACAATTGTCTACCTATACCTATGACATTTTCCAGTTACTTAAACAATTTTTGATTGTGATATACCTACATGTTGTATTGCATTAAAACGAGTACCTAAAATAAAAGAATCGAGCAATCTTTTGTCCTGTTTGTATTAGAAACGTGAAGCAATCTATCGTTTTAGTACAAAACCACAACATGGCATACAAAATACGATGTACAACCAACCAACGTAAGAGAGACGTATCGTATACGATCGCTAGAAAGTGGGTTTAGATGTGGAGTTTTGCAGAGGGTTGGTTAAACGACCTATTTGTATTTACGTAAAGTGTGTATGTTCTTGTGTATGCGTTAGAATGTGCAACTAAGCTCACACCGTATACGCGATATCCGCCATTACTGTAAATCCGTATTCACTCAGATGATTAGGGTTTATGTTAATAGCGATCGTAAAAGGGATTATCGAACGTTTGAAATAAATCGTGCGAGCTTCTCTCTATCTCGTCCTCGGGTTAAAACGACCCCAGAGTCTATGTAGTATAAATGTTAAGAATAGCTGTGACGTGAGTGTTTAAAATACCAACCAACAAAATCTCATATCGCGATTTATCAGCGAGGAAATTCAGACCTTTTGCCGCTGAAATCTGATACAAACCTCAGCGCAGCACGAAAACTACTTCAATTTATTATATTTACTACAAAAGAATTAATTCCGATTCTGATCTAAATCGTATTAAATAAAAAATAAGTCAATATCACATATATATATATATATATATATATATATATATTATATATATATATATATATATATATATATATATAAACATATACATAATATATCTATATTATATATATATATATATATTATACATATTATATAATATTATATATATATATATATATATATATATATATATATATATATATATGTATATATATATATATTATATATATATATATATATATATATATATATATATATATATATATTTCCAACATAGCTATAGAATAAAAAATAATATTTCACTAATACAAAGCAATATTGAATTACTTGAATAAAATGAAAATCCAATTCGAAGCATAAATACGGTCATTTTTTATACAACACACAGAGAAACTCAAACAAATCCAAATAACTATGCATAACTAAGTTAAAATGAGCCTAAATCAACGATTTGTATTTCATATAATAATAACAGTATTTCATTCGTCGTAAATTAGGATAAATTTCCAACGATATTAAACATTGCAAAGCAAATGGTCCTAAATGTACTAAAATGCGTGGATTTTCTACCTTTCCAGTAAATTATAACGTATACCTATATTAATATTTGAATATTAATATACCTAATAGCATACGAAGCGAGGAAAGCGTCTTTATATAATTTCTAGATTCACATTGTGACGTACTTGATTATTCAACACAACACATCAACTCCTGTAATATTCACAATCACAGCGCTTTAATTATTACACCACGATGCACCGAATCGAACTCACATTTCAATATCATTAACAGAAAAATGTTATTCGCGCTGTTGAACTAATTGAGAAATTAATTATGAAGTAAAAATGTGTCGTCTACATATAGTTTGGTGCGATTCTGAAACAGTCCTACGATAGATAAACGATCTTTACATCATTTCAGACAGTTATATTATTATTAATGATAAACATAATATATCTGAGAATAAAATATTGCGCATGTAACGCGGACATGATATATATATATATAATATATATATATATATATATATATATATATATATATATATATATATATATATATATATATATATATATATTTATATATATATATATATATATATATATATATATATATATATATTACAAATGAACGATCGCCAACGGTGTGGAAATGTTTATAGGGTGATTCAATCAAAATATGCTACCGCCATATTTCAATTCGCAGTTGGCTTAACACCGTACTACTAAAGCAACATATTTTGTATCAATAATACTTTTAGAATTTGTGGATAGCGAAAAAACCTTCAGAAATATGAATATATGGATATAAAATACATAATTCAATTTTTCAACACATTTGAAACCAAATATCACTTTTTGTAACACATTCGTTAACAAACACATTTGGTAAAAAAGTTTAGTTACCTTTTGGCACTCTGATTTATTTTCTGTACAAGTCAAGATGGAGATGGTTCTTACCTGAAATGAATAAAAAAATATATTAATAATTCATATTATCAAAACAAATAATTTATTAAATTTGTATTCGAAGAAAGCCTGCTTATTTGCTCCCTTTCAATAAATATCTGCATAAAGACTTCATCACTCCATCACTGTACATATATTGGCATTTGTGACAATTTATCGCGTTATTTTGCCAAATAGCACAATTCATATCAATCTTTGCGTAGCGATACATGGTTCAGTTGAGTAATAATATGTCAAATATTAATAGGGTTTTGGGGAAATTCGAACCCGGGCATAATTAATCCACACGGTATTAATTAAAGCTAACGAGAATCACGACTAATGAGATGAGAGTGAGAGGGGGAGCAAGGAGGAGGGCGGGGTACTCTTGTGTGATGATAAACACGAATATATGCATAAATGTGTGTGTGTGTGTGTGTGTATTTGTATTAAGTACAGCAATCGTGACTAGTAATATTCAAAACAGAAATAAACTATAGAATATCAATATAGATAAGGTACAAGTATAAAGAAGAATCGAGTATAGGCTACTTCAGATATTTTTAAGATGTTTCCTGATCTATTATTGTATGTGCTCTCTTGTAACTGTCAATATGTATGAAATCGTATGATTGCCTAACTTATGTATGCATGCATGTACTCGTATGTATGTATGTGCGACTATGAATGCACTGGTTTGGTGTTTGTAGAAGTAACCATGTTCTCAACCGAAGATCGTAGTTCGTGTCGTTGCATCAATCTATCTGCATATTTGTGTGCGCGAGCGCGCGCGTGTGTGTGTGTGTGTGTGTTTTGTATGAAATGACACTTTACACATCTTGGTTTTGGCTCTAGCTGCGCAAAATATTTGCAATGCAAATTCACACGTCTTTCTGTCTGTGTTCATCTCATGCCATCGTATGGTATGGTATGGCGCACAAGACTGTATTATTTGCACCAAATACGAAGAAGCGATGTTGTCAACTTGTGAATGATTTCCAATTTGATTTGTATCCTTTGTTACTGCTCACTTCCGGCTCCGCATATATACCTAATACATATTTAAAGGGTCAACGCGTGTTGTCTGCATTTTTTCCGTGTCAATTTTCTCGCTTTCACACAAAAATATATCGCCCTGTCAATTTCTACTATTGATTTAATAATAAATGGATGCTTTGTATTCCAGGATACAAAACGCGAAGGACGTCAGAATTGATCAAGCGGACGATATGTTGCGTAGAAAATATTTTTCCATGCCAAATCATCTTTTACTTTTCTCAGAAATATGTGTATTTTTATTTGATTTTACAACATAAAAATGTATATATATTTAATTGTAAAACATGAAACATAAAATATTTTTCTCAATGTATACACACAACCTCAAAAAAAAAAAACTACAATATAATAGGTAAACGGACCACCCAAGTTCCGTAAAGTAATCATAATTCCACGCCTTTGCCATTTAGAAATATATATATATATATATATATATATATATATATATATATATATATATATATATTTCGCCAATAATCCTGTATATCTCTTCTCTCGCAAAACTTGATGTTCCACATATATATATATATATATATATATATATATATATATATATATATATATATATATATATATATATATATATATATATATATATATATATATATATATATATATATATATATATATATATATATATATATGGTTGTTTATACAAGTAGAAATAACATGGAATGGCAATCTGTATTTCTCAAAGTATCCATAGAAATCGTTTCACAGTAAGAGTAATATAAGAAACATTTTTTTGTCACAATTTCCGTGGCAGCAGTGAATGGAGTAGGTTCATTCAAAAAGTTTCAGTTTCCTGTTAAAGTTACGGAATTGAACAATAAATTGGGCAGTACTGAATTCAAAACCGAACTTTATAGCTGTTATAATGTAAAGAAGGTGTTGTGCTTTGTCAAGTGTTAGTGATAAATATACCTAGGTTTGATATAAAGCAACGCTTAGCTGCGGGGTCGGCGTTAACTAAATTTTAATGCGACATTTTGCATTCTATAACAGTGTCGAGTTGGAGTACCATAATCGGAATCATGTTTCATTACCGTAAAGTTTCGGTGGTTGCCGTGTGCCGAATAACTTTCTGCAAATAAATTCGCTACTCCGAGCAACCGCACCACGTAAACCTGTTTTGAATAATATAATCATCTTTAGTCGCGGGCGGTTATTTAACTTAACTATATTCACATTTCACCAAAATCTATCCGCTGCATAATACCGCCCTAAATTCACTACTTATCATTTGCATATGAAACTATTCGAAATATATTCTATTTACAAAAATTATTTCATCATTCAACCATGTAGTACATTATCGTGTTTATTGGCTTAGAATTAAATATATGTATATATATATTTCTATGTAGTATAACTAACTCACAAACAATAAAGTTATGGATATAATTTTTTGGCGTTTGTTGTAGTCTTTTCTGCAGCATCCGCTTGACAGTTCTAATGTATTGTATGGCGGTCCGCAAAATTAATTGTGTTTTCTCTAAGATGAAAACATATTCATTATTCAATCTTTTAGCTAAGAGATTATGACAGTTGTAAATTATTAATCCGAGGATTATAAATTTCAGCTGAATCTATTGTTTTCATTTTGGTGAGTAAATATTCTGCATCGCTAGACAAAAAATATGTTCGTAATTACTTTTTACAAAGCGATGAGAATATTATTTCGCAAAATATATATTTTCTTATATCTATTATTTAAAATATATATATATATATATATATATATAATATATATATATATATATATATATATATATATATATATATATATATATATATATTATATATTGACTGTGCTGTACAATTTGCCGTAGGTGATTCAATGATTTTCACATAGATTGAATTTCATGGAGGAAACATGTTTATAACTTCTGCAATTTGATGAAATACAGAATGAAAGAATCAGGTATTCTGTGAACTTTGATGAAATTTACAATGATTAGCCCCATCAGTTATATTCATTGAATGTACGTTTTGTCTTTTGATTCGCTCATTTTTCAATATAACTGGGTTTAAAAGAAGACCAATGGTACGCGTTTCGCTTGAAAAGAAGACAAATAAGATACAGTGAAATTGGCTAGAAATCCGAGCGAGAAAAATGCGTCTTTTTCTGATTCTACAGTGACTGACGTTATATATTGTATCGATTGGTTTCCCGATCATTACCGTTGCCACCAACATTCAGTTCGGCAGCATCGTCATCGCACGATCTCCAATCTACGGTGACAACAACGCTGCTCCCTTCATACATATATATATTATATATATATAGTCATGCGTTATTTCTTTGTCATCCCATGTATAAATCTGTATCGGTATACAGGCAATGCAATTTGTACATTCATCACGAAAGTCGGATAAAATGTATATCTATTTCAGGTCTGCACTGCTATTGTTCTCGTTTCTACTTGTATTTTTTTTTGGGGAAGATACATTTGTTCGCTCGCGGATTCAGGACTGCGGAGAAAAATGTATCATCGGCCGGGACACCCAGTGTTAATGAGTTCTTTGTGAAACGTTCTGTGTAAAACATGGCGCTGCTGAATTGTTTTTTGTCAGCGAACCGTGCGAAGTTTTATAATTACTGGTACATGTACCAGTTGTTGGTTTTGCTTAAACTTCAAAATCGTCAAGTCTTTTAAAAAAAATAAAAGCCCAGTGATTTTGGTTGCTATGATTTTTTATACAAGTTAAAATGCATCAAAGTTTAATTAACATTTTGAAATGTTTATCAAAGAATGCAACGCGTATTTTATCCGCTGTGGTTACTCTGTTGGGTTGAAAGTGGTTAGTGCAAAAACATTGAACAAATTGAAAAAAAAATCCTAAGTATTCATTTTTAGGTCATTGGTCTGTTTGTAGATATCTGTCTGTTTTCTCTAACAAGGTCGTATATGGTCTTATCAAACATACTCAGAAACATATTTTTTATCATGAAGTCATCGTCCGGCTGCGTCCTTCACATTTTTTCGACGTATACTATTTACTATGAGTCGTGCATTTATACTATAGAAAAGAGACCTAATGTTGGAATACGTTTTAAAACAAAAAATATTGAAAGAGATTCAGGCTAAGGACATTTTTCAAAACATATTTTCCCTTTGAATTTGTCTCGTGGTAATTATCCAGCTAGATGATGTATGAAAATGTCACCGGGGAAAAAGTGTTCGCGTTGGTTGCATATCAGCCCCCTGCTGCACTGCATTCAGACAAGTGAGGGTGGATAAAATACTTGAGACGTACTCCTATATTCAATGGGGTTGCTTGCATACAGGAAGAGTGTCTCTGAGCTCTTTCAAGGATACGTATACAAGAGTAGTTCATACATGGGTCAACTTAAAACATGCGTTTGCAAGCTTTTGATTCAAGTCTGCTACCATTAGGGTTCACTGTCATCGTTTTTTTCTTTTTATTATTCTTTTTCTTCCCATATCTTTTGTCTTCTTTTCAATGTAGTCTGCAAAAACTTGTGGGTATATGAATTTTTCATCTGATACATGATAAAACCTTTTTGAGAATCTCTTTTTTCGCTGATTTCAATTATTAGCAATAAAATGAATGCTATACACATTTTGAAATGTATTCCAAGACGAAAACTATACTTGTAGACGACTCGTAATGAAATTATGAGACGAATGAATTTGAATAATCCCATTTTAGAAAAAGGTTTATTAATTTTAGATACGTTTTCATTTATATCTCTATAATTTAGTTCCAAGCAACTTTGTCTTTTCATACGAAACATAAAAGTAAAAATAACCTCGTCTCTTCATCTAGGATAAAATCATCTTGTTGTAACTTGTTCCTTTGCACTTTCTTTCATATTTGTTAGTTAATCTATATATTTATCCACGTGGAAAGTGAATAGGTAGCCTATTAAAAAAGCTGGTGGTCCAATTTTGCAGATCATGTCTTTTTGTTCTCAATAGGGATTTCTTTTCTTCTCTGTGGCTGATGTGGTTCTTCTTCAACGTTCTGTCTACGTCAGTTTGATGGAAATTGGTGGGGAACTGGAGAGGGAAAATCGAAAAATCTGTGATTGTGCGAGCGAGGGGTTGGGGTAGGGTGTCCTTTCATCGTTGTGTGGATCCATGTTACCGTCGACATAACGTCACAATTTCTCCTCGCTCGAGGAATAGGAAACCGAATTGATTTCAATCATGATTGATGATTGGCCAAGCAGATATTGAGAAGCATTGAATTGCTAGCCTTGTGCCGCAGCTATAGCTGTTGAAAATGAAACGAGATCTTTGGAATACTGTACATGCGTAACGTATCACGTCACCTATAATGATGGGTGTATTCCAAACTGAAAGAGTTGCTATACAAATGAAGATATTTTTAGAATTTTTAATCCTATGACGAATAAAATTTTAAAATTTTCTCAACAGATTTAAAACACTGTTATAAACTGCAAAATATTTTCCCAAATTCCTTAAGAGTCATAACATCAACTAAGACACTTCCAAAATATTTGATCTAACACATTAGTTTTTTTTAAATTTCCCATTTGATTTGCGGTAAATCATAAAAATCTTTTAATTCACTATATCTCCATTCGACAAACGTATCTGTATTTGTTTCTAATTTTTCATCATCTAAATCGTTTTGCAATCAGTTTGCATGCAAAGCGCGTAATACGAAAATCCCCACTTGGATTTATTATGCCAGTTGTACGGCGGGCGTAGGCATGTGTTTCGATTTACGCGTTTTCATTACGTACGCATACCTCATTTTAAATTAACCCCATAAATTGTACCGGCAGTCGAACTCCGGTAGTGTAGAAATCCGGGTATACCGTTTGCCACATTGGGGGTTTTTTTTTTTTTCACATTTCCTACACAACCTAGGCCAAGCCCAACGCAAGAGAAAATCCTTCTTCTGCACGTTATTCATTCAGCGTACAATCGTCATTTCCATTCGCCCAAAACCATCCCTTTTGACACGGGATTTTCAATTGGGATCGGGCGGTTGCTGTGTAAGGTTCCTCTCATCCTACTTTGCTCATCCCGTTGCGACGCTATGTCCGCGTATATATCACTCTTCAATCTTCCTCTCTCTGGAATTCGCTCGTGCTAGTTTGCAGAACCGGACTTCTGCTGAAATGACATGGGACCGAATACCAAGTTGTCATTTTTGATATGTTGTGCTCCACTTAGAGTTCGGTGCGTTCATAAATTAATAGCGACAGATATTGTTTCGGTTTTGGGTCTGCAGAATTGTTTACACTATCTTAGGACTTTGAAGAATTTTTAATACTGTCTAACGCAATAGTTTAAGATGTTTGTTTGTCTAGTTTGGAGGAATTATTTGTTTTGATAGTCTTCGTCGAATCAGTACAAGAATAATATTTATAATAAAATGTGTGTTACTCTACAAATTCCAAATTTGTGTGCATCAATTCACCAGGGGTGGAAAATGTTGGAAAATATCATGAAATAAAGTACGTATAGTGAAATTGAAAAGACGCAGACACACAGGTAGATGCAAAAAGTGCACATTCGGTTATTGGTGATTTATACCGCTGTAATTTCCTCCAGATAATGGACACAGACATTTCATTTCCCGCGCTCTCGTACACGGTCTTCCCCAACTTCAACCGGACGTCACACAGGAACGGTTGGTAAAAGGCATTGGCGTAGGGACCGATCGGTACGAGAAGGAAAAGCAAGGGGGGTCTGTCACCCTCCCATGACCGAACAGTAACACAATATTTGAGGTTAGAAACGAAATTACCGTTAACAACATTCAATTTGAACAAACGGGAAAATGTAATGACAAAAATATATACGCTATACGTTAGGGGACAGATGTTGAAAAATAGAATTTTTATTTGCCTTTTTAATTTGCACCAATCAATTTGATAATCACATCAAATTCATCTGGTGTTTCTAGATGTGATTGATTTATTAAATATCAGTATTGATTTTAATAATTATATTAGTTTAATTATTAAATAATTGCACAAATTAGAGTAATGATTAAGCAAAATAACGCCTAAACTTTTTCGAAAATGATACAAACGCGTCATATAATGTATATTCTATGATATTTTTTTGAAAACGTGAAATATTTGAGATTTACTTCGCATGCATATATTTTATGAATAGTGCATCTCGTCGTCTAAAAATAAACATGTACTATATACCGAATAGTATGGTTATGTTCAAGTAAGCATAACTTGTATATGAGCTTTTATTAATATACATGTCAACACGAGTTTCTATGATATGAGCAACATGAAAATTTGATACAACAGTATATCATGTGTAGCAGCAGTTATTAATTTAACTTTTTTTAAATGTTGTACCGTCATGTCATACGTACTAATTTCATGCATGAAATATGTATATTTACGTATGCAAATTTTTAGCATGGCATCGGCCGCATTAAGGACTCACGTTGATATTTTTAAAATATTTATTAAAATGAAGTACGCGGCACCCGGTAAAATGGCATCGTAAATATAAAATCGCTGACACGGTATTGCTCCCAGAAATATATTAATTTTTAATATGGAAAAAGTATGAGATACATTGAAATATTTATGTCTTGACGTTGTTTTCTTTTCCATTTCGTAATAAATATATATATATACATATAAATTCAGTAACTTTGAACGCTTTTCAGCACGAATATGATATGTTTCCTAAAGTTCCTATAGCTAATGTATGTATATATGTATGTAGCATAATGCATTATAAAGGTTTCCTTACCCTAGTAATATATCGGCTGTCAGAGCTTCCTTGGTTAATTTAAATCAATTGCTATTTTATAAAATGTATCTATGTATCTATATATATATATACATATGTATATATTCTAACCAAATTGCAAAATTATTTTAAATTTAGTTCGTCGTTCATAGAAAGGTAGTGCTTATAGAATTAATTATTTAAAAGGCTATTACATTATTTAACGTCATGAAGACAACAGCGGCTAACAAAAATATCTTTGAGACATATGATTTATTTATGATGTTACTGAAGTTGTGTTAGAATATGATTTATAATTGACTTTTCTAACCTTGACCTGTATAAACGTTTCAAATCATTATTATTCTAAAATTAAACTTTTGTTCAATAGGCTAAATTTTTTTTGCAAAATCAATTAACATATCTGATCCCAGTATTTAAACTTAAATATTGTTTGTAATAGACGTAAATATAAACCAAGGTTTGGAAAAAGTAAGTGATACAATTTCATCTATCAAACCAATTTAAAATAGAAATATATTTAAAATGAATATATTTTTTATACTTATACACTTTGAAGTCACTTACCGAAAATACCTAGGTATCATAACCGTAAGACCTAATAGCTTAGTGGTACAGTATTCGGTTGCCGCTCTATTCTTTACAGAAAAAATTACGTGCGTGGTTGAAAAAAAATCCTAAACTAAATTAGATTTGATTTGCTAATGAACAAACAAATAAATCATGCAGTAATGAATACAACATATCTATATAACATCTCAATGACAGAACAGAAGTAGAATATGAATATGTATTAGATATAGGTAACTTGCAGAATCGTTATAAATATTAATGAGTATAATATTGTAACATTGGACTTGGCCTTATTAGCTATTGCAAAAAAGACTACCTATATAAAAAATTCAATCAACTAGTTTATAAACTGCAATATGTTTAAAAGACGACCGTGAAACGCTTGACACTGAATATATTTATATTTTTAGTCTATAGTTTGGATTGAGTTTAAAGTTACAGGATATGATGTCATTTATGTTTACTTCAAACTGTGATTTTTAGATCGAAATGACTGGTTAGCGTTTAAAGTCAGGGTGTTGTTAATGTTATTAATAGTTTATATAAAAATAATATTCAAATATGCAGTAGGTTATGTAGGAAGTTTAAAATGATCTCATCATCGGAAAAACTGTTTGTCAAACAATGATAAAAAATGTATTTATTTACAAAATTTAAAAAATTATAAACAAACATGAATTAAAATCAAATAGGTCTAAAAAATAAAATAATGACCTACACAAACAAAAATGTTTTTCGGCAAAGTAATTGATTACCTACTTCGAAAAAAAAATATAAACAATGGAAAATATCAAGAAAAATAAAAAAAAAAAGAACAAACCATTGTATTCAACGTTTGATTACTCTATAATTTCGAGTTGATTATGTAGAAAAGGCATCAGGTAAAATGCTAATCTAATACGAAGCACTGACATGAGTCTTAGTAATTAGTCGAAGGAAAGAAGAAAACACAATGTTTGGCCCACGCATTCCCAAAAACTGATGCTATCTGTAGTCTAATGTGTGTTTAAAACTAAGCGTCTGTAGTGTTAACAACAAAAATCGTGTATTTTGTATCACTTAAAATTATAGTACTTCTAAAGTAACTATGAAGTATTCCTCATATTAATAACATAATGCCTGAACATATGCAATCCGTGGTGATTATTATTTAAAAACAATTTCAAGCTCATTTTTTGAGTATTAATTAATTTGTTAGTTATAGTAATAAATTTTCGTGTATTAATATATTATAGGCCATAGAGAATATCTTTTTAAAAATATTTTTTGGAATTGATCGAGTTCATATTTTTTTTTGAATCGGATTCATAACGAACACGGCAATAATTAACAAGTACGCCGCACTACACACGCAAATCGATTCCGAAATATAATTTATGTTTATTGAGGATTCTGGTATAACACCAAATGATGAAACGTTGATCCAAAAGTTATCGAGGTGCGAGGTTTAGTGGTGCAAAATAGAGGATTCATGTGCAATGTGGTTTATTTTGTGTTTTCAATCCATCCTGTCGTGAATTAATCCGGCGAATGGGCCGCTGGCGGTCATCTCATCTATCACATAATGTCCAGATGATTGCGGGCCTCTGCGATTCCAGCAGCGTTAGCTGATGCTGTCAGAGAACTGCACATACATACATATACACACACGGGTGCATGTTCTACTGATAGATAGCGTTTGATTTATAATCGATTGCTGGTCGGTCCGCTGATCAAGCGATATTGCCCTTCACGTTTCAGCATCCCTTACACTATTTCATCGAACTATTGCATATGCTTATACATATGTATGTATGTACATACATGGTATACACTATTAATGATTGTCGTTTGCAAAAATGCACAAAAATTATCAGAATATCCTACATTTTAAATTCGCACTGGCGACCCTGCACATATCTTATTGGTAACATATGTTACGGCTACTAGAACTTTAGATGAATATAAATATTTATATCACATATCAAGGTGATTTCGTCTATAATTTTATACCATCCTAACAACGTTAATAATTGTATAACGAGTGACTAACATGTAAAATCATTATAATTTTCACTTTAACAGTATAACTAACGAAGCTGCTGCGTAAATGAATTTACATGCAACCTACGACGTATTCAAGATAGACATATCACGTGATTGGCCATTACCGATGACTCATTTTGCGTTGCGTTGCGTTGTGTTGCGTTGCATTGCATTCATCCGAATTGATGATAACCTGGAATTGACCGACTACCATTCTAGCTTCACTAGTTTTCAATATTATTGTTATTCTACGCATACACTTAATATAGTAATTATAGTCGAGATAAATAGTAGACTGTCGCTATCGCGAAGCGATAGACCCATGCATTTCCTGCAACAATTATTATTGAGCACAGTTTATGAGGTCATTCTATTTATAGGTAATCAAACCCATAATCAGTGTTTTAATATTTACGATTTTAAAAAAGTGGTTTTGTTGTGATGAAATAATTTGCTAAATTATACGATAAAAACAATGTGTGATGTAGAGTACGGTTTAAGTAAGGATTAGTTGAACAGAGAGTAGACATGAATAATAAAATGGTTTTAAAACCTTATGAAAATAATTCTTTGCTTTGAATCGTTTATACAAACTGGGTAAACTTGCACGATGCAATTATCTGGAAAAATAGTTAAAACTTTTAAAGAAATGTGAGGCTGCTTGAGAAAGAATAACTAGGACGACACGACGCGACGCGACGCGACGGACGGTAAGAGAACTAACAAGTTGTTAATCTTAATACCATATACCACCCTAGCAGCATGTTACCGTATTAGCGAAAGAACGAAAAGTGTCGTTTGAAAGAAGGAAGTTGTTAGGAGAATGAAAACTGTACCTACACGAAAATGACAAATAATCAAGCGAGTAAGTAGGGAACTTGCTGCGTTTGGGATGGAACTAAGAACGGAAGAGTTTACATAAAGTTTTTAAGTAAAAAGTTTCCAGCTACATCGTTGGAAAATTATTTATTTAAAAGCGGTTAATAGCGACGAAAACAGATGGTAGTTCTTTTTAATGGAAGCACTGCGAGCACAGAAATACCATGTTATAAATAGCGCTTGAAATTTTGACCACACTTTTGATGTATTGGCTATTAAAAATCTTTCAAAAGTATGTGTTCCTTTAAATATTATAACATGTTATTTATATTGCTTTTTATACGTTCAACAGTATTATCGTTCCTTTCATACTATAATAACCAATACATACTATAATAACCAATACATACTATAATAACCAATACATATATATATATACTTAGGTACATAAATTCCAATACCTATATTTTTAGAACTAATAATATTTAATAATAAATTTAATCATTTCAAATAGTTCAGCAATTTTTTTTACGAAAATGGTAGGTTGTTTGATTTAAAAATAGTTTTTGCATTTTATGAATATCTCAGCGCAGAATTTTATTATAACCATGCCATAGAAATAATTGGCGATTTCTATATATGTATCTAGTACCAAGTTACGTTAACTAAAAGTATCTTTAAATATCTTGATAAATACAATTGTTAAAGTTACAAAACTTAAACAAACTGCAAAGTCCATCAAAACTAAATTTATTTACTTATAGCCTAGTGTAGTTTAAATTACAGTTACCAACTTGAAGAACTTTGTTTATGTAGCAAACTAATGTAAACAATTCTTGTAATAAACCCAAACATTCAAACATTTTAATTTCAGAAGTCTAGCATAAAAAACGTATACTGATATACATATACGAACAGTTTTAAAATAAAACTGTTGATGGTAAAACACACACACACACATTCATAAATTCGTGTATGCATACAGTACATAAAAAATTAACTAGAAGCGTCAGCTGTTATGAAAACCTGCATAATTAAAATCACCACGTTCACATTTCCGAGTAGGTATCGGGGAAAAAACACACTACTCCTCACACTTTGACTTCGATACATTGGTCAGGGGCGTGCCCTGGGGTAGGGTGAAGAGCAGGGTTAGGAAAATAGGACGAAGGGAAAAGTGGAGAACACCTTTTTCACCGTGTCGGTAATGGCGTAGCCCGAATTCGGCGCGCCGGAAGTGCAGAGAAATGGATGGTGAGCGAACACGCTAAAAGCAACGTCCAACCCAAAGAGACAGATAACCAAACGGGGTTATATTTCGCTTCAGGATCTCTGATGGGAGGCAATGGTATATCCGTGCAACAAAAACACTAAATAATAGATACAGTTGCCAGATTGATGAAAATATAACAATGTCTTCTCACTCATTTGAAAAAAATTCGCTATTTTTAGGATACGCATCAGTGTTATATCATTACAAGAGTACCCCCTCCCCCTCCCTCCCAATATTTGGTTAGATAATATGATAATAATCGATGTTTCATCTGAAGAATTAAAAATTAATTGTAATTGTGAGACACCAGTAGTAGTAGTAGCTTTTCAACAGAAATTAAAAGAAAATAAAGACTCAAAATAAGTACCAACATAGAATTTCGTTAGCGTCCAAAAAGTTTGAACACGATGGCCTCGCAGCGGACGACAACAAATGCAAAGTCCATGCACACACAATTGGAATTGTTTTATCCCCATTTAACTTTATATGGCAAACACCAGTTTCAAATTACTACTATGTTTGGGTTGGGTTAGAATAGCAATAGTAAGGATGGGATGTGATGTTTTTGTTCCCAATTCTTTGGTGGTGCATTTTATGAAGCAGAAAGAAAATAAATTCTGTCGTTTACGACACTCGGTGTGTTGGTGTTCCGTTCCGATGCAACGCGATGCCGAAGGATGACACTAAAGTAAAGTGTCTGCGAACTATTGACTGGTGGGATGATAAAGCGAACAGCTGCCGCGAATATTCTCGTGTGTAATAAAAATTATAAATCTGGTATTAAAATGACAAATACTTTCTTACTCAAAATAAAACAACTGTTTTTCAAATTAAAATAGAGCTTCCTTCCGTTATAATTTTCCCGAAAAAAATGGCCTAGCTAAGATATTAAAAAAACACTTTTAGATCGCCCAGAATATAAATTAATAAATCAAATACGATTTGCTATAGGTAGTATAACATTTATACAGATAGCGATTGTTCATATTTTATTAAAAATAGAATACTTGTTCTCTTTTTATTAAAAAAAAAAGTGATGTTTTATGCTTTCTACTTTTAAAATACTCGTAAAACGTGTCCTATGTTGATTTAGCAATTTGGTCTCCATTCCCATAAATTTTACCAAATAGCCACATTTACGAAGGTATTTTACGACCATGACAGTATGACAGTTTTAGTAGATTCATATAATATAAAATACCATATGACACCCTTATTAAAATAAAAATAATGCATAGAAAACTACGAAAATTAACATAATATTTATATATCCAACATATGTGTCCATACAGCTCAAAACTTACCATATGTTTCAAGATGCGTGAACAGATAATATGATACGAATGTTTTAAACTGCTTTGCTACTGCTGGTATACAAACGGTAAAAGAAGATTTCTTTAATTGAAAACGACGCCATACTATTTGCGCTTCTGGGAGATTAATTAAAAACGTTTTAATGAAAAAAAGATATATATGCAATACCTATATATGTATTTATATATATAAACACAATTTACCTAGTGTGATTTGTTCTTTTTAACTGTTAATCCCAACAAACTTAAAGAACAATTAAAACTGTTATTTGTCTTTGAATATCAAATTTATTTGCTAATAAAGATTCTACTCTGTGAAATTTGGTTCTATTTAAATTTGTTTTACAAAATAGGGATAGTAATTATTATGTGTCGCTTATCGGATCTATTGAACAATGTCATATAGATATTTGATTGTTATCAGTTGTATTTTCAATTATAATTGCAAATACAGCACCGGATATGATTAATAATCATGTTTTAGCGCTAGTGTATAATTAGTATAGACTTTAATATAGTATTTTTATAAATTCACTAGATTTATGTTGCGAGTTTGTGATACAGTTTATATTTACCTTAGAAAAATAAAACGCCATCAAAGGCCCGACAATAATGTTAAAATATTGAGATAACTGTTATCGATATTTTTGAATAGAAAGTGATGCTTATCATGGTTAAATAATGAATTTTACGAAAAGCTGATAAGGTTTATTTTTAACATTTGTGTATAGGAAACCTACCTTTATTTTCCAAACGTTATTAAAATAATTAAATTTACTTGAGAACATAATTTTAAAATACCTAATCCAAGATATGACCAAATAGTTATTTTCTGTACAATTACTTCAAGAAAGTTTCAACGCAGATAAAGAATTCTACAAGAAAATTTGCGCACGACACAGTAACAGTAGTTTGAGAGTAAGTTATGGGGTAATTAGTAAGTAGCATGCGTAATGAATATTAAACATTTTAACAAAAAATAAAGAAAATAAAAGTAAAATCAGTTTAAAAAAGCACCGACTGTATTACGTCTCGTAATCTCTTGCGAGGCAATTTATAATTTAAATTTGAAATTTTTTCAAGTAAATCACACAGTAGAAATGTATGCATATGCTTTCAGAGCATGAACTATGCTGAGCTGCGCTGCGCTGTGTTGTGTTGTGTTGTGGTGGTGCTTCATGATGAGGTTTTTATATTGTACGTATTTTGTGCCGTATTGGAATGCAAATGTGCCAGTAAAGATTAAGTAATCTGTTTCGTAAGATGCTAGATATTTAAATGTCGCGAAGATGCGGGCGACAATTTTTATTTTCATTGAAAAGTCACTATTGTTGGTTCTACGGCTATACGGAAGAGCGTAAGTGATTCATCATTCTCAGAATTGAATTTTATATGAATTGTGATTAACTTAATAAAATTTAAATTACGTAAAGATTTTAATAAAAATGCATAGAAGTGAAAAACTAATTTCTCAATCAAATTTTAAATACAGTTAAATTATTTTAAAATGGTATCAAAATATGTCAAATAAATTTTAAATAATAACCCAATTAGTTTTAAAACTGAATAAATGTGATTTATCTTTTTATTTATGGAGGTAATTTAGAATTTTGGTTAATTATAATAATTTCATAATTAAATTAGACAATTATAGTTTGGATAATCGGCCATTCAATTTGTGAATGTGTGCGTGAGTAGTTTATTTTTTATACACATGGTTCTTTGTGTGTAATGAACTTTTTCACACATTCGTATGTATATAATATGAATTACAGTCTAGACTGGAACTGGACGTATTTAAAATCATCGCATGATAACTACAAATATATGTGAGTTTTATTATATTCATTATGCTATGAAATGGGGCATGAACATCAATTTAATTATATTAAAAGTTATTTGTTTGATATGTTAATTGTATGCATCATAGTTATAATTAGACAGTGCCCTATAACATTTGTTTCTATTAAATTAAATAATAATTTCAAACTGGAGTGGCTTTCACTCTAGTTTCTTATATTATTGTTTTAAGGTGAACCATCAGGCTCCTTTAGAAAAACATCGTGCCTTGCAAATGAAAATTTAAAAAAAAACATATTTTGATCTTGTATTAATTTTTAAAAAAAATTAAAACTATGAAAAGTGCCTATTTTGGAAGTTTTAATTTAAAAAAAAAAAGTCATTCGATGTGTATTTGCATTAAAAATGCATGGTAAAAATTTCATTTATTTCTAACTAGTATTATTGGAGATAAAAAATAAAAACCCCTAAAATAGGCACTTTTTCAAAGTTTTTATTTTTTTCTCCATTAATACAAGATCAAAATAAGTGAAATTTTTACCAGGCATTTTTTATGCAAATACACATCGAATGGTATTTTTTTAAATTTTCATTTGCAAGGCACGATGTGTTTCTAAACGAGCCTGATGTATATCAAATAATCTAGTTATAATACAAACTAATTTTCTTTTAAACATATACACACAGCAAATAATAGGAGTTTGAATTATTTGTTAAAAATAAAACTTTATAGCCAGCTATTGTGCAATATAAACATAGTACGCGCAAAACGTACGAAAATGCAATGCAACTGGCTGTACAAATATTACAATGCAAACAGTGTGTGATGCGGTAGGTGAAGCAACCCAGCACGGCGCGGCGGCTACGTGTAGTAGTGTATGGTGTAACAATAATTACGTTCAGAGTTTATATCGCGAAGACCTTTCATGTGAAAAGTAAAAGTAAAAAGTTGGAAACAAACAAACAACAAGTGCAGTTCGGCAATGATACACACTTTACCGTTATAACTGTGGAGGTAGCCAATCACATGAAAGCGCATCTGAACATAGTGAAACGTGCGCGCGCATTTATAGTAATAATAAATAACGCGCTCTATATTTTTGTACCGTCTGTAAGTCACGTGATCTGGTAAATCTTATATAGCACTCTTAAATGGGCATTGTTTTTTTTTCTGTGTTTCTTTTCTGCGTTTTGTTGCTTCCATTCTCTTTACTCTCACTCCTGGTTTCTTCTTGTTCAAAGTTTACTCGAAAGCAATTAACTCTCGTTTCACGAAGAGCGCAGAAAAAATAAAACAGCAGAGAGCGCGCGCGAATCAATAAGTTGGCGTTGAGGATGAACCTAATGAAACGCTAGTTTATACAGTTTTGTTCTTTCTTTCTCTTTCTGATAGTATAGTTACCCATTTTTGATATCTTATATACTAAATCGGTTGAGCTTTTTTACTGCCATAAAATACAAATATATTCGTTAGTGTGCATTGTTTAAAGCTAAATAGTCAAATTTGAATTTTTAAGCTTTTCTTTATATACGTAAGCCTTACAAAGAATAGAAGATGGTATAATGAGGATCGATACATTGTTTGACTTTATTGGAAATTTCGCCTTTCTTTTGTTTATATATTTCTTCATTAAACGAAAATGAATCCACTTAATATTGTTTAAATTATTTCATAAGTACCATGTAAGCAACGAACAATAAAATATTTTCCGACTTTTCATTGAAAATGCTTGAACAAAGAGTAATTACGGATTCATCAATTATCTGATTAATAATTGTAATCTTGAATTCATGGTATTTAAAAGCTTCTTACGCCTGTTTGAATCAACACCAATTAATTTTAATTATTTTCGTAAAATTGATATTTCATAATAAATATCGTTACCTACTTATGTTTCTTATACATGTCACCAATATATAGAACCATTGTAAATTTTCTTTGGCAATAGAAAACAATAATGTAAAAAGCGATCTTATACTCGCATATACATATTAGATTAAAAAAGTTGTGTCGCTTTAAATGACTTTTAATGGAAATTGGGAAAATATACGTAGGTATGTACGTAGATAAAGTGAATTTTCGATACAGAATACATTTAAATAGTCGCTGGTTTTATGGTAGGTGAGTATAAAAGAATTGAAATGTTGAGTGAAAAATAAAGTGAATTCTAAATGTTGTAGCGTTCGCTGGCTGGCTGGTGTTGAGAATCATTTTAAAACGTATGTATTAAACTTTAAAAACCTTTTACAAGCGCCCGCGTCTGATGTATAAAAGGTTTTCACATTTAATCGATCGTTAGATGGAACTTGCGTTTTAAATAGAATTTACACATGCACCACTATATTATATTCTATTGTGTTGTGTTGTAAGGTGGATTTCACTCGGGCATTACAGGGTCGGATCAGGCTTTTATTACTATTTGTTCAACTACATAAATAATAAATCATTACACTTTTACCGTAAATTGAGTCAATATACCCCATTAAAATGCATGACCAGCAACATATGTATCATATTCATGATATTTCAAATATACCACCATAACGCTTTGATAAAATAATTTAATTTTGAATTACCTATTAAAACTATATTTCCGTTTTTAAATTATAAAACAATGAAAATACATTTTTTATTCATTACCTAATGTCAAAATCCTCGTAAGATTATGTTGGTTTAATGTTATACCTATATTAAGTTTACTTTAAATTTCAATAAGACATACATTCCTAGATTTGGCGATAGTGGATAGAATTATTGATTTGTCTTTGAATGTTTGTATGTTGGGATTTAATATTGCAAATAGAAATCAACTGAATTGTTTTTCGTCCGAGAAAATAAAACATTAAAACCGACAACCAATTGTCTGTCATTCTTTTCCACTGCCACCAAATCTAAGAAGTCACAGTTGTATGATTTTGAATGGACCCTATACCACAAGTCCAACCCTGGATACTCATAAGTAATGGCGGACTCGCGGCTGGTCGTTGGTTTAGTATATTACCATACGACATTGCTCTAGCACTATAATCGCTTCGGCTCGTAAACATGCTCCCGTTTCTATTCCGCTACTGGCAATCTGCTAATTGCCTTATTGTGTTCGGACTCTTTTATATTACAACCCGCAACACCACGCGTAAGAGCGCGTGTATATGTGCGTAATCTTATCGTGCATACATATATACATATATATAGCCTCGCCATGGCTTTACACGCGTTACACTCGCATAAACAGACGGCATTTTATTTGGAATTCACTCAATAAAAACGACATAATACCTGACTACATCAAATTTTACACAGTTGGGAAACATTCAAACAACAAAACGCATATTTAGACTTCAAAGGGAATCATTCGAAATACACTATAGGTACACCAAATAAACCTAATTTTGTTCTTTAAAAACTAAACAATTTTTAAAAGAAAATTGATAAGAATCTCATAACTTTAAAATTAATTTCTAACATTTTAAAAATATCATCCATGAACCATAAGTCAGTCCCTCATAATTACAGAATCTTTTAAAAGTCATCAAACCCCGCTTTACGTCGTTTTTTAGCGGTTTGAATAGATACGCATATAGATATATATTATATATATATATATATATATATATATATATATATATATATATATATATAATATATATATATATATATATATATATTTATGATTCTATGAGTTGCATTAACATCAATAAACAATGATAACGGTATCTATTTATAAAACAAAAACAACAACATTAACCATCATTTAAATAACTGCATCTACAACGAATCCCGTTTTAATATGTAAATACGACAACACTATATTGGCGCGTTGTTTTACAATCATAAATTAACCGCAATAATAATCGTCCAGAACGTCGTATCCATCACCGAGTCCTGTATTGGTTTTGGTTCGATAATAAATGTGTTTGTTATTTTTAGCAGCCCTGTGCAATATATACGAGAATATAAAAATAACAGTCCCCTTCCGTCCTCCGCCCCGCAAGCAGTGATGTCCGCACGAAATATTCGGTAAAAATAATAAATGCGACTGCCGATGTTTTTACAGCCAATTCCAATGGGTTTTCGATGGAAACTTTAGAAGCATTTGAATATCACAATGGTATGGTTACTGAGTTATCGCAAACGACTTCTAATAACGACGGTCTACTAACGATATAACTTTTTTATACTTTTTATTTGTTTTATTTTTTAATTGAACTGAAGTACAAGATAAGTTTTCTATATAGCAAAATTGCTTAATAAACTTCCGCAAAAAACATTAATTCCACGAAATAATTTAATATAAAGCTCAGAAAGCTTTCTACTTTGTACGGTTTTATTAAAACTAAAGCAGATAAGGTTTTTAAATTTAAAAAATAATTCCAAAATCATATTTGTTTTTAATATTTTGTATTTTATGAAATAAAAGTAGAGTTAAAAATAAAAAATAAACAAGCACAAAAACGTATGATGCAAAATATCATTATTGCCGTTTTAATGAAGCTAATTACATTGAATGGGAAGCCGTATACAATCAACAACGTCCGCGTAAACAACCAATGATGACGGTTATGAAAAGTACCAATCAATGTTCACATAATAGAAATAAGGCCCTTATTTGATATATCATATCAGTCTAATATGAATTAAAACCCAGGAAAATATGCTAAATTGGCCCAAACGCGCAATAAAATCAAACATATTTCCTTTGTTGCATTTGAACATCACAACAAAATAAATTCTAAATGTGCCTGAATTTGTGATCAATAAATGCAGCTCGAAAATAAATTGCCGAAAAAAATTGTTTGTTCATTTTTACAATTACAATTTGTCTAATGGTTCAAGGTCATGCATTCACTTAAAACATATCCTAACGTGTTCTGTGGGAGTGAATTTGACAATATAAAAAGTAACGAAGGTCATATTTTAATAAAAAAATATCGACAAAAAATTCAACAAAAGTGAACGTTATAAAAAAGCGAATGAACATACTAAATTAACTGTGTCAGTAACAAATGTAGACCAAACTGGTTTTCGACGAGATTAGGATGGTAAATTATTTCGTAGAAATTAAATGAAAGTGAGACTGTCCAGATGATTTGTTTTTGCAATTGAACATTGATTGGCACTCAATTGTTTAATAGTACTCACTTGTTCTAATCAGCACTTGTAACTAAGAGTGTAAATGGTTTAAATAAAATTAATTGTTTTTTTTTTCTAATATATATATATATATATATATATATATATATATATATATATATATATATATATATATATATATATATATATATATATACAAAGAGAAATTCAGGTAACCGGTGAATCTCTCATCCAATGATATAGTTGGCTAAGCTGGTTGTATTTAGCCTAAGGCCGGATAGACACTAATTGTGTATTGTTTAAGCAATGGACTGTGTATAGGTGGTAGACATAGATATATTATATAACCTGGATTTGGCGTACCGGAAAACATTGTTTGTAGTGAGTACCTACCGAAATACCAACGAAATGAGAGCAGACATTTCACGGAAACTAAGTGCTTAAAATTAATACCAAACAGGAATTAGTTCAACAAGACGCAAGATTAAGACACACTTTGTTGTTTGTCTTCTCTCTGTACATGCTATTTGCATTCCCCAATTCCTATAGGGATCTTTCACCTTACACATTTTGTATCAATATTTGTTATTTTAGAAGTAAATATCTAATTAGGTATATTAATGTTATTTCTGCTCAAACCAATCTGAAAGTAGCCACAAATAACTCTCCTATACGTTCTGTTTATAACATTTGAAATAATGAAATCTGCAACTTAAGCTATCCTAATGCC
This sequence comes from Nebria ingens riversi, assembly GCA_018344505.1. Lineage (NCBI taxonomy): Eukaryota > Metazoa > Arthropoda > Insecta > Coleoptera > Carabidae > Nebria > Nebria ingens. The sequence continues at coordinate 231,171 of JADQWA010000400.1, forward strand.
TAACCTTTCACCTAACTTAAATGTTTACACTACACTTTTATTTCGTTTAAACAATAATACATTATTTTAATCCAAAACAAAGAATATTTATTTCTGTTGTTTTCAAATTATTGTATTTAAAAAAATATTGAGGTTTCGCATCCAAATAAGCATAAATATGTAAAAAATTAAATTTAGTAAAATTTGATTAAAAAAATAACATATTTTCTGAAATAGGATACGTGTTTTTTTTTTTATTAAAGCAAAAAATATTCCTTGTAAAAGTCATGTATGTTAAATTCTAATGAGGCACAGTTCAAATATTGACCATAACGTAAAATTGCGATATGATGGCAAACAAACCAGCGAAACATGCAAGAGGTAGGTAAGGATGTATGTATGTATGTACATAATAACTTTAGCCACAGGGTATACGGATACAATATAGGTACGTAATAATATGAAACAATTTCATATATGGATAAAACGGACCAAAGAGACAGAGAATTGGAAAATAAAAATGAGCAAATATACGAGAGGGAATCAAAGTTTCTGTGCCACAGTACAACAGATTATACGCGCATATTCCCCAGAGCTGCTCCAACACGTACCGTTATCATGGCCAACGTCCGAGAAAGGGTTGGATTTATCCAGGATAAGTAGTGCACTTACATCGTTATCTCACAATCAAATTAACTATGGTTTACGTTATCAGGACTCAGTTAAATTGAAGTTATATTTGGGATAGTTTTACTATAAACACACACACACACACACAGTTTATAGGTCGGTCATTTTGATAGATACGATGTTATTACTCATGTTTATACATTTTGGATGTATCGATTTAAGATTTTGCAGCAATCATTTATTTATGTTTCAATAAAAGTCAATTGAAACATCAATCTATAGAATTGACATTATTACCAACTCAAATTCAGGAAATAGCGTGGTGATATATTTATAAATTGCAATTCATTTGAAAAGTTCATTGCCGAATAAAAATACACTGCCATTATTATTTTGATTAACGTATTTATAAGTACAGAAATTAATTTTTTGTTTTGTTTATATATGATTGAATCTTTTATATACCTACATTGTATTTGATTTATTATTTAGACAAATGCAAGAGAGAACATTTATGCTAAATATGTTAAATCATCTTTTATTTAGTTAAACCATATTTAAGAAAATTTAGATGAAGTATTTCCTATTATAACTTCATGGCTATTCCCATCATATGGGGTGGCAAAACATTTATTGTTTTCTGTGGAAATAAAGTCGCCTTGTATTTAGAAAAATAAAGTTAATAATTTAGCATTTCCAGGTAAAGACAGAAAATATCTGATAAATTACGCAAAAGACATGAGATGTCATGGTTCGGCGAGCAATGACAGAAAATAGAACAGAAGAAAGAACAAAATTCCCCTTTTGCGAACGGACACATCAGCCTGGGCAGATCCGCCGGATGGATGATATAAATGAGCAGCCGTTGGACGCTGGTGGGCAGGTCTGCATGGTCCACGTCGGCCGTGGCCCGTTCAATCATAAAGATTAATCACTCGGCAGTGTCATGAATCCACAAGTCAACCAACCGCGCCGCAAACCAATGTATTGTGGTGGTGCGTTGTTCATATTAAGGCAGCACGATGTTTCATCAATTTTCTTCGTCGATTTCTCTAATGAAAATAGATAAGTTTTGTGGTACCGATCGATGGTTGATTTTTAAAACAAAATTATTTTTAAACCATTTCTAGCGTAATTCTTTTGATTGTTCGCTAAAAGAAAGAAGTAATATTGGTTTGATTGATTCGCAAATATCAATCAAATTTGTTCGTCGCATAGTTTCACTATGTTATTTAATATAGAAAAGTGAAATAATATGTTCTGAAAAGCTGTCGATTCAATTTGCCATCTTGAAGTTTTCAAAACCCTAAGTAATAATTGTGAGAGCTTTGTGCTTGTTCGAAGAAAGAATTTAACACTTGGATAACCCGGTATCAAGTTTCATTTCATTTGATAAATGGAATTGGCTTAATGGCCGCCTAACTTACTTAGCTAATCCTTTCAACTGTGCTTCAGAGAAATAAGAAGCACCTAGCTGTACTTAAGGATTACGCATTTGTTTTCAAATTGTTTTTTCAACATACAAAATAAAATCAATTTATTCTTTACTTAATGGAATATCTCTGCCTTCAATTCAAATATATATATATATATATATATATATATATATATATATATATATATATATATATATATATATATATATATATATATATATATATATATATATATATATATATATATATATATATATATATATGTGTGTGTGGAACAACAAGAGAGAAGATATATACAGGATTATTGGCGAAAACTGAACCATTGGGCAATGTGGTCTTACTGTTAAGTTAATAATAATAAATATTTGTTTAATAAGGTATACACAAAAATTCGACAAAGCGAATAAATAATTTTGTGTAGCTCCCTAGATCCGTTTCTGATGGTTAATTATTGTGTAATGTGGCGCGTACAATGTGAACCCGTGTAAGTGTTTGGAGAGAATGTGTCGTCATTTAGTACCTACCGTGTTTAGGCAATCGTCGACCGTCCGACAAACACAACAGGTCATTGACCCGGGGGCGACAAGGTTTTGCGACCTCTGCCACTTGCGAATTGAATGACAGGGCGCGCGTTCACTCACAGGCTCATACTCATTCGTATATACCGGAATAAATTATGCTGCTTTATGGGTCGTATGTTTTGTAAGTTCATGTGTGCGCGCGTATGTGTTTGTACGACCATCTTGGACTCGCCTTGCTTGTATTTGCTCAGTACAATACTTCATTAGAACATACATTTGGTCTGCTAACTTGGAAATATTTTATTTTTTCTTTTACCGTATTTATTTATTTAAGAGAATTTGTTGGTATACATTTGGCTTCAATTGTATTGATTATATATAAGGTTTTTTTAATTTTTTAGTACTTTTATTATTATTGAATTTACAAGGTATATTATGTTAAATTCTTAGTGAAGCTATAAGCATGTTTGGGTTAATTTTCTTAGAAATAGCTTTATATGTTTAAATCTAACCTTAATTTTTATTTGTAGTTCAACAAACTATAAAATCTCACGTCAAAGACACCGACAAGGTTTTTACGACAGAGATAACGGCTTTGTTAGTTAAATGTGGACATCTTTTCATTAGTCATTAGTGAAACTACGTGAATATTTACGATTAACATAAATTTATAGTTGACGGTGAACAACTTTAACATAGAATTTCAACGTTTATCGACAACAATCCTAGAATTACTTCTATTTTTTTAAATCATTTTATAATTTATATCTTACATATATCTTTTTTGCAATAAATAAATAAAAAGGTTTTTCTTGAAACTTGGGAAATATTCTACATCACCTTTTTTAAAATTTATTTGTCATGAAGTTATAAAATTATAGGACTTCCTATTTGTGTATTTAATTCAGTAAGGAATTTTAGAGAAAAAAATCTTCAAATCTATAAATTATAGTTCCATGAAAGCATCAAAGCTATACCATTGGTACAAAATAAAATTCTATAGGGGGCTTGACTATCAACACGTGTCTATATATATATATATATATATATATATATATATATATATATATATATATATATAATATATATATATGTATATATATATATATATATATATATATATATATATATATATATATATATATATATATATATGTATATATATGTATATATATATATATATATATATATATATATATATATATATATATATATATATATATACACATATACATATATATATATATACATATATATATACATATATATATATATATATATATATATATATATATTATATATATATATATATATATATATATATATATATATATATATATATATATATATATATATATATATATATATATATATATATATATATATATATATATATATATATATATATATATATATATATATATATTATATATATATATATATATATATATATATATATATATATAATTTTACGTTAATATTGTATGTTTACATTAATCTTAAATCAACAGTTTCGGTGAGGTTTTATTTATTCTCACATGGGGACCGAAAAAGCAACGCAACGCCCTAGTTTCACCAGTATATACAAACGCAAAGATACATACATACATACATACAGCGTACAATATAATTAATAATTTATTTACTGTGGACGACCACCAGTATAGCACACATCAAAATGGATCATTCTTGGATCATACGTAATGCATTTAACATACGGTTTGTGTAAAACATGATATGTGGCGCTGGTAAATCGCTAATAGAATAAGAATCCACACACAAAAATACAGAGAGTATGGTGGTATGCATGTATGTGTTAGCCATCTGGATAATTTCATGTTATAAAAGAAACCACAAAACATCAGTAATGGCGTGTGTATATTTATAAAATAGTTTCTTGTTACGTCGGAGCTACTTAAAAATTCTCTCACATCATACATACTTCGAGAAACATTTAGGTTCGATTTTAACACTATTTCAACACAGCGTGACATCAAATGTCACACTCGATTGAATTTTTATTTGGTAATAAAATCAACTACGCGGTCATAAAGTAGCATACACTTAAAATATATTAATTGCAAATATTATAATCTCTAGACGGGTTTCTCTTTACTAGTAAGTGTTCTATTTTTTTTTACTTCTAACCGAATTTGTTTTCTAAAAGTAAAATAAGTATCTAAGATTAAAAAATTTCCTGAACAAAAAGTTCGTCTATTATCGTCCTAAATCCAAAAAATATATAACTCATATATTTCGATGTTACTCGCTCGCTCGTAAGACCAAATTTTGTCACACCTTCTCCTCAGAAGAAACCGAATGGATTGACACCAAATTTTGTAGTATACATGATCTATGGAGTACACAATTCGTGCCCCAAACGAAACACCGACCTTAAATATTAACTTGAGAGAATGTTTGAAAATACCAAAAACAAATTTACATAAATATCCAATGACATTTTTTCAAAAATGAAAATCTAACGCCGTTAAAAAATATTTAATAACTGCCTAAAATTTGATTACATAAAATTTAATATAGAGTACCTAATAAACGAATTTATTTTAACTTTGTATATTTTAAATAATTTTAAAGTATAAAAAGATCAAACGTAAAAAAAAATATGTTACAAGAGAAAATGTAAATATTTAAAATGTCCTTCTTGTAACACGATATTCTTTCAAATAATCCTTTATTTCGTATATGACTTTGTAATTCCTGAATTCGTATTATATTTCTAATAAGCTCTTCTCTGCGAAGTTTCCAATTACCCTCTTGTAAACATAATAAGAATCTAGTGTTCCACAAAGTTTACCAGTTTCTGTCTGGAATGATGAGCGTTGTTCTGTGCCATTGCATTTATTTTATTATCCCTTTGTTTTCAAACAATAACGGCCAACAAATTATACTCGGCAACTAGAATCTCTCTGTCTGTTTCATTGCCAAGTCGTTGTTGCTTTGATGTCATCGAACGACAATTTATTTGAATTCAAATGGCAAAGGATGCATTGGTTTTTTTTAATTAAACAATTTTGGTAGTCATTCTGAGACAAGGCAGACTTTCGAATGGCGTTTTTCGTTTGTTTTTTCCACTTTCAAATGAATCACTAAAACAAATGTACATTGTTTGTGAAGGTTAACGTACAACCTAGAATTTATTACATTTTTCTTGTCATGTATCGTGTATGGCTATTATTTTAATTGACACTTCATAGTCGCCTATACACATGCAATTTATGTACCACTATGATAAAATTATCACTTGTGCAACTGTCTCAGTGTAATTATCCCGAGTATATATTTGAAAATTGCATTTTCCTGTATATACATTATTGCATCAACAATATAAAAAAAAAAAAACTCTATTTTTGTTACCATTTTTTTCTTTACGTAGTGCACTAATAGCTTCTCTTGCTTTGAATGAAGTTATTAAATTTGTAACGTTTCCAATTTTCTCCTCACTACTTTCAGACGGATATTGTATTTACATCAAAAACGAACTTCATTATGTCTTTTTGTGATACAATAATAATTTTTTTTTTACTTTAAATTAAATTCCTATCAAATTATTAAAATAATATTGTTTGTAATATCGACGTTGCTTATTGATCTTAACCGGCTGTACCCGAAAGAATAGTAATATGTGTGATTCAGAAAGAATATATTTAGAGAATCGCATTTTTACGTCACAAGAGTAATGCATTGGTGTTGGGGTAGTTGCGTAGAGGAAGGGGTTCTTGTGTATATGTGAACGGTTTGGTGGGTCGATTGTTCGCGGTTCTCGGGGGCGGACGCGACCAAACGGCTGATGTGATGCACAAGTTGCGTTCTTGAGAAAGGTCCGGGTAAAGGCCGAGGTTACCTGCGCAGTGCCGCACAGCGCACATTTGGAACCGCGTGCTTTGCAGCGGCGCCACATACGTAAGAAGTATGTATAAATAATACGACGGAAGGAAACAACATACCAAAATTGAAAATTAACTTCAAAAAGTTGCTATACTCTTTCAGGCTAACATTTACATATTGGTTTAGTTAGTTTTCAACACAGTAAATAAATAAGATGTGTATTGACTTATAGATTAGCGTTCTTATACAAAAAAGATTAACTTTTGTTTGTACAGATAACTGTACATAAAACAACAAACACGGAAAAGAAATGTATTGGTTATTTGATGTATGTAGGTGCATCACTCAGCTCGACTGTTTTTAGTCCAGTGTGATGAATCAACATATAACAGACTGACGTTTTATTTTAATTGCTTGTCTCAAGTGGCGTGATTACTTTACACGTATCCCACAATTTTTTTTTGTCTCAACAAATATTTTAAATTAAAAACACTCTAATTCGAATTGTTAAATTATGTATTGTTAAGTTAGAATATGTACTTTATTCGAAATAAAATTTTATAAACGGATTTCTTAACAAGAGGAATATTTGTTTTTATTTTTATATACACAGCTCGTATTTTCTCTTGTTTTCAAATTCTTTCACTGTTTCTGCAATTTGATATTTGAGTAAATTTTCATTTGATTTGCAAAGTTGTAATACTGCCTGAAGTTCTGTGACCTGCGCTCATGTATTCTATCACCCGGCGTAGATGTTCACCAACCACCGGCCACACAATCACACACACACACACGCATTCCGTTGTGTATATAGAAACCCATGATATATGGTTCCCGATGCGGGAATTACACTAACATGATGGCCACCGACTTATTACACCGTTGCTGTATACAGTGTCGCACTTGCAATATGTCACCGGTGCCCGTACCGTAAACCAACCAACACCCGGTGCTTCATGTCTTGCTATGCATTACATCGCAAATTGTGGTTTTCAAACCTGAACACTCTAATTGCCCCGTGGACAAATTGTTTACAGCAACATTTTTTGCCAACCAATTGATATTCGTTTTCCCGTCCAGAAGCACTCAGAATTCCTACCAATGATCAAGTTGCTCTTATTTATTCTATAATAAAAATATAGTTAATTTCAAAAGCTGAAATGGCTTCGTCATGCAGGCGTTATTACAATGTGTGAGTCCTGTCAATCATTTATGAATTATTTATAACTTAAACATAATTACTTGGCGCGTGTACACATGCCTTTATGTAGGAAAGCTTTTTGTAAGTTGTCTGGTCATTTTAATTTTATTTTCACATCCGTTTTACTTATAGGACATTTTTAAATTATACACCAGTGATAGGTTTTAATAGTCATCTTGAAGCGGGTATAAACATAAATTGTAATTTTTTAAGATCCTTTAGCAATTTAACTCGTTTATACGTGTAATATGTCTAAACTGCGTGTTTAATCTGGAAATATTCGATTAGAATCAATCAAACTAAATGTAAATTTGTGCTACAGATTTATGTAAGACAATTTATGACTTGACAAATGCCATATAGCCTGGAAGCATGCGTTAGCGTTAGTAGCGAGCGACTGATGAGACTATTAGATACACTATTCAACTTTTGGGTAATATGGCGTGAAGATGAATGTACTTAATGTACATTTGTTTAATTTCTAGAAATCATATTTCCAACAACAATTATAAACATAATAGTGAAGCAAAAGAAAATAGATTGCGTATTGTTCTAGAACTGCACAGCGCATACCTAAATGAGATATTTCAAAAAACGTGAAAATAAAAAGTAGATGGTGGTAATTAGGAAAACAAACAGAGAGAACGGAAAAATAAACAAAATACAAAACTAGTTTCAAAAGCAGTTAGAAATAAAACAATGAGAGACTCACGCGATAATGCAATCAGGTACGTTACGTATAGTTGGTAGCTTGGGAGGGTATTAGATTATCACAACAGAAACAGGGAAAACGCAACGACGAGACATTATTATTATTATAAAGCGTACTTCATTGCACATTAATATCGTATACACTTGCCAGCATTAGATACTACCTATATGTTCTCAAACAAATTTAAATGCCTATTATTATTTTTGTACTTTCTTTTACGAAGTAATAAGTAAGTATTGTAATCACGAAAAAAAAAAATTCTCCAAATTTTAACGGAAATACACCTTTTGACCTTCCCTGAATCGAGTCTGACTATTTTTGGAATGACGTCTGTGTGTGTGTGTGTGATTGTGAGCGCTCTACAGGCTACACTGTTGAAGATAAAATTATGAAACTTTAAACTTAAGATTTGTATATGCCTGGGAAGAAAACCTCCTATTTTTGAAAAGCATATTCAAACCGGAAGTGCATGTTTACTTGAGACACTTTTTGCATATCTTCGAAACGGCTGCACTTACAGTAAAATAATTATAATTAAAGTTAAAGATATTAATGATTTGAACAACTTTTGTTTGAAACATTTCTTCAAAAAGTGTACCAGTTACGAGAAAATTGCTATTATCCTATTTATATTGCCATAGTTACATAGGTATGGAAAATTATATATAATAAATCGTATCTACTATGCATGTCAACTGTTTTATATATTCAAATATTTATTGACATTTAACATTTATTGGCAGTGTCACAAATAAGTTTAGTTAGCAAATAGTTTAAAATATTATATATAAATATTTTCTCTGGTTTAAAGTTAATTTGAAAACTAAAAAATGCCCGGCCATAATAATGTTTAATAATATGTAATGAATAATGATATTTTCTTTATACTACTATAAAATCCAACATTTAAAATCTAAAATACATATGTTTTCTTTGGAAATCTGACAATAAACTAACTTTACACTTTTATTGGACAATGAATGAAAATATTTTCTTGAAATTTAAACATTTTTATATTTTTATTTATAAATTACTATCAAATCTTAATATACTAACTACGTAAAAGAATGTTTAGGGCCAACACATGGCCGATGTTTATTTCACTGTGTGCACATTAATATAGAAACACCTTCAAATGCAAGTACATATATTACAAGTCAACAACAACAGTTAAAATCAACCGTTAACTAATTAGAACTTTGCTAAATATTAAATGACTCAGCTACAACTGAATCTAAATGTAATAATTATTGAATCAAAAGAAAAAAATGAGAATACATTATTTTTAATTTATATGCGTCTAACAAATAATTATAATAATTAGTAATTGCGACACATCACATGTTAATTAGAGTGAGACGTGTTAATATTGGGTTTTATGTTTTTTGTCACACTCAGAGAAATCTGAGATTATCATTAGATATATTACCGCCAAGGCTGGACATATAATGAAAGCTACAAATTTACTAAAGAAATGAATTTTAAAATCCTGAACGTGCCTGTAATGCCACCTAGACATAAAATGTACACGTTCTAATAAAATACTATGTGCTAATCTGGTTTGTAACCACATGAAGAATCACGTCGAAGAAATAACGACATTTCATAAAATATGATAGCACATTTTTAAGTGTGTGGCGCGCTTTTGCGAGGAATGGCGGGTGAAATGGCGCGTTGACGTTATTGGGTTTTTCATTGTCGATTAAATTAAACGCATGAACCCTGTGTGAATTATTATGTCGATCTGCTGGGATATGGAGAACTGTTGAGGGGGTGCAGCAGGGCACAGAGGGGAATAGTAATAAAGTTTCGCTGTTTACTTTGGATTTATGTCGCGGACAGCCACTAGGCGCAGGCGCATTACGAGCCGGCAACATTTCGGGCCAGAGTTTACGATGTATCCCATACATACAATGTTCACGTTCAGCACATTGTGTGTGTGTGTGTGTGTGCGTATATATGTATGTGCATCATAGTTTATTGTCCTGAGCCATAAACGTATACTGCTACACCAGCCTTCGGTTGTTAAACCAGAAGTTGTCAAACCATCACTGGTTTATGGTAATCAAACAGTTTATATTCTTCATTTTAATTATTAGCGCTCCAATCTATTTCGGTGACATAAACATTAATAAATACGAGTATGAAACGTCATTTGAATCAAAGCTATAGTGGATCTAACTATAGATTTCAAAGAAAGTAGGAAGTTAACCGCACGGACGGACGAGGTTTATTTAATTTGTAACTTGTATTCCATCAACTGGTGCCTGGAGATACATTTTTAATTGGTATTCTAATTTAATGAAGAAAATGTTCATTCGTTAATTGCAAATTATGATTATATTAATTATAATTTTAATTTATTAACACTGCCTACCATATTGGCGAGAAAAACAAAAATGTTGCTCGTCAAATAAATTTCATATTATAATGTGTAAATATTTTAGCGAAATTAGTTTGTACAGATTTCATTTGCGGCCAATATTATTAATGGAAAATGCACTTTTGTTATCTGAAGTGGTGCAGTTGATATTAAACTGATTTTATATATGTATATAAAACATCTGCAGTGTCGTTCACAAAACTTTTTTATACGTAGCAGGTATATTTTGTTTAGATAGAAGGGAGATTAAAATACAAATTTAAGAAAATATAATTATTCATTATGCTGTATTAGCCATTATTATAGCCCAACGTTTTTTAGTTTTGAAGAAAAATATAACAATACAATTTACAGTTCTTATAGCAACACATGATAAAACGGGAATCGTAAATGATCCTTCAGTACAAACTAACAGGCTCCACACGTTTTTGCTAAATATATAAATATATATATATATATATATATATATATATATATATATATATATATATATATATATATATATACATATATATATATATATATATATATATATATATATATATATATATATATATATATATATATATATATATATATATATTGGAGCTTGGAGCACTAAACATTTTAATATCGCACTAAGTAATTATTTGCAAAAATATCTGAACACACAAGTGGCAAATTTCAGTATTACTCAAAGCTACATATGCATAGGTATTCAAAGTTAATAGCGCTAATTTGATAAATTATTAAATCGGATACCATAATTGAATGAAATAGCACAAAACACGGATACGAGCATCCTTAATAATGTTATTTTATTTTCATAGTTGAATCCGAGCTAAACATGTATGTATGTACATACATATATACAATTCTCTTATTGAAATAAATTGCAATTATTTTTGCAGTTGCGTTTGATGCACTTCATGTGCAGAGCAATATACCAACAGGAAATAGTTCTTGCTGTCATTCTCAGGATGCGATGTTATATTTTCGAAAGTATAAAAAGCACCGTCCTCCCCCTTACGCTTTTTTTTGTTTTACGATCTTTTTATTTCTCACAGGCGGCCAGGAGGGCTTCCGTGGTAATAACCGAAAAAACCATTGCACAGATTGCGAGTTTAAAATGTGTGTGCAACGACAGGCAGGAGTGTGTGTGTTTGTGTGCGTGCATATGACATAAACAGCCCATTTGCTCTGGCACACAACATCCAGTGCCCCGATTTTTATTACCGCGGTTATTATATGTTCGATTAGTTATTTTACTTGCGTTACTTCAATATGGCAGTGATAAAAAAACGCCGGATTTTTATTTCCAAATTGAATTACACGCAGCGTTACTTTCACTATGGTTTAGATTGGTTTGTGGCCACTATTTTGTTTTATACGTCAAGTAATCGATCATCTTATAGGGCTACGTATAAAATATCAACATTTTTTCATTACTTGAGTATATATTGTACATTCACCAACAAAATGCTACAATACGAAATTAATTTGTTTAGAAACATCCCAAAAATGATTTAGTTCCTATTCAAATTGGACAAAGTTTTTACTTATTATTTACTCGAACGGTTATGGTTGTAATTATTGGAATGGGAACAATGAATAATTTATATTTTACTGGTTTTGTTCCAACTGAATTTTAAATAAATTGCAAATATTAACTGGCGTCTAAACCTACCAAGTTACGTAACGCATTTGAAAGTAGCATGCAAGCAATCAGAATCAATAATCGAATAATAAATTTCAAACCCATTCAATCGTATCGCAGTAGGCATGTTTTATGCACCTTGCTTGAGGCTAATGTGCACCTTGTTAAAGATTATTAATGTTTGTGAAACAGGTGTTTCTCTGCACATGCATAAAAACGAAAGACAGAAAAAAAAATACTTCAGTGAATTAATACACATCAAATGCATTAGAAAATTAAATGCGTACATGGCAAATACAACAACAACAACAAAAGAGATAGCTACTTAAATGGTAAAGATGACATACAACCATTTTCTACAGAAAACATGTTATATGTGACGTCACATGTCCATCGTACTAAGTGGGCCAAACTATTTATAAGTTTAATTCACTATAAACGATTTAATCGAATTTTAATGCATTTCAACTCACACTTTAAATACAGACATACATAAAAATAAGCTTATAAACTAACCAGTTCATTTATAAGTAAATCGATTTTTTTTTTAAATCATTAAAGGCAAAAATAACTGTATCGAATTTAGAATGTAATTTCGCCAGTGAATAATCGTATATTTAATCTAGTCATAAAAATGTTTTTAATTGTAATTTTAAATGAAAGTAAATAATATGAGTGATTTCTTTATTTACACGTTCAAACCTGTCGCTTATATAAGGAAATATCGACTTTAGGGAAGAAAAAAAAAACATACCATATTCCGTATATGTGTGTGTATGTCTGGCTAGTAGCTCATCACTCACCTGTAACAAAGAAAATCCAAAATCAATAATCAACCGACTGCACATTAAAGGGTCAGAGGGGATTTATACGTCACTCATAGTCAGTGGCGGGGATGCACTTTATTCAAAGGTGTCACCTTGTCACTATAGTCCCCAAGCTATGTTTATTATAAATTTGAAAAATTAATTTATGATTGAATGCTTTAGTTACAGTTTTTTGGAACTATTATTAGAAAATTATAAGTGTGCATAGTACCTGTTATAAATTTATATTTTAATACTGTATAGTAGGTATATTGTGGAATATACTGTATAAAAAGCTTGCATTTTCTTTGTTTCGAAAGATCAATGAAACGGTCATAATACGCCTACCTTTATGTATCCGCGTAAATATCAAACCACAAAATGTTAAGCAGTTAAGTGCAGATAGGCAAAATCATAATAAAAATAAATTGAGCGCGCAGCAACACTAAACTGTCGTCGCTCGTCTGGCGATATGTGTGGATAATGGTTGCGATTGCGACTGCGACCAGCACACTATGGCCAAAGTCAAAGACCGCATACATTTCGTTTGGTAATTAACGAAATTAATTTGGTACTTTCTGCAGAAGCAGTCGCCAGCGTACATCGTAAAATGTCGTATTAATTTTTGAGAGAGCCCCCTTCACTCGTAATTACATCGCAACGGTCATATTAACAGTTATGGTCGTGCTCAGAAAATGACCACTTTGTCGTAATTAATTATATATGATTTTGATGATTTCAGAGGCTTGCCAACGCTATACCAAGCAATCATAAATTTATACAGATGATAATTAAAAATATCCAAATATACACAACACACATGTTCATTCTTTGATAAGAAATAAACACCTATGATATTAAAATCAACTAGAACCAAATAAATATTTTATTGCACCAATTATATTATTCGTTAAGTTGACCTACAAAAATAAAAATCAAATCACAACAAATAAATTAATGTTCGGCATTACTAAATAATAAATCAATTTAATAAGTAGGTATATTATTTCAACCAAATCAATAAAATATTAGCCATAATATCTATTTACTGTTAGTGTAATAAAAAACGGACAATATATATTTAAAAATAAAGAAACTGATTGTTAATAGCAAACATTTACATATGTTAATAAACAAAAAGTAATTTCCAATTATATAATAGAACTCAATACATTTACCTCTCCCTCTCCTTTCAATATAATCTAACGGTAATCGGTGACTTATATAAAACTAATGTATGATGTCGATTTTAAAAGTAGAAGTAGTTAATATTTGTTTCGAAGCAAAGCCGGAACACTTATGAATCAATCTCTCAAAAAAAACACGAGGAAAATCACATTTTTCGATGAAACTCATCGATCAGTCCTAAAAGCAGAACCGAGAAGAGTAAAAATCAAATAGGCTTTTAGTAAAACTAAACCTATCGTATCATGAAAAAACAAAAAAGAAAAAACGAAAAAAAAATGCTGTTTGTTCATCCATTTAGAAGTGGCCGGCGCTCAGTGTGCGAGAAAAAATTGGCGAAATATTTATCAATGCCTATCGCCGATTCGCCACAGCCCACCATTTATCAAATACAAAGTTGATTCCGCATCTCTGATGGCGGAGTATGGCATGACAGATAGAAATCACATTATGAAACATCAGCACCAGAAATAACGAATGGCAGCCCAAAAAAGGGCACTGCTGGCAAACGGCAGAGTGCCAAAGGGTCGGCCGATATTTCCAATAACGGCTTTGCACAAAACCTATTATAGTAATTTATTTCTAGAGTTATAACTCAACCTAATTATCATTTAGGTAAGTTTGTGGTATACCTATTGTTTGCTTAATAAATGATGTCGCTTTTGTCGTAAAACATAATAAAGTATAGAGGACATTATTTTTAAATATACCTACACAATTTTCAGTTTTCAAACTTTTATAACTATATATGTATATATATATATATATATATATATATATATATATATATATAATATAAATATATAAATATATATATATATATATATTATATATATACAGATAAAATATTATATATATATATATTAAAATATATTTTATTAATGTGGTTTTGTGCAAACGTGTTTTCACAGATTAAAACAACAAACAGTCATTATATTTTGTGACACTGACAATAAAAGTGTTTCAAATGTCAGTAAAATATTTGAGTATTTAAAACAATTGACATGTTGCATAGTAGATGCAATATTATTATTATATATTTTTTATTTAACTTTAAACCATAACATACCGTCGTAACTATGGCAATATCAATACGATAAGATCTTATAACTGGTACTTTTTGAAGAAATGTTTCAAACAAAAGTTGTGCAGAATACTAATATCTTTCAATGTTATTCTAACTATTTTTACTGCAAGTATAGCCGTTTCAGAGATATTGCAGAAATTGCAAAAAAAGTTTTAAGTAAACATGCACTTCCGGTTTGAATATGCTTTTCAAAAATAGAAGGTTTTCGCCCAAGGCATATACAAAGCTTAAGTTTAAAGTTTCATAATTTTATCTTCAACAGTGTAGCCTGTAGAGCGCTCACAATCACACACACACACGCACACAGACGTCATTCCAAAAATAGTCAGACTCGATTCAGGGAAGGTTAAAAGGTGTATTTCCGTTAAAATGTCGAGTTAATTTTTTTCGTGATTACAATACTTACTTATTACTTCGTCAAAAGAAAGTAAAAATATTGATCAAATGTACGAAAAGTACCAAAGAAAAAATCTTGATTTATTACAAAGAATTTTATTTATGTATTCTAAACCATACCTATAGATTATCCTTTATTGCAAAATAGCGTAGTTTATTACCGACTAGTAAATAAAAGATAAAGATGCAAAATCAGCAATTTAATGTAAAGCTTTCAATGCATATGGTTTTCCATCTCATAAATAATATCGTCGTTCCATTTTCCAGTGTATGTGTGTATATAAATAAAATAATATACGAGCGGCTATGAAAAACAATGTGTTTGGAGGCAGCAGCGGCGTTTGATCATCATCTTGTGATATTTATCTGTCACACCTAATTGCACAATTTCCGCACTGACATAGCATGACCTCCGAAAGGAAAAAGATCACCCTCAGCGTGGCACGGCACTGCTTGGCGTTAATATTAAGAGATGATGCTGAGGAGGAGGCTCCAAAGGTCATTTCAGTGAAGAATGCGTGCGTCAGCGGTAGGCGCGCGCGCGATTACCGGATGTTTGTTCGTGCAGATAGACGTGTTTCCGTGTAATTACCCTTTCACGCACGCCATAGCCCGTACCGCTACGATCGCATGAAGCGATGCTGGTGGCGGTTTGCTTCTCTTCCTTTTCCGGCAAACGGCCGCTCGCCAGGACAATTTTATTTTATTGCTTTTCTTAGTTTAGAACAGCAGCTCTACTACCGCGAAGACGTTCTAGTTTCGTAAAATGGAGCCTAACGGGTCTCTCAAACTTGCAAACGTTTCAAAATAGAGATATTTTGATAAATTAAAGAAAATAAACTAGTCATATATTCATTTTTTTTTCTATAAAGAAAAAAAAACTCAAAGTAACATACTATATATATATATAGGTTTGTATAAAAGTAGAGTTTATTTTCTTTTCGTGATGATGCATATAAAAGGTGACTTGTATCTATCGTTATGCAAGTTTCATAATGTCGAACATCAAACCTTATATGTATATTAAACCTACTCCCGTTCATATTTATTTTATAGCCCTCTTGCTTTTCTGCATCTTTGTTCGCTCGCTTTAGGTCATATAATATAATCACAAAAATATTCAGAAAATGCCATTCATTCTTTTTAAGTTGTCGTATTTCTTTACGCCATCATCACCGGAGAGATTGAAACAACGCTGTGTCATCAAATATAGGAGCCGCTAAGTTGAAACGATATAAACACGACAACATAATTTAATTTTGTAGAGTACATAATCATTAGTGCAATAAAATCAAAAGAAAAACGTTAAAATGTGGAAGGCACGTACATACGTTAAAAATAACGTATTCATGTTAAGGTAAATTGCACATTTTACATCAAAGGTATATTACATGCCCTGGAACGAAACGACGACAAGGGATCATCTTATTCGAAGAAGAAACGTGAGTAGGCATACAGGCTCTCACGCGAAGGGTCTTAAAACAGCAGGTGAATTCCCAGGGCAACGGAAGAAAGGCGATACAACGAGGTTCGTTCACGAATCTCATTTAGTACAACATATACAACATACCTATGTATGTAGGTATATACGTATAAATGTACACGCGTACGTACGTACGTACGTACGTACATACGTTCGTATCAAATCACAAACACAAGGCACCGCACAGAGACAATGGTAAGTCGAAAACGATGCGGCAATTTAAACCCAACTGATATCACTGGGACTTTGTTCGTTTGGCAACTGTATCGCGTCATTGCTCCGTAGTGAATTGGTAAGCCCGCCGCGCTACTTCTATACTTGTATCCAGGGAGCAGACAGTTGAATTGGATAAACTAACCAACAAATACAACGCATTCGACGGAGAAGAACTAATGCTGAACTATTGCTTAAATGAATTTCAGAGATGTGTTGAAAAGTAAAACTTTTCTCTCTCAACTGTTTTTCTTTTCAAACATACTTTTCAGCTTTATATTACTATACTGCTTAAATTTATACCATCAACATGTTTAGCACATACATACATACATACATACATACATACAAAAAGATTCTTCGGCCAAGTTCTTTGCCTTTGACGAGTTTCGTTCCAATAAAACTTTCATACAAATATGTATTCCGATTACGTTCTATGTAATCTTATAATAATTTCGACTAACATTTCTCGTACAATTACATGCTGGCAATTAAACTTCAAAAATGCAGAAACAAAAATAAAAAAACAAATCATGAATATGCAATAATCGAGTTCGATCGACCTTAGTCGATTGTGTTGAGTCTATTATGTATTACGCGCATGCGTTTTTGTATCTAAATAGGTCACGTGGAAGCCCTTCAGGTCAGTGATTGACGTACAAAAATAATAAATAATTGATTTGTGTATGCAGTTTTGATTAGCTATAAAATAAATTTGTTTTAGGGGAGAAAATAGTTAATTTAAAAAAATTGGTTGAGAATTGACCACAGCAGTTCCGCTTTGTACCCTATAGTAAAGCTAACCAAGCCCATTTCCATATACCATTTTCTCATGTTGCATTGGCAAGTAAATGGGCAGGCGCTAGGGGCTAGTATAGAGGCCGAACGAGCGCAAGTGCTAGATGAGCTCCGGGTCGCGCTATTCCCAAATTGGATGAAGTTAGCTAAGCCATAAACGGTTGTCATGTGCACATGCCGCGGCCGCGCCACCAGGGCCGGGTTAGCGAGCAAGCGAGCGGGCAACGCGCATGGCACACAGACTCTGCGATGACGAACCACCGGGCGCCTCCACCATCGGTGCAACAAAGACAACACGGTCGCATTGGAACGAGACAGGCGAGCTCAGGCCACGTGCGTTCGATCAATAATATCCACTATCTACATAGGTGTGTGTATGTGACAGCGCAACAAGCCCTATCTATATACACCTTGCCCGGTGCAACACGAATACATTGATAGCATACATAATATTTCCTATATACAATAGGCATTAACACGCGGCAATCTGCATGTGTGTATGTGTGTGTGTGTGTGTGTGTGTGTGTGTGTGTGTGTGTGTGTGTGTGTGTCTGTGTGTCTGTGTCTGTGTGTGTGTGTGTGTGTGCGTCTATGGTGTGCGTGACTTTTCTATTCTGATATGCATGGCTGTTTTTGTATGCAAAGTAGAATCAGTTTCAACAGTGGTCATAAACTTAATCCTATGTTCGTCGACTTGCTTAAGGATTAAATTTAAATCTAATTCTACTTTGCAAAGGTATAATGATCTATATGTTAAACAATGTTTGTATTATCCATGGCACTGTATAACAAATAAACATACTACTACACTATCCTTGCATCCATGGAAAAAAATATAACACAGATTGGAAAAAAATACAATTTTAAAAATTGTATTAATATACTTATAAATATTTCATAGAAATCCATATTTCAATATTAATTTTAAAACAAATTACGCGAATTGATGTTCACATTAAGAAATATTGTGACTAGAGTAATAATGTTAAACAAGTAATAATATATTTATCTTAATGTACCTAGATGGAAATATATCTAGTAGGTAAAGTGTAAAATTCATGTAATTAAACTGAAAATAGAACAAATCATTTTTCTAAATATAATAATAAAAGTGACATCAACAAAAAGTGATTTAACATTATTAAAAGTAATGCAAATTTACGCAATTTTTTATAGTGTATATGTACGCCTACGTACGTGTGTTCTTTATCAAATATACGTTATATTAACCTGGCATCTCGTGTTTTTATTATATACCTGTACGATATTAGCTATGTAAATATACAAGAAAAAAGTATATGTATATGTGGCTAGGTATATGGACGAAGTCGTGTGTAGTATTTTCCATGCGCGATTATCAATAAAAAAAAAAGTAGGTATTATACAACAACGAAAAAGTTATATTGTAGTTATGCCGCGATACCAATCGCAAAGAAATTCAATTGGCTTATAATTACGCATGCGGGTGTTGTTTTGATATTTTCATAGTCGAAATTTACTAAATTAATAATATCATTAGTGGAAATATAATTTTTAATAAATCGTTTTGAATGAAGAGAATTTATAGTTTGCTATCAACAAAAGATATAAAATGTGGTATCTGACACATTTTGAATGATAGTAAAACTTTGGTGAAAACTGTTAGAGCGTGTTTGACAGTGAAAAGTGGCGTTGTTTATCGATAGTTTTTGTGATGTTTTAAATATTTTTTCGCATCTTCCCGACGGTGTCATCCTCCAAACAAGGTCTAGATTTATGCTAAAGGGTGTGTTCCATTTACGACGCACTTTGCATCGCAAACGGGTCCATCATGATAAATTGACTTTCGGCTGATATAGGTAGGTAGATAGGTATGGTTACGCTGTGCCGGTCGCGTTCCATTCTTAACAGCAGCCACCAGCAGTTTGATGTCTTCTCATACATCGCCGCACACATTTCAGATTTATGCTGATCAGCACAATAAATCTGAATTAAATGCCATTCGTTTTAGGAGTGATGTGATTTCTATTATATAGAGACTGCATCAGTGATGTTCCGCGATAGCGATAACATGCGCCCACTGTCGATAGTTGTTATTTATATATACGTTTTCCTGATAACGGTCGGTTTAACAGCGATTTTATGATATATAAATTAATGATCTTTAAATCATTCACCAGATTATTGCTTTTCGAAAAGTTTCTGCTCGATTTATCGATGTTCGGCTACGCTCCATGCATTTTAATATTCAGTACTTTAACTTTACCACGAGCTTCTACTTATTATGTATTATGAAGTGTACCTACGAGTATAGCTCTTTCGTAGTGTTGATTAAAGTCTACGGGCGAATGGGTTGTGTTGGTGTTTCCGTGGACTGGCACTTGAATAAATGTGATTGTAAGTTTTCTCAATCAATATATTATGATTGGTGTATAACTGGTTTAACTTAAATCAATGAGTCAGTGCAAAGAAAACTTCTAACATAAGTAATTGTATATAAACCACTGGTATATAGTGTATTGAAATGCGGTATGGTTTCTACATAAATATGAAATACGTACATGTCGTATCGTATTAGGTTCGTATATTATAGGAAATTGTACTACCTACGTATGTACTAGGTATATCAGCATATGGCTTATCGCATGACGAAGTCTTTTTAGAGAATATGGAATATTATTGTGTGTCGTGTGTTATATGTAGAAGTACTCTTTTTAATAAAAAAAAAACATAGTTTCTTTTGTCGATGTTAAATTCAATTTCCTGATGTGCGCACTGTGTACTTTCTTTCGTGCCGGTATAAACAAATTTCCTGGTTCCTAATCCGCATGAACACAGAGAACGCGCGAAGCATAAGACGCGGAAAACGGGGGCGCGGGAAGGGACGGTGTAACGCAGAGTAATATTGCTCGATTTTTATTTTCTCTCTGGATTTTTCTCAGAGTAAAGTTTACGAATATAGCTGGCGCGTAATCCATTTTGCAGAGTTTAATAATAGGACTTAGCGGAAGAGTGAGCGAGAGAAACTGCAAAGCACAAACACAGGAGGAAGAGTAATCTCCTTAATTATCTGATGAACTTGTACCCTTTGTATCTTCCGACATTACGGTATTGCTCCGCGTGCACGTAACAAAGTTATTCAATACACACAAAAGCGACGTCGCCGACCAAACAGGATCCAATTTACCCATACACGACGACGCTTGGATTGACCGAAATATTATATGATAGGGAACAATACGATTATCGAAAATTGGACATTCTGGCGTGGATAATGCGACAAATACCCCCATGGCATAACACCAACGATTCATGTAACAACAACACCACCACTGACCAAAAATGATTGTGTGTTAACCAATTATCGGCCTATTCCTAAATACTATCCCAAGGTAAATAATAAGCCGAAAGTCTTTGGCAATTTCGACAAAATTTAACCACCAATCTCTTATCTATTTCTTTCTACTGCCACAACCTTCCTATGATCCATTTAGGTAAACAGTCGAATGATACATTTTAAATATTTATATACCTATAGGTATTTTTTTCCCCCCAAGCCAATAGTCCTTTCTCGTTAAATACCATAAACAAGTCAACAAAAACTGTCAAAGAAATACATTTATCTACGGTTAAAGTAATTCTCTGACATTTCTATTTCAAAGAAATTGACGAAAATTCCAATTTCAAGTTTATAAGCAGTATTGCTTATTAGTGACGCTAACAATATAGGAATAAAGTGTGATCGTATCCACTATATTAATGAAGCAGGATGGTTCATCGGAAGATGGATCCATCTTCCGATGAACCATCCTGCTTCGCTAACAATATATTTATTATTTATTTCACATGCTAAATATAATATTGGTTAATTCTATAGATATTTGTCCAGATTTAAAATTTTAAATTTAAATGTATATATTGTTTAATAAAGTTGGTAGGGATATATCTCCAAATTCACTCCCTGATATTTACGAGCCTGGAATATATATATATATATATATATATATATATATATATATATATATATATATATATATATATATTGATTTTGAATGCAAGCCCCATTCCGAAAGAATCAATTTGCAAGCAGTATCATTGAGTACTTATTTTCCAATCGTTTCTTAATTAGAATGCATCAAGCCATGCTTAATTGTTAATATGGGTATTGTGTTACAAGCTATCAGTATTTGTCTATTGATATACGCCCGTATTTGAATACTATTTATAACTCACCTACATACATAGAATATAATGTATGCATCGCATATATATGTATTTCTATCCTAATCGAAATTGTATACACCCACATGTTATTATATGTACACTCACACACACACTAGGTATGTACGTACATACATACATGTGTATTTGATACGTTTTACCGAGTCCTCTGTCCGGACAAATGCATAAGCGTACATACATGTATATATGCATGTATGTATGTATGTATGACGAGCTGTATTGATCACTCGTCTAGCTCAACCAGCGACGGCTGCCCAGTTACATTCGTCAACGTCAAAAGATTAAAATTGTCTACAGTTTTCGTTGGAAATTTATCGATTTTCTTGCACCTATTTTTAATATGTACCTACGTATATTAAACACAAACAAAATTGATGCGAGTTAGTTTTGCGAAATTGCAAAAAAGAAAAATAAGACTTTAGTAGTATTGTGCAGAAAATTAATAAAACTAGAAATATATCTGCAAAATAGTCCATACTTTGAACAGCGCTCGACCGCCAGCAATTTCGTATGTATCTAGATTAATTAAATGAACCCTACACAGTAGAGAAATCGTGAAACAGAAGAGAGACATGGCCGAATACAAAGGAATTATATTATACGAGAGTCGCCGTTCCCGTGGCCGATTTCTACTAGTGCAAGCAAGCAAGCAAGCAAGCCAAGTGAAAACGAGAACTCTACAACACCGACCGACTCGTACATACAAACGAAATTAAACCCTAGTCTCTTGTTTTAATGTTGGATTTAATGTTATATAGTGTGCTTTGACAATAATGACCATTACTCATGTATATGTAGGTACTGTTCATTCTCTTAAACTTGCTTCAAATTTGTTATTAAAGACACTTAAGACAAGCTATAGATCAAACACATCAAATAATACATGTTTATATAAACAAGGCCACAATGTGCAGTGTGAGCATCTGTATATTAACATACACGTTTGACTTTCCTTCGATAGCGATAGCGTTTGCCCATATAAGACTTTTTATCTGTAGCAGCTTGAAGCGCAAGAAGAAATGAGGAAAAAATAAACTTTAAAACAATGAAATATTAATAAATAAATTTTGAAAAAGTGAAGCGTAAAAGCCAGTCAAGCAGTGTCTGTATTTCGCGCGCGTAAACTTAATTATAAGTTATAATATTAATTGAGGCGCACGGAGGAAAATCTGCACAACCTTTCTCCCCTCTCTAATAACAACAACGCACAGATGCTCATCCGCGTCCTCTTGCTCGCTCACTCGCTTGCTCTGCGCGTTCAATCATGCAGAAAAGAACATCATCGATTAGCCCGGGGGTAATTATAAAATGGGTGATAAATTATGAGAACCTAGTGTACTTTGTATAGTGCGATTCACCGAAAGATGTTCAAACCGTGAATCGAAGTGTACGTGTATCATCATCATCATCACGATCACGTTCGAATGTGATGATTAAAATGAATAAAATGTAACCTGTTACGCGACCTATATACTAATAAGTTATACATACATACATACATACATACATCGAAACTTGACACGACTTTTCTTCGTCGTAAACTTAATACAACTTTATGTGTCTTGTAAAGTTATCGCTTAAAAAAGAAAAGAAAAACCTTCTAGTGTTTATCAATTTTTGATCTTGCATCACTGGATGGATATAAATTTTGTGTAATGAATATATCATTAAGTTTACAAGACACGATAGTATCAACGCCCAGAGCCACGTAAATAGTATTCCTCGGTGCATAAAAGCAATTTTCTATTAGGCAATGGAATTCACGATTCGGCTTTAGGTACCAAATTTAGAAACATAGAAAGTCAAATTTGTTTTTTTAAATTAAGATAAATCTATCTCTATCTATAAATAATCATTTATAGACACGGATAAAATTATATTGAACATTCACTCAATCTTCTAGTAGGTATGTATATGTTGCAAATCTATAGTTACCTTCGGTTTCGCTCCAATAGTGTGAGAAATGTGGCCTCAACATACATCAAACATTTTTTATTTTATTATTTGTTAAAATTAACTGGAAATAGAATTATATTTGTAGATCAACTAAGATTTGAAATGTGAATGGTTCATGGATAATTTAATATTTCAGGAATATTTTGACCTTGGAAAAGTATTTCAATTTTATAAATAACATTTATTATTGGGCTCTCAATTATGTTTCTGAAAATAAGTTCCCATATAATTTTATAAATAGAGTCGCCTTAGGCGAAAGGCCGTTACATATTCTCTAGATAAAAAACAAATTACCTATAAATATTTGTCTGTAATTTGGATTTACAAAGAATTAAAATATTAGTAATAGATGCCTTATAATAAATGATTAACCTCATATGATATGTAAATGTAAGAAAGTGACCAATCTTCGCATTGACAGTAGAATGAAAGCAATTAATCAAGAAATTCCATTAAAGTCTAGCTCGATTGGAACACCTGCATCAAAAACAAAATTCCATCTAGAATAATCCATTGTGATTCACAACCTTGACAGTTATGCAATTATTAATTGGACAATTGCAATGGCGTACCGTACGATTGGCGTCATTTCACAAACTACTTATTGCAAAAAACAAGTAATATATTCCTGCATTGGTTACGCTTTCGTGCAATGAATTTGCCACAGAGACAGCACTGGCATAAAACCACAGTAGTAGTAGAGAACTTTAACCCAAGATGCATTGCAACAATTGATGAATTGGGCAAATTCGACTACTTAATTTAAAAGATTCCACAGAACTTTCTACCGAATTGCAACGTTGCAAAAACAAATTGCTTTCCAGAGGAATATCGATTAGTTATAAGTAAAAAAAAAAAAGTATATACACTATATTGAATTCCCTGTTTGGTTTCGGTTTGATGTCGAACCAACCCATTAGGTAAATTAAAATGTTGCCATGCTATCAATATACATTTTTAAGTATTTCGGTAAATATTTAGATTAGAAAAAGTCGGTAATTGATAGGCAACCTATCACCTGCAAACTGACATACCTATATCTACTTTATACGTTTTATTTTTTGTGATAACACATTCAATTTTCCGATCGAAGCATTAGTAGTAGTATATGTTTTTAAACGGATGGTAATGTAACAACATAAAAATAAATGAAAATGAGAAAACACAAGTTTGAAATACCTTAATAAAACAAGCTTCCCCTACGTTATCCAAACATTCTTGCAATGTTTCAGATTCTGTGCTGAAGCAATGATACTCTACTGTGCATTATTAAACTTTGCCAACAAGTATACGGAAGCGTAACTTGATTGTATAGGTATACATACATACATACATACACACATACATAATGATTGTTGCGTACTTTATACAATTTTGATAAGCTCACCAAGTAAGGGGTGGCATATTTGAGTCAAATACTCGGCCGAAAACGGAATAAGGTGTGCAAGAACCAACAGAGAAAAAGACGCAGAGGCGCACCTGAAATCACAAACTTTCCACCGACATTAAAAAGAAATTACGATAAGTGGGTAAACGCGAACCGTTCGTTCAACATCCAATTTCCTGCAATGCCACTACTTGGGGTGGGAAAGAAAGACAGAGCGGTGGGGGGAGGCACATTTTCAGGAACGACACAGAGATGAGAGAAACAGATATACACGAAATCCGGTTGATTGAGAAAGACGAGTTGCTCCAGCAATATACCTTGCTTTTGGTGGGTAAATTGTAATTTCAGACAAGTTAGCGTCAATAGGATATATGTTTAAATATCGGTATAGGAACGTGACGAATTTTGAGATCTAAGAATTTGTTTGTCAACGACATTTTAAACGATTTCAGAATTAGGTAATCGGATCAAAGCATATCTTTATTAAAGATTATCATTCTGCATCTGGGTCCAGCATGAAAGTGAATAAAATATTAATCACTAAACACACATGCTACAAAATTATGTAATAGGTGATTTGTCATTCCTTTGGTTAACACAACTATAGGTATATAATTTCTGCTTTTAGTAAAATTATGGACTATGGTGTTATAGGGCGGGTTGGGTGTGCGATAAGTGCGTGAAACAATAGTGACTGAGCTTAAGCACTAATAGGCTGCGGGGGAGGGTGGGGTAAAGATGTGTAATGAGAATAGAGGCAGTATACATTGGGGCGGTTATCACGCACACGTGCGTTTGCTGCCATTGAAGTGGATAGAACGCATTGTCTATATATGCGAATGTATGTTTGTATGTACATCCATTGCCCCTATAAGTGTGTTTGTGCGTGGCGTGTACGTCAGGTGGTGTAAACATTGACAGTAAGGTGCTAGGCGATGTCCGGGCTCGGCACGACATGCCACCCTAGCTCACCCAGTACAGGACAGCGCGTGGTGAGGAGATCGATAGCGCGTCACCGCGAGTACCGAGCCGGGTCCTCACTGTCAGCCGTTACCCTGCCACGTGCACCTATACAACTTTCTTCCTGATTTTGATATACATACCTACTAGTCGCATTTACAATTCTAAAGAATAAAACCGTCACGAATTTCAATTGTTATCAGCTACAGAATTTATTAGATTTAATTTCATTTAATCTGAAGTTATAAAATGCAAAATTTGAAATGTGTGAGACATGTACAAAAATGAATGTGGAAAAATAGTAAGAAACGCAATGATATGCGTAAAAAGACTGTACTGATAAAAAACATTTTTATATTTGATTAAAAACAAGAATTATATTTTCGTATAGGTAGAATAAAATATTATTTTCGAAAATCCTCTTGACAGTTTATTTACTTATCTTTTCAATACGCCACTGGACTCTATGAAATATGCTTTTTAGTCATTTTTACCCCTGTTTGCAATGCAGTTCGAAAGTATAAGTTTTAGTTACGGAATATAAAACTTCAAAACACTGCTTTACCAGTTTAGAAAATATCTGATTCGATCTTTAATATCCGGTATTGAAAAACTTACTTAATTTAACATTATTACTAAAATAAATTCCATCACAACCAAATTTTAAAATACAATTTTACATCTATAACATCCTAATACAAAGTATTTGTGCTGCCATATATTAATAGCATTAATGACGAATATATAATTAACATAAATAAGCTTACCCTCAAATGCACGAAAAAAGCAAGTCACAATGATTGACATACCTAGAACAAAAGAAAAGCACTAATTAATAATTATGACAAATCCAATAAAAGTGGAATAAAAAAACAATCGTATTTCATATAACAAATAAAATTTCTTTTGAATAAACTTGGATACAATTAGTTGATGTCTAAATTGTGTCCAATTTAAAATGAAAAAAACTCCGTGTGACAACAATGAAATGTATATAATTTCACCCCGATCTTAACAAGCGCATGCATCTGTATTGGCGGACTACAATAGTACAAAAGAAATTCTTTAATTACATGAATGACATCAAAAGAAGGTTTGAAACGGTAATCCAAAAAAATGCGTTATTTTTCAATCATTAAATTCGAAACGAGAGAACAAGACCCTTTCAAATACAATAATGACACGATTTGTTAATCTTCTTACAAGATTCACACAAAGCGACTTTCTTTTAGTGATACTGAAAAGTCGTTTCACGAACCCAACAACAAACATTTTTAAGAAATCAAAGTTTACAATAGATAAATAGAATTTAAAAAAAAACTTAAAGTGTTTGTATAGAATGTATGACGTCAAATATGTGCCTCAATACCTCTAATGTGTTCATTTATTTAGTTAAAATGTTCACACACTAACAACAAGACGTTTCGCAATAGAAAACGTGGTCAATGCTTCTTTTTTACTACCAATATATATATACAAGAAAGTAAAAATAATTCGGGTAAACTATTTTTAATTTAAAATAGCTCTAGATTTATGTATTCCATTTAACTTATACTTCCCAGAAAGCCATAGTTTACCCCTTTCACAGAATTCGTTTAAAAATACGCATTCTATTCTATGGCGAAGCATATTTTCCACCTGGGAGATGTACGCGCGTACATATAGCTTGTTTCCCCAAAGGTGTCATATTGAAAATAGTCATTTGTCATACATACAGAGCAGTGTAAGGTTTGGTAATTTACGGATGTGAGTGATGGCGCGAAACCCAAAGGTGATGATGATTTTGCCAGTTGTTGAAATACACACGATGTGATGTGTGCACTCACAGTAATTGCAAATGTTTGCTAAATTAGAAATGGCAGAAAACGTGTGAGACTTGTTCATTTATTGTTGTTAGATTTTTTTGTGTAAATATAAAAAAAAATCTGACTTGGTGTTGTCAGAAATATCACAATGATCCAGGATATGTTAGTAACATTTAGCAAATTGCATTTTTTCTGTTAGGTTATATCGCGTATATAGGTTTCGTAATTTGATTTGTTGGTCTTCAGAAGTCTACATTAAGATAAAAGCCTTACTTCGAAATGTCGTAATTATTCATATATTTTAACATTAATAAACAAATATTAACAAGCGAAACTGTCCATGTGTAAACAATTATATAAAATAATTATATATTTATAAGTCTACCATTCCATTCCTGTTACAACTGGATTTTCCTTTTATCCAAGTAATTTAATCTTTAAATGTATTAGAAGCCTAATACACTTAAATGTGATTAAATAATATAGGTATGTTATAATTTAAACCATATATTATTTAATTACCTAGTCAAATTAATATTATGGAAAACACGTGTCCAGAACTACTGGTAGGTACCTATATGAATAGTAACTGCATGAAATAGCCTCGTAAAAGATAAGAGTCAAAATAAGATTGAGATAATATTCTTAATTTGAAAAGATGACGGACGTGACAATGCAGTAAAAAGCTTGTGCAATCTTCAGCCAACCAAAATTCTAATTTTCTCCGCACACGTCCATATTTCAAAGCGTAGCATCACTGATTTCCGCATGTGGCAGTGTCGGCACGGTTAACTATTAGGCGCGGGGGCACTGGCATTGCACACTGGGATCCTATTCCATCCGACCGACAGCGTTCTGATTACACCTTCTCGTATCTAGTGCCGCGGCACGGTCTCCATTAATCTTTCGCAACACCGGCACCAGCGCGCCGCGCCGCGCCGAACCAAACCAACCCTCCGCAGGCCACGAGAAAACTCTGTGTACGGTTCTCTGAGCTGATGTATCGCAGGCTCAGGATTCAGGCTATATGGGCATCAGGGTTTGATGGCCCAATTGTAAACAGAACATGTTGTGTGCGTTGTGTGCGTTGCTACTGACCGCTAACGGAACACCGGGACATTATAAGCACACGGCCAATTAACTAATAATGTTTGGTTTACGAACATTCAATCCTAGTGGATAAAGACGATTCTAGTAGGTATAAGTTCATCAATAGATAAACTAGATAATTTAATAGACATTTCGATCGTTTCTAAACCAATTTTGACTATTACGCAGCGCAATGCAGCATTTTTGGATGTAGGGTCAAAAAAAGGTAATCAAATATGTCTGAATGAAATAATATGGCAAACATAATTTGCTATCCGTATACAATGAATTATTTAAAAATTATTAAGAATTTACGAATTAGCTAACAATGGATTTGATATGAAACGACAAAAGAACATATTTATAATTCAAATAAACTTTAAATTATGCAGATGTTTGTATACCTATTTATAAATACAGAATCTAGATCGATATTACTGCATGATATGGTTTTAAAATCGAATAAATATAGCAAATTTTAACTGAATTTCATATATGCTGTTAAATATTTAGTGAAATACAATTTTTTTGCATTTGAATACATTATAATGTGTATATGTTATCAATGATGCTAAACCGTTCGAAACATATACATATAGGTATACTAACTATGGCCCATTAGTAAGAGTGATATGTAAATATACATAACACCGAATATTTGTAATGCAAATTTAATTAATCGTATTCAATTTGAGCAATTTATGATGTTATTTGTACACGTCGAAATTCAGTGCATATTATTGTTTGTTGGCTATTAAAATTAAATTAAATTCGCTGTCATTAATATTCCAAATTAATAGGACATGAAACAAAGGAATATTTTATTATATACACTCAGGTACAAAAAATATTTTATTGTATAAATTCTAAAATGAAATGATGGAAGCGTTTAAAAAATAATTTGATACCATACGCGATATTAAATACATCCTCCCTCCGGCAGACATTTCTCAAAAATCATATATTTTTCGCCGCTAGTGACTATACATACATATAACAATGGATGCGTTTTTGTTTTAAAATTTGATACAACCGCGAATTATAATGCTAACGAATCTATTGTATATGTTTAAATTAACATGGTTACAGTAAATTTGATATGGAAACTGATATACCTTCTTGCGGTTTTGCACCTGTCCAGAACGTAACTTGACGAGAATAATCTAGATTACCGTTTCACCATTATAAATCTGTGTTCAACTTCGTGATATACAGTAGCTTTCAACAGTAAATAATACTAGTTTTGATCTATTGTTCTAATTTCCATTTCCATTAACGTACGAAAACTTTACACATTACAAAATTCTTCTACCAAATATTCTATTAACGTATAGTTCGGTTATATAATAATTCAACTTGAAATAAAATTGTGCACGCAAAAAAAACACACACACACACACAAACACACTATTGATATAAATATGTAACCGTTTGCAGAAAAATTTCTTACTATTTTATTTCTTTCTGTCAGTCTATATTTATATATCAACGTTTGTGGATTGACGTAAATAAAATTTGGAAATGTGATGGCATTTTTTATGAAAGAGAGTGAGAAGGAGGCGATCTATGTATATCTCATATTCCTCATAGCAAACCATCCGCGATATATATATATTTTGATATTAAAATGCGACGAGCCGTGAAACGTGATGTGCTTGTTTATTAAGTTTTGGATGGGGCAACTTCATCAACATTTCTAACTGTTTAAGTATAATGAAATCAAGCGGAGTGGAAACATATAAACGATTTAATACATTTCACCCGAATTATTTTTATTCAAAATCAAGTCAGTCAATAAACTACTAAAACCCAAAAAAAAAAATACTGCATCTAAAACGCAACTATTCATAACGTAAAATGCATTATTTGTAAATCTGTTCTGTAGTAGTGTTCACCGAAATTATTGGTAAATCCGTCATATAACGGAGAATTTACTAGTAGGTATAGATAGGTAAATATGATGATGCAATATGTATGTTTATACCTATAGTAATTAAACCTAAACTCAATGGTTATGTGAGGGTAAATATACATACGCATGGCTCTGATTCTATTCAATTTCATTTTTGGCGTGAATAGATATGTTTTCCGTTGGGATTTGCGTGAAATTTAGTCTGGTCGAGTACCTCTGCACATTTACCTAAGTCTGGTTTGCTGGTGAATGCGTTATCTATATTCGGACAGTGGTATGTTTACGGAGAACTGCACAAATATAATCCGAAAACAAAATTTTCGAGGACAGTTTTTTAATTGTTTTTTGAGCATTTCAGGATTAGCACACTCTGTTTGGTTTAACTCTTTATATACCTACTGACGTTAATAAAAACTAACTGATGCATGTAAAAAGATGAAGCTTCAATTAATTGAACTTTTCACTCATATAACTAGCCAATTTTTGGTATTTTAGGAATTTAATTTTTATCATTTTCACTCTGCATCTGTTGATGTAATCACTGTGTGTTATGTTATCAATAACCGCGGGAGTGTTCTATATTTAACGGTGAGGGTCGCGTTTTATGATGGAACAACTCAAATATTTAGTTTTAACTTAATTTTAAACATCAATAGCGCAAATTTATTATTCAATTTTAATATAGTTTATTGTTAAAGTGCAAAGCACAAAAGCATATTGTAAATATTTCATATAAATTTAATTATATTTAAAAATAATACACCTACTACCATATATAAAATCATCATTATTTGTATAGGTACTTCAAAATTGATTGAAATTGTAAAATTAAATAAAATACCTTCAAAACAAAGCGAAATGGCAATTAAAAATAATTTTGTTTTTTATTTTGTAAAACCCATATACCAACTGTCGGGAATTAATTTCCTGCTTTTTTGATAAAGCAATTTTTTTTTGTTTATTCAGATTAGTCCGTTTACATTTTTTAATAATTAAAATTTTATTTCATACGTCGTAACTTCGAAATGTAATCATCACGTGCTAGGAAATAACGATTCGCTGTCATCAAACATAAAGAAACACCGACGCCATAAGTAAATATGTCATCAGAGAATTCATCAAACGATATTACAGAAACATGAACATGTATATTTTTAGAGGTGGAATGAATAAGTTCCATTGGCAATGCTATTTTAATATTGTAAGTGGCACTGTATTATTAAAGCTTTGATACTACATTTTTTTTTTAAAACCTTTTAGTTGTGATGTAATGGAATATAACAATAAAAAAACGATGTCAAGATTCAATTACTCTGTTTTAATATTTATAAGTAATAGTTATTTCATATAAGGTTAATTTAGGTATAATTTAAATAAATAATCGCTTAAATTAACAACACACATTATTGTGTATCTAAAATGAAATTGTGGCTTTTTCACATATGTTGAGTTTAAATTTAATTATGAAATCTAAAATATTTGGGAAGTGGTTGCTGTACGAAGACTTAAAATCGAAATATCGTTAAAATCCAACGTCAGGACCGTATTGTATTATATAGAATAGAAATTACGAGTCTAATCCTATTGCCTCCCAATCTCCTAGTAGTACTAGGTAGAGTACGAAAGCTGCGGCACAGCTCATATGTTATGCACTTTGCGTTGAGAACTGGTTCAGTGCTTAGGTTCGCAGTGCATAATCCTTAGAGGAGTTTATCCTAGTTATTTATTAAAAGTTTCATTATTTGCACACGGCTTGATACGAGCGAAACAACCTCTCTTACGTTACAGGATGCTACTTCAGGATTTAGCGTTATCTTAATGCACTTAGAGAACAACGCCATATACCTTTAGAATGCATTTTATAGCATTAGTTGCACGTATTTTTTATTTTGTGATTCGTTGGAACACAGTGAATAATTTCGACGCGTATTACGCGACCTTAATTTAAATACGAGTGTATAGATAATTTGATATCATTGTTGTCAATATCTCAGCACACAAGTGCAGATTTGTCTGGCAAAGTGAACAGATAGACAAATGTTCGTGTTGTTTTCATACACCCGGTAGAAGAAATAAAGATTTTCTCCCTCACTAGGTATATATCACATTAATATAAATCTTTACGCTTCTGGCAATTTGAAACGGTCCAACATCTATCACACTTTATGTGAGAAACATTAACATTTTTGCACTGTCTTTTTCATTGCTTGTGCCCGTTTAGAAGACAAATAACACCATGTCTCAGGAATTACAAACTTTTCAAACTGCTATTGTTTTCGAATGACTTCGAAAACAGAATGATGAACACGCACAAATACATTTGTCTTAAGGTGCGACACAAACTTAATTATTTGTTGATTCTGATTTAATAACCATTCTTCAAACGAAGCCAGAATACATTAACGATACGTTCTATCTAGTATATTTACTTTGGAGCATCCAAATTTACTACTATTACTTCAATTTATTTGATTTTAGTCAGTTAAACACTCGATTAAACAGCAGTTTATAACCAGATATTGTTGTTAATTATAAGTATGTATATTCTCAATATACAAGTTGCAATCATTTACAGTATAAAAAGTGAACGTCGTTCCTATTTATCTGAAGTAACCTTGACAACATCGTTCTGTACTATTGATACAATGTAAGTGTACAACCAACCTGTTGTATGAGTGTATGTTGTTTATTAGTTAACAGAGTACCGTGTTCTACACTGTCATCGTTAACTGTTTTTACGTATTCCCCTTCACTTTCTTTCCTCTTCTCATTTTAACTGTTATTCTTGTAGCAATGCAAGTATTATAAAGTGTATTTGGCAATTGTGGTTTGTTTATTTACGAAAACTGGGTCAAAAACACATTCATTAATTTCTATTATTACTTTTGTACTCAAATAAATTTCATTTGATTTTATAATAATTTTAGTAAATGCTATTTATAATGTTTTAGAAAATATGCTGTTGTCAAAGTTATAATCAAACATGATTATTCATAGAAAATGCGTTTGAAGTTATTTACTATAACATTTAATATAATCCACGTCGCTGCGTAATCATTTTCAAGTTCAAATGTCGCACTGCATAATATTCAAAGTAAACACTAGCATAGTACACAAACTAATGTCATGTTTATGAATATGAATTATTGGTATAGGTCATAAATCAACTCCTTACAACAAATACCTACATAGTTATTTATATCGCACAATATTCGCCTGCACTGTTTATCTTTGTCTAGTTGTATAAATAAAATCAAAACATTGCTTATTTGTTGTATATATTTGAAAAGCATCCAAATTTCGTCGTATCGGACAAAAATCTAAACTTATCTACTCAAAGACTAATCTGATTTTATATCTCTTAAAACGTTAGTTATATTTTATCTTTTACCATCAATTTTGAGAAAAATGTGAATACGAATTAATAAATGTTGATCGAAATGATTATGACTAAAACATTTTATCATCTAACAAGAAACATTTAAAAAACTTAAGAGACTAAAAGTCTAATAAAACGTTTATGAATACTTGGCGCTCGTGATAGGTCGCCATAAACGTGATATTTCGTCGATACGGTCCTGATAAAGTCATCCCATCACAAATTTGTTTCTCGCCCTTTTATGTTTACAAGCTATTCTGATTGATCAAACAACATTAATAACTCCATCAATATTTTACGATTTTTTCGGCAGTACTCGCGTTATACCTAACGGTATTTTCGATCGAAAGTCGATACCCTTTTTTGACACGTGTTTTATATATATATATATATATATATATATATATATATATATATATATATATATATATAAAATAACCAATGTCATGTTAGTGGGCTGGACTGGGCGCAAAGATAAAGCAAATATAATTACTGACCCTCAGGGCGACCTGGATAAACATTGCGATATGTCGAAATATGGAAACAGGACAGGTTGTGTAAACAAAACTCCAATATGGTTATCGATATCGGAAACGTTTGCAATACTGCCAAAGAACAAGTATTGCATTCGCCAATGTATCCAAATCTAAATTTATCAAATTTGGAACGGTCAAAATAATTAATGAAGCTGGAATCGGATAATCTGCAGTAACTATAACTCCAAGTATTATATATATATACGTTCTTCGTAAGCAAGGGCATGTCTATTACAATTTTAATTCATTTGAACATAGCATGATTCATTTACAAAAGCTATTCACAAATTTAGTTAGAAAAAGTATTTTCAAAAATTATAAGTAACCTCGTAAATCTACCTATTGTATATTTGTATATGTATATATATATACATTTTTTTTAACTGTATATAACTAATAAAAAGCATATTTCATGCAAGTAAAATATCACGCCACATTTAAAAAGTCATAATTATAATATCATTAGAGTTTTAGATCTTAGATACACTGTTCACTCATAAAAATAAAACATGAACAAGAATAATGTTTTTTACAAACAATTTGTATTATGGCTTTGCATATAGCAATGTGAAAGTATTCAAAATACATTGAAATTAAGATAAAATGCAATTTTACAATAAACCATATCTACCGCGAGATCCATTTCATCTTGCACATTTTCTACATACACGAAATAAGTGACAAACCAAATAATTAATTTAAAAAAAAAACATTAATTACATTTCCATATTACTAATTTAGTAACTTATGCCAAAATATCTCAATATATAATTGCAATGTATGTAATCGAATCAATTAATAAAATAATATTGCATCCATTTATGAAAGAAGCAAACAATACAATAGAGTGTTTTATATTTTGACAATTTTTAAACAAATGGAATAATTTTCTAAATAAATTAAAGCAACTTTTTACTATACCTACTTATATAATATATAAAAATAAAAAAATATACATACTATGAATGAATACTGTGATGATCAAAAAGTAATTTTGTATACAATTTAACAAAATCGCGCTTGAAAAAAAGCAATTTCATTCTATTCGAATTCTACATCGAAAAACTGGGTTTCAACAATAGCTTATAGATGTTCACCATATACCTAACAGCTAACACAATTTACAAAGAAGAAAACTGATCTTTAACGATTTCTGTTACAATCACCACCAATGAGGCCGTGTCAATATGCAAACATGGCGGCGCCAAGCGGGCAAAATAACAATCTCGCAAAAGAAGCGAAAAAATTCGGTAGGGCGCCAGATTAAATTTTAAATGAACACTTTAAATGCACAAAGCCAGAGAGGCTAACATCGTAAAATGAATGTCGCGTAATCTCGTCTCCAATAAAAAAGACAAAAAAAAATACATCGCTTCTGACACAACGAGAGAAAATGAAATTCAAAAATGGCAAATAGACAATCGAAATTCTAATCAAAGCACTGCCTGTTTAATGCATAAATACGTACTCTTGGTTTTATTTTGTTTTTATCGAAGCGAAAAATGAATTAACGTATTTAAATTCTGGATATATAAATATTCAGTGTGCAGTATGATATTTGAGCTTGATTTGGGACTTGATAAAATATTTGCTTGCTGCAGCAAAACGTAATATTTTAAATAACTAGATTTAATTCGTGAAATTTCTCAGAAACAAATTCTATTATTATTTTAACAGTGTAAGTATTTGCAATTGTACTTTTTAGTGCAATTATTTTTGCAAGGTCGGCGAACAAATTTGGTTTTTTTGTTTGTTGAAGGTTTCGCAAATTTTCGCGTGTTTTAATTTCTTGAAATAATTTAAGAAACATTAATATCTGCTTATGTACTATAATTATAAATGCTACCAAAACAATTAAATTGTAAAAAAATATTAATTATTTTAAAATAACAAACATAGGTTGTATTTTATTATAAAATCAATACTTAGGTATATATATATATATATATTTGCCCAGTAATATTCAAACGATAAAGAATATAATTACAAAATATTTCTATAGTGCATACAAATTATCCTGTCATTCTATGAAAACGCATATAATTTCGCGTGTATACTATCCTGATATTCATGGCTATATACTGATGGGTATTTTTAATATACCTATACATATAGGTACATCTTTATTATATATTAAATATATACACATGCACATGGAGGATTCAAAACCTAATATATGTTTATCAGTGTCTTAATTAATTAACATCAAAGTCAAAATCAAAAATAATAACAAATTGCAATCATTGCTTCAAATGATGTCATTAAAAAGAATATTGTTCTAAACAAAACTACCTACTTTTATTTTGAATGTATGCACGTGTGCATGCATTATTCTGGTATCCATAATTATTTTTTGTAAATTATTTTCTGAATATTCATGTGTGTGATTGTGCTTATGTATGTCTATATATGTATATGAGTGTGTATTAGAGAGAGAGAGAGCTGTTATAAAATCGATATAAACAGGGTTTGCACGAGTGCACGCACTAGTGCAAATTATACGCGCACGCATACATCCCTTTTTACACCAATCAGCACTCGCTTTTAGTTTGACCTCACTCATGATGCAGAGTGAAGAGGACAAAGACTAAGCGGAAAAAATAAACGAAACGTGAATAACTGCACAAGCCTATTGCCGTTTTAAAATTATTAAATAGCGACCATTTCCGGCCAATCGAATACCCCAGAGGTCTAGATTCTGCGCAAATATAAAAATTATGTTTTTTGTTTGTTTTGTAGTGTAGTTTCGGTTTAATACTCGTAACGAAATTAATTAAGCATTCTTGCATAAATATTGGTTTTGCTATTGGGTTGGTTGGCTTTCCAAAATACCTATAGTTCATTTTTATATAAGTACCGAAAATGTTATTTACAGAAAGATAATATTTTAATATATTTCAAAATAATAAAGCTACTTTTATAACACATATTAACTTTCAGCCCTCTAGTGCTGAACAAAATAATAATATAATATTTTAAATTATGCGGGATCATAATTATTTTAAATTAAAATTATATTATTTCCAAAGGTATTTAGAATGTCTTACTACAACATTTTTTTATTAAATTATAGAAGGTGGCATTTTTATATATGAAACATTTTACACAATTTTTTTTACTGAATTAATAATTCCCTTACAATTATTCTAGGTATTCTATATTAATTAAAACATCGTCCAGTATCAGCAAATAAATTCTAGAATTCCCCGAAAGATAATTAAAATATTATTAAATAAAAATAAAAAATATGCACAAAACAGAAATGAAATTATATTTGCAATTATTTTAAAAAGTGGCTACCCTTGACTGTAACCAACTAGTAACTGCAAAATGAAAAAAATTGAAAATTAAAAAAATATACACCGTTAATAACAACGCACGTTAAGATAATTATATACAAGCATAATTTATTTAATAATCAAAAAATTGAAAATTATCCATGACGAATATATTCCAAACATCGTATCGACACAAAATATAGTTATAAATTATTCAATATAAATTAAACTGATGGAATGCGACTAATTATTAGTAATTTGCGAATGGATTCTTTTTCATTTTTTAATATCAATAATTTTTTCTTTTTTCAGATTGTTATCAACACGTTCTTGATGTATTATAATGAATATTTTATCAGTTATATAAAAGAAGCAAAATAATGTATTTTTTTAATTCACCAGATTAAGCGGTCACAGTGTTTTTTTTTTTTATACTAAGAGTGTACTGCATAAAAAGCATGATGTAAAACGAGCTTTATACACATTTTTATTTGTTTTTTAATGATCAAGTATATCAACAATTTACGAACCAAACACCTTCCGTTAGAGAATATTTAGAGGTATAAAAAAACAGATTAAATAAATCATATTATATGCATCTTTCCCCAATCACCATCGATCCCTGTACATGTTATTTTTTGTTGATGGCTTTTATCGTTCGAAGTAAATCAATTTCCGTTAAGTGGTGATTTTTATCAATTATCTCACCCTACTAAACATCCTTGCAAGTTTGTGCGAGCTGACAAGCTTTTCTAAGGTAATCAAAGGGGTGCGCAGGATAAGAGGGGTAGGGGACCACTGTTGATGACGTGACCGCCAACTTCGATTCCGGGTGTTTTGAACCCCCGTTGCCACTATTTAATACGCAAGTCGTGTGCGGTGATTAGGTAATTCGAATCGCCTTAATAATATAGGTCTCTTTTTTATTATTTTCGGGTCGCGCGTTATAGTGCTCTTTGGCACGCCATACTTTCGCTTTTAATTAGAAATTAACTTAGAATTCGGGTAATAAAACAACCGGTTAAAATAATTATTACCACAGATTTGGGGATTTTCGTTTTTCAATTTGCGGTTGGGGTGGAGTTCTTAAATTGGTTTACATTTTGATTGCTAATTTATTTGAAATTATATACGCATAATTTACATAATTTTCAATTCTATTCAAAGTTTAACCCTTCGATGCTGTGCTATTGTTTGTTTAGTGCGAAATATATTTTATTAAATAGCCCCAATAACCTCTTTTCCTATATCAAATTACTATTTATGATATATAGTAGGTGGATAATAGATAATATATTATAGCAATATATACAAAGAAACAAGACTTGAATGGTTAAAGATTGTAAATGAATGCAAATGCCACTCCATTTAATGGGGATAGGCATGAAGTTATGTTTAATAAATAAATAAATCACAAGTAACAAATAGACTATACATTTTTTGTCTATCAGTTTTATTAGAGTACGTATACTAGTTCAAGGTCAATAAATTGCGAAGATTGCCAAAAGATATCTTGTAAAAGCTAACTGACAATAGCGAAATTGTCTTAAACTAAAAATAAAATCATTGTTTCATAAATGTTGGCATTTTTTTTTGTTATCGAAATATTTTGGTTGCCAATACTGTACACATTACACGGCTACATAAATCAAATTCTCTTATGGTTTACGATTGACATTTTCATTGTCTGCACACACAATATACCGTTATATTTATTATTAAAACAGTTCGAATTTTATTGTTTATTGAAACATAAAACACGCAATTTTCAGTTGAGTAGACTGCACGAGATCCCTAAACTAAACTGCTATCGAAATGTTATACGTTGTTTGGAAGTTGCTTATATATACATACATATATACATACATACATACATATACACACACACACATACATACACACATACATACATACACACATACATACATACATACATACACACACACACACACACACACACACACATACATATATGCACACATACACACACACATACATACATACATACATACATACATACATACATACATACATACATACATACTGCGTTTAGCAAACTGTCCAAAGAAAAAATGAAAAATGTCATATATAGAATTGCAAAATGAAGAAAAATCGTTTTTAAATTACAAGTGCCAACATTTTAATTATTATTAATTAACCGAAGGGTGAAGTGTTTTTTTTTGTTAACGGACATTGTTAAATTAACTTTCATGATAAAATATTTAATATTTCGCATAAGTTCGAAAACTAACCACCTGCTGAGCGTAATATAATAAATAAATAAAATATATTCATATCGTAACACATCTAATAATAACCTACGGTTACTTCGAGTAAATGTATGTTATCCACAAATATATATATATATATATATATATATATATATATATATATATATATATATATATATATATATATATATATTATATATATATATATATATATATATATATATATATATATATATATATATATATATATATATATATATATATATATATATATATATATATATATATATATATATATATATATAATATATTATATATATCTATCCTATATATATACTTACGATTTAATATTGGTAACTATATATTTTTGTCAGTGTAATAGTTTCGTCAAAGGTATAATACAATGTATCCGAGTTTAACCATTTAACAATGAAATTCTAAAATTAAATTTATTCGCATGAATATGAATAACAACGTTTGTTTTTGACAGCGCTAATTAAATCCCATGTATTATTGAATAATTACTATTGATTATATCAGCCAAAATGAAGCCAATGCAACGATGAAATTGTTCAAATTTTACCTAGCTTTATTCATCATGCAGGCAACAATAAAATGTTTAATATCGAATTGAATTTATTTCTATTTCAAATATATCTGAGGGGGACAGTTACCGGAATATACCACTGTGGGAACAGGTGAAATTAATTGTAGATGGCAGTACTGCACATGCATTTATACTTGTATATATTAGTGTCATCTATCGCTACATTTGAAATTATAATGGGTAACGTAAATAACTGTCGCGGACAGTATTTCGGTTTAAATTTTTAAGAAATAATACTAAAACAGTATCAGACAGCAGTATAATGCAAAATATTGGTAAAAATGTTAATCAAAGTTAATCTGAATTATTACAAAATATATTATTTAATTTATTTATTTGGCAAACCCCAAACAACACCATATCTACATATTCATGAGTATGAAAGTGCGCATGTCAAGTTAACTAGAGAGGGATCAACAACTACCGGAACTAAAGTAGCAGTAAACAGCTGGAATATATACGGGGCAGGGATTTACCTCGGGTCTAATTAACAACGTCACGTCGAGTGTCTTATTACGGTCGTCACCGTAGTCGTCATAGCAACCCTCCTTCTCTAACCGGCGTATATAAAGAGGAGACAACATTATCAAAACTGTACACTACGTCACATTGCGACCGCCTCATAAAACAAAAGTACCTACATTCCAAAAATACAACATGGAAGTCGAAATCAGATACATAATTATGCATTGTTTCTTAAACTGAATAAATATATTTTAAATTGAGTACAGCATAGAATAAAAAATATATTTAGACAGAAATTAAAACATATTTACTCCGCCTAATTGATATGTTTATTTCACTCATGAAAATCACTCTG
This sequence comes from Nebria ingens riversi, assembly GCA_018344505.1. Lineage (NCBI taxonomy): Eukaryota > Metazoa > Arthropoda > Insecta > Coleoptera > Carabidae > Nebria > Nebria ingens. The sequence continues at coordinate 273,664 of JADQWA010000400.1, forward strand.
AATTAGACACTATTTGACATATAAATTTGTATACTAACAAACAACTTATCAATACAGAAATAAGTGTATACTATTAAAAGCTTATTAATAACAAACAAATTCGATCAAGTTATTGATTATTGGTGTTCATATTTTTTTAATAAACACAAAGAAATACTACAAAATGTTTTTAATTCAAACAGAAAAAAACGACTCAATATTTTTTATAGTAAATGTAATTGAATGATGGATTCAATCCATACATTTATGCTTCACAGCATCATATGTTTAAACTGTAACTAAATTAATTTGATAAATTGAAGTATCTAGGTACTATAAAAATAAAAACCTTACATATGAACGCACTCAATGTGAATACAACTATAAGCTGATAAATCTAGGGTAACTTATGTTAATGTGCACCCACAGTGCTGCAATCTCACAAGTTTCAATTATTACAATCGGATGATGAAGATGAGGAAATCTTATTTAAGTATCCTCATCTCTAAGTTACTTCTTTCGTGTCAGCATTCCTTAAAAGATGATTAAAATGTTTACACCGTAAAATCTCTATGTGGCCGTAAAATTATTAATTTTGTTCTCCAACGCGCGAAGGGCCCGCCGTTCAAAAGAATATAATACAGTTGCCTGAAGTGTTCGCGTTCACTTAAAACGATGATAACATTTTAGGAAAAATGCTGAAATACCTCGTTAAATAATGTAGGCTTTGCATATATTTTTAAATTACGAAAACTCGTTAGAAAAGATTTCTTTTAATTCACAAATAAATGTATATTATTTTTGAAAACGATAATAAATATAAATTCATACAATTGTATTAATTACTTTATATATTTTTACCTTCTTTTATTTTAACGGAAATACACCTTTTGACCTTCTCTGAATCCAGTCTGACTATTTTTGGAATGACGTCTGTGTGTGTGTGTGTGATTGTGAGCGCTCTACAGGCTACACTGTTGAAGATAAAATTATGAAACTTTAAACTTAAGATTTGTATTTGCCTGGGAAGAAAACCTCCTATTTTGAAAAGCATATTCAAACCGGAAGTGCATGTTTACTTGAGACACTTTTTGCATATCTTCGAAACGGCTGCACTTACAGTAAAATAGTTATAATTAAAGTTAAAGATATTAATGATTTGAACAACTTTTGTTGAAACATTTCTTCAAAAAGTGTACCAGTTACGAGAAAATTGCTATTATCTTATTTATATTGCCATAGTTACATAGGAATGGAAATTATATATAATAAATCGCATCTACTATGCATGTCAACTGTTTTAAATATTGAAATATTTTCACATTTAACATTTATTGTCAGTGTCACAAATAAGTTTAGTGAAAAAGCGTTACAAAGGTTAGTAAATAATTTAAAATATTATATGAAAATATTTTATAAGGTTTAAAGTATATTTGAAGACTAAATAATGTCCGGCCATCATAATTTTTAATAATTTTCATTATGCTACTATAGAATCGAACCTTTTAAATCTAAAATAAATGTTTTTTTTAGAAATTTGAAAATAAACTAACTTTATAATTTTATTGGTCATAATGAATGAAAATATTTTCTTGAAATTTAAACATTTTATATTTTAATTTATATACTATCAAATCAAAATATACTGACTACGTAAAAGAAAGTTTAGGGCCAATACATGGCCGATGTTTTAAATTTGCATGCAGGGGCATTTAATTTAATCACATTTTTGAAATATAATTAAAAATGCATAGTTTCGTCAACAGGCAAATCGTGATCATGATGTATGGATGTCTGTATATACCTATATAGATATATTATATTTATATATTCAGTTTAATCAGTTGTGATTAGTTTAGACAGGACACACGATTCGGAAGCCCGTTCGAGTTTGGTTTCATTTGAATATTCAAGCGAGTCGTGATTGATTTGACAGGTAACACACATACTACCTACCGATGGCTTCATGCTACACATATACGAATAGGTGCCTAGTACGTCACCGGCGAACGAAACTTTTTTTTTTTACTTGCTTATACTTACGAAACTTTTCCGGCAAAGTAAAATGTGGTGGTATATAAGTTTTTTTTTGCGCGAGTTTATTAAAACTTCGTATATTGTTTTTTAAACGTGTATACTGGATGTTGTCAGATTGTTAAAGTATGACATATTTGTCAAGAAGTTTGTTGATGAACATTTTTCTATTACCGGCTTTACACGATCAAAAGTTTACATGGCAATTTACATTTAAAAATCCATTTAACTTTTAGACCTTTTGCAATCAACAATTATTAAATTGTAATAGAACTGCACAATGAATATTTAAAAAAAATAAATAAAATTTTCGAGTAATGATTAAATAAATTTGGTGTAATTACATAGACAACCATTGGGTGTATAATGCGTACTTAACGTCTGTTTGAGATATTTTGAGTATCTTTTGTGTGATTGTGTACAATGACGATTACGACCGCACATGTAACATACAAACGTATTGTAACTCGCGACAAACTGTACCACTGTTATAATTAACTCAAGAACAAAGGTGAACTTACATATTAGTTTTCAAAGAGATAATACAATATACCGAGTTGTATTTGTGGGATACGGTATACGTTATTCGAATACGTTAGGTAATTAATTCGACAATTATGTGCTGCTTGCTGACAGCTTGTCCGATGAGATTATCAATTTATGATTATTATAAAATGTTTGTGTTATATAACATCATTATATCCTATTTTGGATACATTTAATATTAGGACGTATTCGCTCTAAATAATGACAGATGGACAATGCATATCGATGTTTTTAAATCATTTTAATACATATATGTTTACTGTCATATGAAATGTAGTTGCAGCGTAATATCTAGTTATTAGTTTTCAAAAAGTTTATATTGTCATCATAAATATTCACATCAGTATTATTAAATTTCAAATAAATCTCAATTAGTAACTGGTAGTAAGAATAAAATTCCAGGAAAAATGTGGGTATATTGTAGTGCTTTCCGTCTGAGGCGCAGAAACGTATACGTATATAAACATCGCGAGAGCGACTAAATAACAACAAAAAGTACATTTATTCAAGAGCGGAACGCGATAACTGCGAACAGTACACTGGCCTTTGCAAATTACGGTGCATTCATTACAATTACGGAGACAAAAACGGAATTAATTAGATGTTTATATTGCTAATAATAGTTTATTAATTTGGACCCGTACATTCATTTCATTGCAATTCAAACGAAGTATTATTATTGGTCATAATTAACCATCTATACATATTTTTTTTCCCTGAATTATCTCTCTATTCTGCTATAAAAAATCTATATCAACAACTGCTTCATAATTACCTACATTTTTCGTCAATGTATACATTTTATTTGTCTAATTTTTTTTTAATATAAAAATCAATGGTATGCAATTATGTTTTATCTGTTAGCAACATTTTTAAGTTAAGTTTATTGACTTTTATCTGATAGACAACAGAGGCATCGCATAATATATTTTTGTATGAAACTATAAAAATGCATTATAATGTCAATTAGAAATTATTTCATCCTTAAATATAATTGAGAACTGATATTATCTAAATATTTTTAATATTTATAAAAGCTTATCAGAATAGAAATGAAAACATATTGTTCGCGTATCACGTAAACTCATTTAAAAAATAATATAACATTATTCTCAGAATTTAAATGCGATGTTTATATAAACGTATATTTATTTATTTATTTATTAAATTTCAGCTATTGTTCCACGTAAGTCCAATTGTAAGTGCACCTATTAAATTTATGGTATTATCTAGAGACAAGATTATGTTTCATTTTAGTACTAACTATAATTTAAGCAACATTTTAATACTATTTATCTTGACTTGCATGCAGATCCTAAACGAGCACGTAACAGCATTTTTGCACGATGATTCCTTTTATAAAACAAAGAATAGTCTCAGAGTGCAGTTTTCTATTTATAATAATTTCTCTCAATGAATTTAAATTCGTTTGTCGTCAGTGTTAATCGAAAATTGAAATTCTTTCTGATTCAAAAGCGTTTGAGAGCCTCAAAAGAAAATTGCGGTGTTTATATATTCTTAGTGGCGCGCATTGTTTTATCCATAATTAATTAATGACGAAACACTGTTATAGGCTGGCACGTTCACCGTTACAGAAACACGTGTAGATTTATCGTCGGAGAAGTAACATAATGTGTTCTTGGTCGGTTGACAAGTCTGCAATACAATACACGAAAGATAGACAAGGGGGGAAGTTGACACCACGAGGGGGACGGGTAATCTATTTGCATCTTCTTTTGTGTTTGGGTGTGTGTTGTTCATTCCATCGAATTAATCATGTTTTAATTGTTCATTTAAAAGGTGTCCCCCGAGTGGTTTCCTTTGTAAACAATGTTTGTGAAATCGCGTCTCTTGTAGAGGTAAATGTTTTGTCTATAGACCCAATACTTTCTTGTGTGCATTTGCTATTGTTTCCAGTTGTTTCTTGGATAGATATAGGTCATGAACGATTGCGGGTTATTTTTCTTGGAACGCAAATCATTTTAATACGAAACGTTTAATTGCACACCACAATTGATTTATAATTTGTAATAATGTAACGATTTGCGTAAGGATTAAGCTAAATTATAAGTTGATGGTTTCCATTTTGTGTGAATTTACAATATTAAACAAATAAACTAAAAATAAAATGTACCCTTGTGTAATGAAAGTAAAAAGAATTGTTGACTCACCTGAACAAAAAAAAAAAGAAAAGAAATTCGTCAGAAACAAGGCAAAGAGAAATAAGTTTAAAATCAATATAGTATTCGCCAACTTTATAAGTATACCGAAGAAATTCGCTGATTTAAACAGTTCTTCACGTGAATACTTAAAATATATGTGAACAGGAAGAAAAACCACAAACAACATTTTCGCTGACTGTTGCATCTGTGCGCAACAAATTCTTGAGAGCAGTGAAATTTATAGAGATACATTCGCTATATTTCTATTTTAAATATTTACATAAATTAACATCAGCGATGCAAATAACTGGGATTATTCATTTAGTTTACCTACCAACAATTTATCTTATTTTGCGTACTCAGTGAACAATTTACCAACAAAAAAAGGTGAACATCGTTTTTCACGAAATTCCACAGACCTTATTATTCAAGTAATCATTATAAATGTGAGTAGTCGCGTGAAAAGTAACTTTATACTTTGCTAGACAATGGAGCTTTTTTCGTTATAATTAGCTCAACACATCTTTAGATAGGCTAAAATAAACGAAACATATGCGTACAAACACATGTACATACATACAAAAAACAGCAGAAAGAACAGAGGAAAAACATCTTGTTTAATCGTTAATATTCAGCAGAGTAGCTGTGCTCGTTTACACAATACAAGGAAAAGTAAGAAGGAACCGCACTAGGTAAAGCAAACGCGCAACCCTTACGTTTTTGTGTTACAACAGGTGCCTCATTTCACCCTTATTTGCAGTAACAAAGGAACTGCAGGGTGTTATGGGGAAAGTTGCCTATACACACTTACAAAACACAAGGCCACAGTATGAAATATAAAACAGCGCCATCATCAAGTCAAATATGTACCTATACCACGGATTTTTTCACAACTTCTTTTTCGCTTGTACGCTTCGTAAAAGTAATTTATCTTTTTTATTATAACATAATTAAAATGAACGGTGCACATTAAAGCATTATAATGAACAATCAAACAATGAAGAAACTATACATTTACTCGGTTGCATTATGACAGCGATTCAGGCACTAAAAAGACTTTTCAAACGATCCTAATATATAACATATGTCTATACTTTCTTAAACACTAAACAAAAGAAAGTACTATCATCATTAAAACAAATTGATGAAAATACAGAATTCGATACATTTTAGTTGTCTCTAAATTGCCTCTTTCTACGTCCGCGATGTAAGTTTAAAATTTATATATTTAATCTGGAAATGGTTAAAAGCAATTTCTAAACCGGAAGAGAAAATTTACTAAAAATAATTCTGTTTAGGTATCTTGAGAACGCATAGAGCATAACAAAATATTTGTATACTTAACATCTAAATTATGTATCCTATTTTTGCATAACAAATGTATTACTTATATTTAAATGTGCTACGCATAAGTAGTTGAGTACAGGCCACTCTAGATATTTTCTTGTAAGCATTACAACATCGCGTTGATAATGACTTCAAAAATATTACAAAGACAGATTGACGTGGAGATTTTAATTAGTTCTTATAAAGTTGTAAAAGAACTATTTGAAAGAGGTCTCTGTAAAATTAATTTGTTTTCCGTCTGTTTGAGAATACGAATTCAATTACCTTGCAGTCGTAATGTATGTATGTATGTAAGTAAGTAGAAAAATGTACATTCGTTGCGCTAGTTAGAAATATTTTAAATTACAAACTAATAATAAGCTAAGAATAGAAGCAAGGGCATTTTCTGGGATTGCACACGGCTTTTGTCAAACACAAGGGAGTTACGAATAACTCTGTCACTGTTATCAAACGGTATAAAGTACACGAGATACGGATCTTTATTCAGGCAGTCAGGGGGAATAGACAAATTTGGAAAGCAAGACAACACAGCACAACGAGGCCAGGCAGCGGTGCTGCTACGACATATGGTCGTTCGTTCGCTCCCTAAAAGTGGACAGGAATATAAACTAGTCAAACATTAACTGGTATCGTTTGGCCTCCTATTAAATTCACGATACTCAGATGTCCGGAATCACGTATAACGTAACCGCAGATAAGGTTGGATCTTCAGACAAATAACTAACAAATAAAAAAACAACAAACACATAAACTACTTACTAAAGGTTAAACTTGCGTAACAAAATAACAATTTTTTTGTCAAATCAAACCTTAAATCTTGAAACGATTTAATATTTACTGCAAATAACAACATGTTTAGTTTAATTTACCTCTGTTAGGCGAAACAAAAGAAAATGAACTAAATACCGTATTTCGTGAGCACAAAACGGGAACGCTTGTACCACAAAAGTATGTGCCTATGTATGTACTATGTAGAAGCGCGCGCACGCACGCATTTGTATACAAGAAGCCGGCGATTTCAATTCAAGACACGGTGACTAACGTGATTCTCATCAAACGTACAGATAAGAATCTTAGACGGCGTACGTGATGTACAAAAGATGTTTCAGAGTCAAAGGATGGTTGGATAAAAGTAAGCAAAGAGAAGAGACTTACATACTAACAAAAAGACCATACAGAAACGAAAACCATGACTTTCAGAATCTTATACACAATTACCATATCGCGGATGTTGGTGGCGCGTGAAGGTCGCATGCGCAGTAATCAAATGCGTTGCAAAATAATCCTATCATCCTGTGTGTGTATGTATGTATGTATGTATACACATTAGTAAATTAGTAGAATATAGAATAGAACTATGCGTAGCAGTAGCAAAACAGTTCACACATCAGCACACGCATACAAGTCAAAAAGGTATGCGTCACACGCGCACTTTATCTGATGCTAGGAACAAACTTGAGGGAAGGAAGTAGGGGAAATAGAAGAAGAAGAAGGAGCATGCCGACACTACACCAACAGAAGATTAAACTTGTAATCATCAGCTAGATCAAGTGCTACTTTATACGCACATACACACACGCTGCTGCTTGTGAGCCACGTGAAACAGATTAAACACGAAGGCAATTCACAAAACTTGGTCGTGCAAACAATTTGTGCTTTTGCTCTCTGGTTCTGCTTCTGGTGCAGTTGGCGTAGTTGAAACTTCTAGGGAACAGCAGTTGTCGTCACTTCGCATTTGATATGGTTAATTTTAAGTTTATATATGCACGTATATATATATATATATATATATATATATATATATATATATATATATATATATATATATATAATAGTATATATGTATATATATATATATTATATATATATATATATATATATATGTATGCACATATGTATATAAAATAAACATAACTAATTGAGCAAGCAAATTGACCAAATTTCAAGAGTCTATTGGAATAAACCAAATATATATAAATATAGGTAAAGTTGTGATTTTTGAAGAAAAAATCGGGAGGTTCGGTAACATTTACAAAATTGACGAATTGACAATTTCATTTCATTTAATAAATAATTTATATAATATTATGAAAAGATCCTAAATGACAGGAACTCTAAGTGATTCCATAATATTTAAACCTAAATAAACACAAACAAGAGCGATAAAGTGATTTACAGCCAGTTTCCTAGTAGCGAACAATAACATAACATCCACCTGTAGTTTTTACACGGTAGATAATCGGCTTATACATTTCCAAGATAGAAAAGTTTCATGTAAACGCTGTAGACACCGGTGTAGGATTAACCAGTATTTTATACACAAAATAATAAACCACGAGAATAATTCAGATATTATTTTACTTATTTTGCAGCAATTGATTCAATGTGTCTGTTATTTTCGTAATAGAATATTATTTATTGAGGTTCACGGAATGAAAATAGAATTAGTAAGCTTGTAAATGACAAGTTGGAATAAAGCTCCTTTATTTTGTATTATTCGATTTTACGCTTGACATATACATATACTGACATCAGCTCAATTATATATTTGTCTCGGTAATTTAAATATAATTTTGTTTCAATTTGATTTTAATTCTAATGTTATTAGGTATTCAAACGTACAATATTTAATTTGTTATTAATGTTTAGATTTAATTTATAGAATCTAATACAGGTAATAATAATAACAAAAAAAATGCAATACGAAACAGTAAAAAAATTCAAACAATCGAATTCTCTGGCACGGTAATATTTTGGTAAACATCAATCATCAAGTGACGGTGAGGAAAATAAAATATTCTCGTGGTGGGCCGAACAGAACAAGTCGGTGGGCCCACGCGGGTCATCTAGCGACCCAAGAAAGAAGACACATACAACAATCAACCACCCGGGGTGAGGAAGTGGAAAAATAGCGCCCACACCCATGGTACACAACAACACGTCATCGAAAATTCGTTTGTTCCTTCAGCCTTAAGGACGCACAAAATAGCCACACCTAATGTCCAAAAACATGGGCGCCAACCGAAAATTATTATTTATAGAGGCGTTTATGCTAAAACTAATTAATATAAATTGGGTTGCATGGCCGTTGTGTAGGAAGACAACTATATTTCTCAATTTAAACTTGTGGAAATATTCGAATCAATCAATATAATACACATTTCAATAACAATGTATTTGAATCAAATCAATATTTATATACCTAGGTATAATAAACCATACAAAAAAGTTATTTTTAAATTTTAATTAAATTTAAATCACATGTGAGGAAGGTCAGTGTAGTAAACTATCAGTATGAAGTCTTCTTTCCATGTTAATGAATTGTTTTTTATTAAGAACCATATATTGCTATTAATTTCTCGTATTACGTGGTTGTTTTGTAAGATATTCGACAAATAATTTGAAGTTATGTCGTCGGTCTAATTTCGTGTAAGAGCATGTCTAATTAGAATGAATTCAAGAACGTTAATTAGCAAGTATATGATATTATAATGGATATGAAATGAGATTAGTTTCTATAGAATATGCTTGGTTCTATTGTTCCCCATACACAAGTATTATGTAGTTGATATGTCATTAGGTACGTATGTATGCGTCGCATCGTTGCTAATAATAAAGGTATGGACGACAGCACATTTATTTGCTTAAGACCATCATTCGCCCCATTCTTTGCGGGTGAGACGACATGTTTTATGTTTACTTTGTGAAGCTGACACTAGACAGGGCCACGATTCACCATGGGCAGCTCGTAACTTATTGGGCGCCCATACATAAAATCACTAAGAAACCTCATTTCTTATTTCTAAGACCTTTATCCACGTTTCTATAGCCACATCGTATTACTATTTTTCCTGGCAAGGTCATTCTATCCTACTAATTTATTTGGGACAAAATTACTAAGACACGCACTGGTGTCGTTCTAATTCAAACAGAAACACAGTTAAAATAAAACGCGAGTAAATCAGTCGACGAAACAAATAAAAATATTTGATTTTCTTTACAATTTCTTCATAAAACCTCAACAGTTAATATCGAAATTTGGTTTTTAATGCGGTTCATTGCAAAATATATTCATCGAATAAATTACCAGCGATATATAGTGTAAACATATATAGTAATTCAAAAAGAGCTGTTTACGAATATGTCGGCACCATTGGTAATACACGTTGTTAATAATCAATTTGAAATCAATCAAATATACGTAAAATAAATTCGATTGTCCATCATTTCTAATGTAGTATCCTCCAAGGTCAGTTTATACATGATTTAAATATTAGATGTCAAAATGACAGATTATAAACGCATAAGCAGATGCTTTTCGAAGTACAATTCACAAGCAAGTAATTTGAATATAATTCATCAAACTTAGAGCGACAGACAAGACAACAACAACAACAAAAGAAGGATAAAAGAAAACGAAAACTAATCCATTTTCTAGTTGAAATTAAAGCGTCTGAATACACATATTCAGCTGTCTTATTCGACACATTTCAGCCGACATAAGTGGCGTCTAAACAATTTGGACATGTTGAATTCCATACATTATTTAACCAAATCTTTTATTCGATCAAACACTTGACCAGATAGATAGATAACAGGTGCTTCACATCTAGTATTAATGGACCTGCTCTACGATACGTTAACATCTGTTGAATATATTGTTATTTAAATAAGATGCTTGCATTTAATTAGTAGGAGGAAGTACTTAATAGTTTTCGACCACCCAACTACAAAAAAGCCCTACGTTAGCTAAATTATGTTAGCGCTTTTTTTTTTCTCTCAATTTTGTGTGTGTGTGTGTGTGTTCCTAGATCAAACAAAGTGCCAGGCAAACGAACAAAATCTTTGACTTGTAGAATAAAAAAAAAATAAAAAGGAAAAAAATCAGTCATCAACTTGAAACAGTTTCCATCATGAAAATGTATGCACGTCTTATAAATAATATGTGCCCGCCTGTAGCTTAGGCATCGATAAAATACTCGCCTCTCGTATTATAATGGCTTTCAAACTTGGTATTCTTATCTCCACTTAAGGACAACGCACCCCTGCTCAAATGACGAATAAGTGTAAATTATTTACAAGAGGCTGTTTTTCCCTTTTTTGTGTTCCATTTTCAGGCACTCATCTCGCACGCTTGTATGGACCAGTTTCGATCGGTCCACTTGTGTAAAAAGGCTTTTTTTTATGTTGTTCCTACCCTATGTATTACACATGTAAAAATATTGTTGTTTGTTTTAATTTATGCGACACTAATTGGTTTGTAAATCAGTCGTTTGGAAGAAATGATAAAACCCTGTCACACAGATTTTAAAGAAGAATTTGTTCAACACTAAATTTATATATATATATACACATATATATATATATAATATATATATATATATATATATATATATATATATATATATATATATATATATATATATATATATATATATATATATATATATATATATATATATATATATATATATATATATATATATATTTATTTGTTCGCCCGTTAAACAATATTCTTTCTCAATTGAAAACTGTTCATCCATAGTGAAATGTATAAATGTATTTGTAGATGATAATCAATGTGGGGAACAGAAATATTTTGCCGCTAAATTAAAAATGAACAGACAGATTTCCGGCTGTGTCCCACTGGGTGTCTTTGTGAATATTTCAAAAATTCCGCAGTATTTTCAATACTATTTACCCAATGCAGATTCATTCGATTTGATTCGTTCATATTTTCATATTCAAATAACCGTGTTTTCTGTATCTATATATATATATATATATATATAGATATCCAGGCACTGTTATTTCATATGATAATTTTATTATTGCTTTGGAAAACTGAAATTTCGTATAACTCTACCATACTGTATCCTGTATCTGGTTCGGTCCAACAAATTTTTATTGTTTCCAACTAGTGTACCGTATTGCATAATGGTGTTGTTGTAACTACTACATATAGATATGGTGTTTGAAAATACGCCCTTTTGTGAGTCATTAATTAGATTATTATCAACACCAAAATAATGTGAGGTTGTTAAAATAAGAGACCATAAACGAATTGGTAACATTTTAATATACGAATAAATATAATTTATATAAGAAAGAAATTAGTTAAGCTACAAAAATATCTTCTTTTCGTATATACTATAGGATACACACGCACACGTGTATAGATAAAATATCTAGGTAATGACAAAACGAACGCATCAAAAAACTATTTCCGAAAATGGAACAAATAAAAGATCGCTCGACAAAATACTACAAATGACTTCGTACTCATTTAGGTAGATATATCTTCATTGGCATCGGAAAAGTTTCTATAATGAAAAAATATTTCTATAATAGAACGAGCAATGCCGGTCCGCGTCCCTGTTGGAAGCCGAAATTATTTTTGTATGCACGCGATCACAATGCTACCGAAATTCGCCCACCAGCAGCGGCATCGTGGCCATGGCACATTGGCTTACCGTGTCCCGTTGAAAGTTAATTAAGCATCCAAGTCGCGACAGATTTCGTGTCAAACGGCACTGCCTAACTGCTTAATTACCTACGGGACGTTGAAACTTTTATTTTTTATGATTATTATTTAAAATTATGATTTGTGTTCTTGAACCCCTACACCACGACACCAACCGCTTGGTAACAGTTGGTCAGTATATGGGGACGTTATTTATATATTTAATGTTTGATATCGTACACATTTATTTCAGTAAATAAAGCTAAATAATTTTAAGTTATTAACAGTTTTGAAGTTTCAGTAAATATACCTATACCTAGGTATATCAAAAAGCTATAGTATCGCGTGTTATTTCATTTTACTAAAAATGCTTCCTGTCCTTTTCATTTCAACTAAATAGAAACTTGTCTGCGGTGCACGATACATTTGGAAAACATCAGAGCATTTTCTATACTGGTTACGAATCGTAAGAATTAATTTCCTTTTGGCCGAAGGAAATGAGTCCACCTCCGGCATTCTTTATTAAAATTAAAATGTGACGGCATCGTCTGCACCGGAAGTACTACGGTTGTAAAACCGGGCCTGTAAGACGCGTAAACTTACTTTTCATTTTAGAGAAACATAATGATACTGATGCCTTGTGGCTGCACCGAATAATATTACGCCACTGTACACAACCGTATTAGAAGGAAGAAAGAATGTTAAATTATATTCGTAGCACGTACTTGAAGCAAAACAATAAAGTGGCACAATGCAAAACGTATATGGTTTGGAAAAGTAAACATGGTTTAAAAAAACGAGTAAGTATACTAATTTGTTTGGTTACAGATGCGGAATACAAAATGTTGCTTTTCAGTTCATTACCTATATAAAACTATAATCAGTAAATGCTTTTATCAAAATATATTTCGTTGTTCTATATTTTAATGATGCAATTCCCATAAGAATAATTTGCAAACATTTTAATGACCTATATATATATATAAATTATTTTAAGGAATACATTTTTATGGTTAATCCATTACATATATTAATATATTTATGTCTTAATTTATAAAAATGATTTTATAATTTTGCACGTCGCGACAGGCGGATTAACTAGGCGTAAATGAAGCCTTAAATTAATTCAAGTTTAGTATAATTATCAATTGCAATGATTTGCGTGTTCTTTAATTGTATTAAAGTACTTACAGACGTATATATGGCATACAATACATGTTTTAAGTAGTGAGGAGAAATTTTAATGATAATAATTATGGAATAATTACTAGATACGTGCCTGTGTTTATTGTTTGTTTGCATTTTATGGTAAATAAACACATGTATATACGTTATAATATCTAGTCGTAGAAAAGTTGTATTTCATGGAACTAGCGTGACTTTGATTTGCAAATAGTGAATAGTGAATAGCGAATAGCGAATACATATAAGTACTCACTTGTACACAACACCTATTAATTTACCTGAACCATTATAATATGATGTAATGGACGTTGACTATTGTTGCCTATAAGGTCTATTATACGCTTTCTAATATAATTCTATTAGTTATACAAATATATAAAAAATATATAGGTATACATTTTTACATAATTAAATCTTTCTTAATTTAGATACGTGAATAAATTTACTTTTCAAGTGAACCTAAAAATCAGATAAAGCATTTGAAAAAAGACAGTAATATTTTTTTATCAAAAGCATTTTGAGAATATGTAAATGAAACATCCCATAAATAATGCTGCATTAGTGAAAAAAGATTTCCACGTCGAATTAATCCTCTTTCCTTTGGAGATTTCAACAATAACTTTAATACGTAAAACTAAGTAAAAATTTTCTATATACCTAGTAAGTACACATATAGCACCAAATTAAAATTCAATTTATGCAGGGTTAGAAAGAACCACAGAGAACTTTCATAATTAAAATACAAACCCTCTGGAATAAAAAAAGTATATAATAAAAAATTCTCCGTTACAGGACGGTAAAAAAAAACGCTACAACAAAGATAGGGGATACAATGTTGGGTGTAAACGAAAGAAACAGAATGATGCTATAAATGTAGCACGAAAGTCACGCGAGCAAATGCTCCAGAGTTGGCGTAGTGTTCAAAATACAATGCTCGCAAACAATAATGCCTAATGACGACGGTTCGCCAAGCGCCCCCTAACCAACAATATCTTGCGAGCAGGCGAACGGACCTCCAGTGGCAGTGCCTCTGGTGGCAGTAATTAGGAAGCACTTCAAAAACTTCACACAAAATCCGTAAGAACCAAGTTTCAGAGGAAACCGTAAAAATCCACTTTCAAAAATCTGTGTGTGTTTGGCCGTATGAATGTATGTGTGTGTGTATGTGTGTGTGTGTGTCTGTGTGTGTGTGAGAGAGAGAGTCAAGTATGGACACACTCGTCCACAAATACATTTTTCGCACTTTTACTTCCAAATGAAATTTTATTTTAAAAGCCAACAATACTTTTATAATGTTATCTCTTAATTAAAGCAGAAAACTAAAGTTGTGCATAAATCTGAATTGGGCAAAACAACATTTGTTTTTAGCAATAATTTAAATGTATTTATGAGTGTCAGTTTTCGTCATTTATAATTCTAAAAAGCTTAGATAATTAAATTTAAAACAACACATTGAATAATGAATAAATAAATGTACAGTAGAATAACGGTAAATTGAACATCTTCCTCCTAAATACGGCTCTGTTTCTGTACAAGCGACAAACAAGTGCTATAAATCGTTGTCAACGTTATGTGGAAATAAAACATAATTTTCAACTTTCGTAAATCCTAATCGTATAACCGTAAATATGAAAATTATTATATGAATTCTAATTAATGGTTGGCGTTAGTTCTCGAAAAATAAAACGACCGTAGTAGCACTGGGTATACAAAAACATATGACCTGATTTGTTTCATTTTAAGTTTATTTACGAAAATAAAAAGCACTAATATAATTTATGACGAATACCGTGCTAATTAGCTTAATTATATGCATTTATAATTCGGTAACACGAGGTTAAAAAACAGATAAATCAAAAGTCGAATACAATGGTGAAAATAAATTAATATAGGTATGAGTGGAATTGTTTTTAAATTAAAAATACAACTAGACAAATATGCATATTCCGTTATTGGAGTGTTGCTGTGGTAACAACATATTGAACTTTGCAAAGTTTCATTTGAGAAAAAGTGTGATAATCAATTTATTATTTGGAGATTACAATCAAGCTCGAATTTCACAAGATTAATATGAACAGTGTTAGCGAGTATTGGTGTCAGGCATAACTTTTAATTAATCGTTTTTATAGCGTACAACACAGTATAGGTACCTACCTAATAATTATTTATATATAAATAAAACGTTCGATAAAAACGTTATTAGATAGCAGTAGGTACGCGCATTTCCAAACACCTACACACTGTACTTTTATTTGTAACCAGCATTTGGTTTGATTACCAGGTCACGTTTCTATGTAGCATATACTTACTGTAATGCTGGTGGTTTATATATGTATGTATGTATGTATATATGTATGTGATACGTAAATAATTAAATACTTTAATAATTAAAACAAATGATTGTTTGTATGTGCATTCTCCTGATATCCATGGCTACTAGTCATTCCTATATGTGCATAGTGTTCCAAACTATCGATTCGATAATAAATAATCAATTATGTACATAAATGGCAATTTTGCAAACTGTTGTAAATGGGAGACATTTTAATTAGTTTCGCGTTATTTGTTTTTCATTTAAAAATTGTTGTAGGTATACATATAGGTTGCTAACTCAAACAACGCGTTTGATTGTGAAATAGGTGCATGGCGAATGGGTATATTTAATACGAGTCCTAAATACTTTCGTTAATTTATATTCACTTAATGTCAGTTTATAATTTGTGACATATCACGTTTTCGCTAAATAGCAAATACTTATTTACTGTCAGACGTATGTACATCACATTAGAGCTACACGGAATCTTCAGCTACCGATCGTAAAATAAACGCTTAAAACGAAAATTAATGCAATTTATTACTTCAACTATATATATACATAGGTAGACACTTATAAATAAATATACTTTCATAGCTCAAAATAATTCTGTTTTTAGTTGTTTTATTACGTCATTGGAATGCATTTTTTAAAATTAATAATCAAGATTGTTTTAAAATAATATATATATATAAATATATATATATATATATATATATATATATATATATATATATATATATATATATATATATATATATATATATATATATATATATATATATATATATATATATATATATATATATATATATATATATATATATATATATATATATATATATATATATATTATATATATATATATATATATATATATATATACCCATAATTTATTCGAAATGAATAACAATTCCCTACCAAATGATATCAACTGTTAAAGTATAGTTTAATTGTTTAATGAAACAGTAACTATTAACATAGCATTTAAATGGGGATAACATGTGAAAAGCGGAGGGTGTTTTAAACATACTTTAATTACATTAGCCAAGTCTATTTTGAACGTGTGAAAGGGTAACGAGAACTGGCCACAAAGGAAGAACAACTCAGTATCCGTATTAGCCTCTACAAATACATTTCTCTCGACTTGTGTGTGCGTGCGTGCGCGTGCGCACACACACACCCGTGTATATGTGTATCCCTCTGAGGGCGACCAACGTATTTGAGACGAACGATATTAACTTTCTGTTTGCCTTTCAGAACATTCGTCTGTCCGATGATTCCGATGTGCTATGCAAACTATCGTCAACGTTTACTCAACACGACGCTCAGATGAGGTTGGTAGCCGAAAATCAACTCGCCGACCAACATTTGTCCACAAAGAAACCCGACCAAGAACGCACTGATGTTATACTACGAGATGATAGATTTTCTTTTACGTCGAAACCATTGAAGCAATATTGGAAATGTTATAATATTTAGTAAAACGTTAGTCTGTCTGGTTAGTTGCAAGTCGACGTATCTAAACCTTCAATTTTGGAGTAAGAATACCTGATAAAGCAATACTAGTTTTTACACTTGTGAATTATTGAAAACCTTGGCGTATTCGAGCTGTATATCATATATATAGTGAACGTAATACCCTATCCTATACTATATACACTATATATATATTTATTACTAGCTCTTTTCCTATTTGTCAAACGAAGATGAAATTTACGAGCGCCGAGTATCTGCCACAGCCTGCCTCCAATAGCCTAGGTAAGTGTGTGTGTGTGTGTGTGTGTGTGTCTCACACTTGAGTTATATTATTGCCGACACTAATGGGAAAACTTTATCTATTAGAGAATGTTTTTCTATCATAATGCCACAATGGGAAGTTGTTAGCATATGTGTTGTAATTACCCTTTAACGTCTTTAGAATAAAGATATTTCATCGGGGATCTAATAGATAAATAAAAGGTGACTAATTGCGTGGGACCATATGGCTGCTTGGGTGGGCCACACAACTTGTGACACGTTAGTAAATATTTAATTTATTTTTTGACAATCACACACGATATCGTCTAGTACTGCATTGAAAAACGTGCGTGCTTTGAATATTTAAACAGTTTCAACCATTTTTGCACTGTTCGAAAACAGCATGTGTATATCTTTGTAATACGTATATCCTCAAGGCTATTGAGTAGAATGAATGTAGCAACGAAAGATTATAACAGCTAGAACCAACAACCATTGCAATGGAAAGCGAAGATAGTACCACTGAGCTATACGGTCTTATAATTCATTTACATCGATATGATTACATGTTTATTTGGTTGATAAATTTATACAAAATGTGAAGTTTTCTGAGTTTTGGAAAATTCTTATATACATAGGTATGTAAATAAAAAGGCATGATAGTGTTTGGAGTAAGATTCGAGGAGTTGTCCAATACCTATAGGTATATGAACCTTGGATATTGCATATGCTTCGCCGTATGTATTCGATACGTATATAAATGTGAGTGTGTGAACGAACATCAAAGCGAAACTATTACTGCCACGATGACGAAGGACTGGGTGTATGTGCGACGACACAACAAAGTGTAAATTCTCGAAGCGTTCACACAGAAAATCGACGGGTTGCCGGGCGCGCGAGTCCGTGATTTATTTTCGATTTTAACAACAAAGGAAGTAGGAAGGAGTGTTGGCGATTGGCGAGCCCGAGCGAGCGTGCGCGCACACCGCACACATATTTCACGTACGAAACCACCACCATTCGTTCGTTCGTTCGTTCGCTTGTACGTATACAGTCGTTCGTTCGCTCAAATCAAAGAGAAACTTGTATGCGAACTGACAGAACCAACAAACCGACCATTATAACTTTACAAGAATGAAGACGTGAGAGTGGATGATGGGGTGGGTGAGGGATAGAACACGAAGCGCGCCCATGAAAGGTTTTCGACTGCCATACCGCACTAGCGGATTCAAGCATGTCCTATTAGGACTCAAACCACACACACACACAAACACATATACACTAGGATATCTGGGAATATCTTATAGGTAGACCACGATTTTATTTTTAATTGCGACCTATACAGCTTTAATCAAAAAGTCTAAGTTTCTATTCGAAATTCTTTAGCGATTTTAAAACCTGAAATCAAATTGAACTTCCTCAAAGCAGACACAAACATATTCATAGAGAAACATTCGAAAGGCTTTTCGAAATATGAACTACGTAAAACCATTTGATAATAGATAAAGATTACCAATTATTTGATATTATATTTAATTCGTTATTAGTCATCTTTATAAGCAACTGTGAATCGGCGCCACTGGATTCCTTACAGTCGCTTGGTGCTTCATGCACACAACTGAGCAGGAAAAAGAAAAGCCAACCGAAGCGAAATCGGAAATAAACATCTATCAGAACAAGTTATCCTTAGTACAGCAGCCGCGGAGAACCAAACCGAAGCAAGTCTCGTCGTATATACATATATATGTGTTTGTGTGTGTGTGTGTGTAGCATATAGACCATAGCGCAAGAGAGGAAATACGCAATGTAATCTCAGCAACAAAATTACTTCAATTTATGTTCGACCACAAGCGGGTCAGCATGATGGCGAGCACCCGACTCCAGCATATCCTTTGTTCTTGGTCATTGTTCGTGAGGCGACACAACCCGGTCTGGCCCAACAACAAACGAAATATGCCATTATTTGGACCATATTCCGGTGCATACACGGGGTGAAGAATTATGCGTGCCGCGGTATTTTTCACCCATCACTTACCCCCCCAACTCCCCGAGTGCTATCGGCGACGAGTTGGCGCGTAAACCGTGCGGAATACATTAATATCTTACGAACCGCTAAACATTTACGATTTTACAATCAAATATTGTCCAAGTTTATATATGTATAGCTTTACAGAGAAGAGAGTCAAACAGAATATGTTTTGTAAAGATCGATTCGATGCACATTTTTGTGGTATAACTGCAAGCTCCCTAAATACCGGCTGTAATGTCAGGTCCACCAATCAAAGAAGGACATGTATGTGTTTGTATGTGTGTGTGTGTGTGTGTGTGTGTGTGTGCAAGAGAGAGAGAGAGAGAGAGAAGATGCAGAATGGCTCTTCCGTTTGTCAACGTGTTATTTCGCGTTATTGCACAAATAGATGCATGCACAAAGACACCAGCACTGCATAGTGAAATTATTGTTAAATTTCGCCCGAATGCATCACAGGCACTTGAGATCGCATTCAAAGTTAGCCAACGCTAATTAATTGAGACAAATGTTAGAACGAAAGACACACAAACCTAAGGTCAAAGTAATTCCAATTTGCGAACAAACTTTATATATATATATATATATATATATATATATATATATATATATATATATATATATATATAAATATATATATATATATATATATATATATATATATATATATATATATATATGTATATATATACATATATATATATATATATATATATATATATATATATATATATATATATATATATATATATATATATATATATATATATATATATAACACACAAATTTAATTAATTGACATACACACACTTGTACAATCATTTTAGTTCCGAAGTTTTAAGTACAATTTCTATAGAAAAACAAGTGGCCATCAGTAACACCGCATGTTCTATTTCTCGATAGCTGTTTCAAACAACTTGTTTAGAGAGCTATTTTAAGTTTTAAATCACTCAAACCTGCCGGCTATTCCGATAGACATTACAGTTTACTCTATGCGTTTAAATTTTACTCGAATTGGCGCCGTTTTAATCAAAGAAGATCAATTATCAAATAACATGAAATAATCTCAAAAGAATATATTGTAACACAAAATATAAATCAAAGAATATGAATTATTATTGTTTACAATAGGGAACCAAGTAATCACGAAAAAAATATCGATCTCGAGATTTTAACAGAAATACACCTCTACAACTACATATACTTGTTGCCTGTATACATACATAACCAAAAACATGACGCTATCAATGAATAGGTAATAAATGCACTTACATCTTACAATACACGCCATCCTGACCATCAATTGTTATCACAAACACTTAAAAACGTTTCAATTGTTAGTTTTCACATTTTTAGAGCTGTTATTACACAACTATCACGGCTCAAACACGTACAACACCTGACATGATACGCCATTTTTCTCTAGGTGCTAAACCTGGCCACTAGGGTCGTGTGCAATTGCGGAAGTGTTATTTGATTTTCTTAAACAATATAGGGGACTAGATATTTATTCGTTTATAAATATTTCAAGGCTTAAATCGTTTAATTTATATAATTAGCAGTTTTTTATTTTATTTATACGAAATAATGTAGATTTTGCCTTTAACTGTGTCTTTAACTGTAGCGTATTCCGTTCGTAGATTGTCGTACTTGTTGCCTAGCCCAGAAAATGTTTGATATTTTACAAAATATGCAAAAACGGGTTCCACAATGCTTGCGGTTTTTAATACACCGGCGAAGATAAAATAAAAAAGTGCGTTTCGCCGGTGACAGCATGTTGCCAAAAAGTCCGTAAGCCACCTGCCGCGACAGACTAGATCTTCGGTCTGGTATATACCTACATATACGTTGTCGCTCGTATCCAGCCCAGCCTCCCAACCGTGGTTCGCTTTCGTAATATAACATTACATGTTCGCACACATTCACCCAACCGTATCTATAAAGTACCTATATATGTATATATAGTGTCTATGTGTACTACCAACTACCACCAATAGCAGTGCTACCGTGTACGCAAGACGCACAACCATTATTATTGGATGCCATGAGTGCTTTTATGAAAATGAATGTTGTACCGCGCCAAGCTTTCGCCAGGGGTGCATTCAGTCACAATCCCAGCTCGAATTTCTTGGGAATTAACATACACTACAGTATCTAAGCTTATTTCACAAATAATACATAATTTTCGCCCTTGCCACAAATACTCGTACAACATAAGTGGTGCAATTGCAGAATAACCCTTATATATATATATATATATATATATATATATATATATATATATATATATATATATATATATATATATATATATATATATATATATATATATATATATATATATATATATATATATATATATATATATATATATATATATATATATATATATATATATATATATATATATATATATATATATATATATATATATATATATATATATATATATATATATATATATATATATATATATATATATATATATATATATATATATATATATATATATATATATATATATATATATATATATATATATATATTATATATATATATATATATATATAGGTACATAGGTACCCAATATGTAGTGAATTCGTCACGTTGCAAACAGATGGCGTTTATTGCACTTTGAATAAGTATTTGTGTAATAATTCCAATACCGAGTGCTATTCGGCTACAGCTCTCAAACGAAATATATGGCCAATGAGCATTTCTACCACTTGCTTTCGGCATACTTCATTTGCGCACTGTTTTTCCAATACGTCCTTATTTGTTCCACACGTTATATCTCTGTTTCGTACCTATATACGTACGATGATGTTTGAGAAACTTCATCCCCTCGTTCGGTGAGTTAAGTTCGCTCGCTCGCTCGCGATGCCGTAGGTAAATTCTATTACATTATAGTTAATCGATGTGATGGCGAGGTTATTCAATGCGGTTTCAGCCTTGTGGTTTCAGATTTCGATTTTGATTTCTCATCGGTTCGTTGAAATGTAATCATTAGATTTTTACTTTTTAAATTACATTTGCATACACGCTTAGAAACAACAATGGCTTTAATTTGTTACCGATTCAGCAATTAACTAACACTCGTATATATGTGAGAGACATTTATTAGTACGTGACTCAAATTGTATATACGTGTATAAAATCACCTTAGGTTGGAAATTTTCAGATTAGCGATCTAAAGAATGTAAAGCGGTTTTACGTAATCCGCTTAACAGTCCGAACATCGGCCAGAGTATCGCATTACTATAACAAAACAACATGGAACAGACAAGAACGCCTTGAAAATGCAAACTAACTTAATCAGTGCTTAATTCCATTTACAACACCAGCAAAAACATCTGACAATAGAGTAGAATTAGATGTGTTTCAATCCGAGCGTAGTTTTCGTTAAAGAAATTATAAATAAACATTGTAATTGCAAAAACGGACGTTCTTATTATGTTGTTTTTCGTATCAAAGTTACAATGATTATATGCTTTTTTCACCAAAAGGAAAATCGTATATGACTGATTATAACGTATATTAATGGTTTGCCGAGCCTAGAAATGCGCATTTGTTTCTCTTCAAAAGAAAGTTTCGTTTTATTTATGTGAAAGTAATCATTTTTATATACATACCTATCTACAATATCTACCTATAGGAAAAGAATAAAATGATATATGTTTGTAGTATTTTGATATTGATTGCCTAGTGTGATTATTCTTTTCTTGGCACTTAATATTTTTCTTTAGTCAGTGCTGCGTGGTGCAGTCCATCCCTTAAGTGGGTGGTTCTATAGTCCGGTTTCCGGCCTACTCCGGTACGTACGGAATTGGTTCTTTTTGTATGTGTTGACAACGGATACGCTACGTACGGAAATAATGTTGAAATTTTCCTCCCATCTTCCATTAGACGCGAGTATAAAGAAACTGTTTTGTACTTAAAGAGCGATAGGTATTCTTAGTCTAGTCAACCAGTGGTCAACTAATAGTTTAATACATTTTCTTTTTATTGGCTAACCAAGATTAAATTGAATCATTTATTGAAAATACTTAGGTAATCCTAGTAGAGACTTGCAATACTGTTGATTTTTCCACAGTCACTAAATATTCTTTTTTAGACCGTATCGTTTATTAATAAATAGCAATTAAAGTTTCGTGTTTTTCACCATTTTGGTAACGTTAGAAAGAGAATTTGTAATTTACCCCCACCAAACCAATGAGAGCACAGAACTCTTCTATTTTAAATAGATGTATATGTATTACGCCATGGGATAGCAGGAAGTGAATATTTTCACTTTATAATTATTAAATATCAATATCTAATTCATCATAAGTAAACAGATATGAGCAAAAAAAGAAATTGCGAAATTGAAAACAACACCATAAATAGCAATGATACCCGGTAGTTGCTCAACAATGCGCATTGCGCACACATACACACTTCTAATAATATGACAACATAAACATACACACGCCTGCACATTCCTACAATAACGCGAATTCAGCAAAACTATTTCAGCCCATTGAATCCGTAGCTTGAATCAGCATTTCTATGTGACAGGTCCATGAACCAACACGCGTATAATCCGAGATATTCCACATTATTAGTCATAAAATTATAACAAACTGGAATACATTAGACAGTTGTGCAGTTAAAAGGTCACAGCGACGTCACTCGTATCACGAAAGTAATGCAAGTAATACGAGCGCATACCACAGCGTAACGGACCTAGGTTACTAAATAAAATTTAAAAAACATACATTTACATTTAATTGGTTTTATTATTACTGGTAAAATGTGTATGGCTTCTTTTCCGTTTGCACTTGTCCACCTTTTTAATTTTTACAAGTATTTAGTTTTACATAATGTATGAAGAATCTGATGAATGTGAATGGAGCGAAAGAAGTGTGTAAAGATAGAATAGAATGGCGAAAGATTGTGAAGATGTGAATGTAAAGGGTTTTCTGCCACCCCCATATGTTGGGAATAGACATTAAGTTATGTATGTATGTATGTATGTATGACTTGCTAATAACATATAATCCTTGATGCGGTCCTGAGTTAATCCGAAAACTTTTCGCCTAGTATACTTATTACATGAAGAAGACTTATTTACAGCAATAACACTTTCCACAGCAATTCTTGCTAACTAAGGAGTCGAAGAAAGTTCCAGCTCCAGAGCCAAACAAACACATCCAAATGAATCTTTGTTCATTTTCTTTTTATCTTAATAATCCATCTAGTTACTTCTACGCTCAATCTCACTTCAGTCCCATCAAGCGTTCTTCGGCCATCACCAAACCAACAACAAACCGCGCCAATTACACCGCACGAACGCCGTGCTTGGCTCCCTAACTAAATATGAACGACATTGCCGGCGACTACTTCAACAAAACTCTCTTTCTCTTCGCACACTAAACGACTCTTCCCTTCCACATACTCAACATAAACCATTACTACGATATTAAATACAGACTATATCTACAATAATTAATCTTCCAAATAATATACTTGTTGAAAGAGTATTCGAATACGTTTTATTGCACGTCTAAGGCTTAGTATACGGTTAACCCCGATGCGAAAATTGGTATAATTGATGAGAAAATCTGCAGTCGACACAAATCTAATACAAAATACTCAATCATGTCCAAAGTAGACATATAATCATATAACAAGAAAACTTTTTCATATACATCCTCATTAGCTGATTGTAAACACTAGTTCCAGGAACAACGGGAGGAGGAAAAAATGTAAACAAAAACCATTGAGCGCAGAAACATATGTCATTTGCCCGCAGAGGCAAACCATAGTTAGTTGGAACATCAAGACAGAATAGAGTAGAGAGTTGAAAAAATATGTATGTTAGTTGTATATTGGCGCCGGCGTCTAACGTGATGGCGTTGCTTACATAGTCGCGTGTTACCCGCAAGCGTTGTGAGAGCCCTGACTGACTGACTGACTGACTGATTGACAGCCCAGTATCACCATAATTAGTTGTTTATTATTAGACAAGTTGAGTGACGATCTAATTAAAAGGTAAAATGTAGATCGACTACTCAGCAAATTGTTACTTTTGCCATACATGGTATTACATCACCACATCTCATCTCGTCAGTAGATTAAAATAATATTCAATCAAAACTCTAATCGTCCACGCTTTCATAACTGTAATACATTGAGTCAAATGTATTTCGAAACTAAAACCACTGTTATTTAAAATAACAAAGATCCATAACAAACCGGGATGTTATCAAAATACTAGTTCTAATCTACAGAAGTTTACCAAACAAAGTATGTAGGTACTTTTACTTCTGTAGCTACGTTATGAAATGAGACGGATCTGAAGAGGATATTGACAAACTTTTGAAATTGTGTAAGAAAATCGTCAATTTATTTCGTCGTTTTAATTGCAATTTTCGCAATCGAATGTTTCAAAAAATAATATTACATGTATTATTTAGTGACCTATACAAAACCCCATTTGATTTATAATAATGTTTCATAAAGTTGAGTCGTTTTGTCGAAAAAATATCTAAATACTTTTTTACGCGACATTAAACCGTATACCTAGTAGAGATCAATGAATAATATTTTTTAGACTGTACTTCTTTAATGACGTCACCGCCGGTAATGATGTAAATTCGCGTATGTCGTGGTGGCCCAATTTAAGCCATTAAAAAGCGATCATATAATAGGCAGAAAGTATTGACGTACCTATATACAATAAATACAGTATATAGTGGTGTGTTTGTTTGATTTGGCAAGTATGCCACATAACAGTGGGTAGAAATTTATTTGTAATAGCCGTGGTATGGTGCACCGCTGTCTGAAATTATCATAGCCTACTTCGCTCGTTCTAGTGGGCGAAAGAAAATGCCTATTTATACCATTTCACATTGTCTTCTTAAAACTCATGGTCAAGTGCATTAGCTATACAAATAAATATATTGTAATCAACTTGGAGATATTATTCGACGTTTGCCAAATTACTAAACGGTTTTTTTTTTCCACAACATATAAGATAATTGTTATACGAATATAATTATATATATATATA
>JADQWA010001390.1:5000-16902 GCA_018344505.1 Nebria ingens riversi
AGCGGTAACATTGGTTAAATTTGGCTGAGGGGCGGAGAGATTCCACTCGGCCCTTCAGGTAATATAGTTTTTCTAGGTTGAATATTTGTTTACTTTCAGGCTTCGATAACTGCACGATTACCATTGGTAGAGAAGTTCTATTTGGCCCTGAATTCATTCTTTTTACATTGAGAACTGGCAGGTTCAAGTAACTTAGTCCTTCTTGAACTACTTCAATAGGGATCCCCTCAGGGATTCCCCTGATTACAACATTCAGTGGGTTTTCTTCTTGTAACTGATAGGTTTGAAAAAGAATGCCTTTATCCTCAAAAAGTTTCGTGGTCTTTCTGAAGTCATCGGCGCTTTCCACTTTTAGGATGACGCAATCATTTCTGTTTGTAGCGTTAATAACTTTAATATTATTTGCAGTTAAATATTTAATGATATGGTAGGTTTTTATTGTACGAGTAGGGGCGATTAGCGGATACTAGCACAGTACGTGACAGTGTGACGTCCTGAAGATGTGTTGAGTGCAAGCGACACTTTTAAAGTGAAGCATTCAAATTTTTAAATATTCCGCTAGATGTATCACATTAAAATGCGGTGTATTCAGGGCGGGGAATTCAAATGTATGGTTAACAACTCGCTAGGAGTAGCCTTATAAAACATCCCTCCAAAAAAACATGTGACAAATGTCGTCATACTAAATTTAAGATGAAGAATTCAAATTTAAGGTTAATATTTCGTTAGGAGCACCCTTTACCGTTTATCCTCTCAAAATCATACCTCCCATATCATCATACTAAATTTAATACAAGAAATGCAAATATAAAGTAAAAAAATTGCTAGGAACACCTCAGTATAAGTAAAACTGGTATTAAAAACACTTATTGAAATTATTGATATTAATTCATTTATTTTTAAAATTTAGTCGTGTAACAGGAATAATACATAAGGCAGGCTAATGAAAATAAAATATACTAAGTAATTAGTTTAACTTATTTTTATTTATACGTCCACTAAACTATTATACACTATACTATACTTTACACTAAATTCTAAAATACTAAAACAAAAATCTTCTTACAGATCACTTAAAAAAGAAAATGGTTTTACTATTATGATGTAAAATCGATAAACAATAACTTAACATACCTATATATATAATGAATCAGGATGGTTCATCGGAAAATGGATAATGCCGGATTAGTAAAATTCAATTTCCATTTGTGCTAACGTTTCGGTCGAGATTCGACCTTCCTCAGAGCTGTGTATTTTTTTTAATTTTCAAAACAAACATTGTAAGTTATAAAAAATTGTATAAATGTTATTATTTTTGTATAAATATATAAAAAAATCTTACCATAAGAAATAGATTGTTTGGTATTTAAATTGTTGTTGAAAAAGTTTTAAATTGTGAAATAAAATTCGGTTTATTTTTATTGATATATGTAAAATTTGGAAAACGAAACGTAGACTTGATTTCTTTACGAAACAAAACAAACACAAAAAAACACATACGTGTGACTGTACGTTAAGTCGACTTAGCAGTGGTTTGATTTTTTAAACGTATATAAAATTATAGTTTTTTTAACATGTGTGTAGTGCACAATGACATACGTTATACAAAACATTCTTCTTTTTATTTTTAATTCTAAACATAGTTGGTAGATGGGGGTTTATATTGGACGTAGCAAAACAATTTCATTGTTGTATTTAAAATTGTTTGGTATTAAATTCTTATTGTTTTTTGTTTAATCTGTTTCTTTTTATTTTTGTTTGAATTTATATTTTAAAATGTTTGAATAAACCTTGCTTAAGTTATCAGTGTCCATTCTATAATTAATGCAATGTTTGTTATTAAAAATATGAACCATTGCCAGAAAATTACGTTTTTTGTAATTATTTTCTCTGTCCAATATTTGAACATTGTCAAAATCGAAACGGTGGTCATAACGTATGCTGTGATAACTTAATGCAGTTTTTTCTTTATTTTGTGTAGAGCAATCATATTTATGGGTTTTAATTCTGTTTTTTAAGTATTGTTTTGTTTGTCCAATATATACTCCCTTACATTGTGTACATTCGATTTTGTATATCACATTAGATTGTTCACCAATTGGTGTTGTGGATTTTAATTTGTTGTAACAGTGTTCAATTTTTTTATTGTTGTAAAATACTATATTCGTAAAATCACTATTCAAAATGTTCCTGAGTTGTTTGAAAGATTGTTAATATACGGGATTTTGAAATATGTTTTTTCGATTTTTGTGTTATTATTATCGATGGTATCATCACTGCCATCACTGCCCATAGTAGCATTGTTCGGTTTAAGTTTGAATTTAAAATTATCTATGACTTTACGGATTTAGTGAGATGGGTAATTATTTTTTATCAGTATTTCGGTTATTTTTTCTATGTTTCTTTGGTGGAAAGTTTTGTTGCTTAGGCTAAACATTCTGTGAAGCAGTCCGGTGATTGTAGCAATTTTTTGGTGTATTGGATGGTTGGATGTGAAATTTAATATTCTGTCTGAGACAGACGGTTTTCTATACCAGTCAGTAATTATCTGGTTATTTTCATTTCTAATAAGTAACGTATCTAAAAATGGTATTGTTTTGTTGCATTCTATTTCTATTGTAAAAGAGATATTTTTATGAAAGCTGTTGAAGGTTTTTATGACAATATCTTCACTATTTACAGGGATGGCAGCGATGATATCATCGACGTATAATTTTAAGAATGGAAGTTTGAATGGTAATTTTGTCGTGACTGTTTCTAATAATTTATTCATTACCATGTTGGCAAACACAGGTGAAGCCGGTTACCCATAGCAGTACCAAAATTTGTTTATAAAAAACGTGGTTGTGACAAAAATAACTGCTATCAAAACAGAATTTGATCATGTCAATAAACATTTCTTCATCTATGTTTGTGAACATGGAAATTGTTGGCCAGAATTCTTTTGTTATTTCAATAACTAAATTTTGTGGAACATTTGTGAATAATGATGTGACGTCTAAAGAGACGAGTAGTAATTAGGTGGTAAGTTAATATTGGAGCATTGTGAAACAAATTCAAATGAGTTTTTTACATTGAAATCAAAGCTATCCGTTAAATTGTTTAAAATGTTTACAATGAATTTCGCGATTTTATAAGATGGTGCATTTATACATGAGACTATCGGTCTTAATGGTACCGGTTTCGGTTTGTGTGTCTTTGGTTAGCCATTTATTTTTGGTGATGTCGCGTTATGGGTTCTTAAATGTTTGTACATATTGTCATCTATATATTTTTTATTTTTCAAGTTGGATACTATTTTATTATTTAAATTTTGAATTTTATTCGTTGGGTCTATTTTAACAAATGACCCAACGAATAAAATTAAAAATGCATTATGAAACCAATGTTTTTTACAACAAGATATAGCTGATATTTTTTAAGTATTCGATGTACAAAACATTAATAATAAATTTCATGTTCTACAACTTATTTTTGATGCATCATCTGAATTTTTAAATGTGAAAACGGAGAATTTGAATGGTTCAAGTTTATTTAACCATGAACTGTAATACACGTGTAGTATATGCATACACATTGTGACATTCTTTTTGGGTCACAATCGCTTCCCGCACGTTTGCTAGGGTTTTGCTCGGGCGCCAGTACGGGGCGGGGAAGAGAATCTTTAAAAGGAACTTGAATAGGGAAGAGATGTGATGGTTTCGAGACGTGCGGTGCCCTGATAGCTCGGTGGAGGTAACCGTGTCCAGGATCTAGGTGTTTATTGTAACCATAGATGTAATTGAAGCATTATTTATTCTGAATAATAAAATATAAAGTAGATACAATAAATCCAGCGGTAGCGGAGTCCTTTGGATTTAATCTTGGTGCGTGGTTGTTGCGGCTTTGTTGCGTGGTACGGTGATATGTTCGGGAATATCTAGAGAACAGACATACCTTCGGTGGAAGCACCTGTGGGTATTGGAAGACAGACTAGCAGGTATCCCTTGGCGGAAACGCCGGCAAGATACCTGGAAAACAGAAATACCTTCGGTGGAAGCACCTGTGGGTATCGGAAAGACAGACTAGCAGGTATCCCTTGGCGGAAACGCCGGCAAGATACCTGGAAAACTGAAATACCTTCGGTGGAAGCACCGGTGGGTGTCGGAGAGACAGCCTAGCAGATATCCCTGGCGGAAACGCCGACAAGATACCTGGCGAACGGAGATACCTTCGGTGGAAACACCTGTGAGTATCAGACAGACAGACTAGAAGGTACCCCTTGGCGGAACGCCGGCAAGGTACCAGAAGAACGGAGATACCTTCGGAGGAATCACCTGTGGGTATCGGACAGGAGGTACCCCTTGGCGGAAACGCCGGCAAGGTACCAGGAGACGGAGATTCTTTCGGTGGAAACACCTGTGGGTATCGGACAGACAGACTGGGAGGTATCGGAAAGATAGAATACGAATTGTGTAACTCACCGAGTCTCTTTCGGCATCTCCTCGTGGAACGGTACGGTTTCCACTATCGGCCTGGAGTGTTCGGTTTCAGCTGCGGAGGCGCGGCTGATTCCAACTGCTGGTGATGTTTGAGATCAGTTACGGAAGCGTGGCTGATCTCAACTGCCCTTCTGGCGAGAATTTTGCTGCTTTTGTAGGTGATTCGTGGCCGTATTGGCCGTCTTTGCACCGTAAGATAGAGATGGAAACAATAATATTGCCTGTTTTCGGTACAGACTTGCTTGCGGACCAAATCTTTCCGAAATAACTAGTATTTGTTCGCATTACCGATGATGAATTTACACAGAAATGCGATTTTTATACTTAGCCTTTGAAACTTCGTTACACTTTCTTTCTACTTCGCCGAGAGAAAAAAAACGTATGGTTTTCCTTATTGGTTTAATAACAGCATAAAAAAAATGTAAAAAAGGTATACTAAATTAATTAACTAATAGAGTTCGCCGCGACTGGGTTGCGCACTGTGGCGTAGCGGACGCCATCTCTCTGGCGCGGCACTAGAATGCGGCACCGGCGTAGGTGCTGTTTGTTGACCGGGACTAGGGTGTTTCCATGGTGCCTCTGGCCGAGCTGGGAGCCTGTTAATGCCCAGGGGCAGACTGCTTCTACGGGCCGTATCCTTCGCCTTCCCGGGTCCCGGGGTGAATGGTGACGCCGTCAAATTTATATAGTCCGCATCTGGCGGACTGTCGCTCTTGGCGGTAAAGGAGACGGCTGTAGTGGGCCGGGCGGCTTGGATGTAGCGGCTCACGTCTGCGGGCTTCCACCGAGTGGGGGCCTTCCCCGTCGGTCCGGGAACGCCCTTAGCCCGTGCGACCTGGCTGGTTGCTGTGGACCGAGAAACCGCCTCGCCCTGTTTATTTCTGGCCCTGGTGGAAGTCGGCCGGTTCTTATTCTGCAGAACCGGAGCTTCATATGGTGGTAATAGGCGTGGCGGGCCCCCTGGTTTAGTTTTGGCGCTTTCGGGCGTCCCCCGGCGCGTATGGTGGGGCGAACGGGCTAGGAAGAAGAAAGAAAAAAAACGCTTTAGTGGTGATACGGTTTGCGGTCCTTGATATGGATGCGGTGCAGTTTCGTGCCTCTTTGGTCCTCGAGGTCGTACACCAAGGGCGACACACGGTTCATAACGGTCCATGGCCCAGAGTACTTGGGGGCGAGCTTGGCGGAAACTCCGCGGCTAGCAACCGAGAGTGGATGCTCTCGCCACAGCACTAGCTCCCCTGGTTAAACTGAGTATCGCGCCTCTTCAGGTTGTAATGGTGGGCCTGACCCGTGGCGGCTCTCGCAATGTTGATGCGCGCCAGGACTTAGGCTTCCTGGAGGGCTTTCATTCTGTCCAGCTGGTGCTGGGGAATGCTTCACCCTCTGAACCCTCGGGTGCGATCTGGTCGTAGGTATTCGGGAGTAATAGCTCCCTACCAAAATTTAGGTAGGCGGGTGAGTAGCCGGTGCTGGAATGGCGGCCCAAATTTATGGCTAACGTGAATTCGGGTAGGAACGCATCCCACTTTTTATGCCTATCCTCGCAGTACTGCGCCAGCATGGGTTTTAGAACCCGGTTGACCCGTTCAACGGGATTGGCCTGCGGAGTGTAGGGCGGCGTTAGCTGTTGTCAAATTCGGTAAGCTTCCATGGTTTGCCGGACTGTTTGTGTTGTCGAACTCGGTGACGTTGTCTGTAATTACAACTTTTGGGCATCCGTAGCGGCAGATTACCAGCTCCCTCAAGGCTTTTGTAACGGTAGCGGCGGTGGCTTTGCGGAGAGCTCTGCATTCGACCCATTTGGTCTTGGAAGGCGATGATATACTCATGGCCCGCGGAGGTGCGAGGCAGGGGTCCGATGATGTGAAGTTATTTTTGATGCGCCCATTCTTCCTCCAGCGGCGCGTTGGGAAGCTTTGTATTTTTGGCAGCTAGTACACTTCCGCACATGGTTTGTGCCATCGCGGAACATCCCTGGCCAGTAGTATCAAAGCGCCAGGCGCGCCAAGATCTTGGCGATGCCCATATGCCCTGCCTCTGGTCGGTCGTTGCACTCCCGAAGTACCTGACTACGGTCCGCGGTAGGTACGCAACGCTTCCACGCCCGTTCTGGTTCGGTATCGGAAAGGTCGGTCGGGTCCCAGAACTTGCGTTGTAGCCGGCTTTCACTGACTCGGTATTCGGGATGCTCGGCGGGGTTATTGGTGACTTCAGCTTTCTTCCGGTCGTACTACAGACAGCCGGTGTCGATGGTGGCGAGTTTCGGTGGGTATTCTGTACCCGGTAAAGGCATTCGGCTCAGAGTATCGGCAAGTTGGTTCAAGGTCCCTTTTCGATATTCAATCGAGAAATCGTACTGTTGTAGGAGCACGGCCCAACGTGCTAAGCGGCCGGTTGGATTGCGCAGAATGTTCAGCCATCGTAGCGCCTGATGGTCAGTCACGACGATAAACTGATATCCCTCCAGATACATCGCATTTTTTGGATACCTCAGACGATAGCCAAACACTCTGTCTCTATCACGGCGTAATTCTTTTCGGCGGCAGAGAGCATTCGGCTTGCGTAGGCTACGACGTGTGGTTTGTCTTTCGTGCCTTGGATCAGGGCGGCTCCAATCCCATAATCGGAGGCGTCTGTTTGCAGAATAAACTGCTGGGTTAAGTCTGGGCACGCTAGGACCAGAGCGGTTACGAGACATTCCTTGAGGTGTTCGAAGGCAGTAGTCTGTTCAGCACTCCAGTGCCATGACCACTGTTTTCGTAACAGCTAGGTGAGTCGGGCTACTCTTCGAGAAAAGTCGGCCATAAACCTCCGGTACCATGACGCAGCTCCGAGAAATTGGCGCAGCTGTCGGATATTAGTCGGTGGTGCTATCTGGCTGATAGCCTCTACTTTTTCCGGATCCGTTTCTATGCCGTCTTGCGTGATTACATGACCTAAGTATTTGATTGATCTAAGCCCGAATAGGCATTTCTGGGGATTAATTTTCAGATTTGCCTCCCTGAGCCGACGGAATATTTTGCGTAGATGGTCCAGGTGTTGCTGGAGGGTGGTGCTGACAAGGATTATGTCGTCATGGTACGCAAAGGCAAAGGGCTCCATTTCCGGCCTATGGTCTTGTCTAGTAATCGCTGGAATGCGCGGCGTGAAGTCCGAACGGCATCACTCGGAATTGAAACAACCCTCGTCCCGCAACCGTGAACGCGGTTAAGGGTCGGCTGTTGTCCGTCAGTGCTACCTGCCAGTAGCCGTTTTTAAGGTCGATGGTCGAGAAATACTTTGCTGGCCTTAATTTGTCCAGAATGGTGTTTACAAATGAAAGCGGATATGCGTCCTTTTCCGTGACTTCGTTGACCTTGCGAAAGTCAATGCAGAATCGAGGCTTTCTATCCTTTTTCCGCACGATTACCGTCGGCGAGCTCCACGGGCTCTGTGAGGGTTCGATAATGCCTTTAGCCAGCATTTTATCGACCTCCTCGTTAATAATGTCTTGCATCTTGGGATTCCGCGGCATATACCGCTGTTTAATGGGCGGGCTACCCTTGAGTTGGATCTGGTGCTTAAGCAGTGGAGTAACTCCGGTTAGAGCCTGGAACTTGGGCAGTACGGTTTCTAGGAGTCCTAAGATCTCTTTATCGCAGTGGCTGAACACCGGTAGTGTGTTGGCCCGTCGTGGTTGCTTGTTGACAAGTTCTGAGGACGTGGGTTGGGCAGGTGGGGCGGGGGTTTGCCCATGAGGTTGGAGTGCAGCTAGGGAGGTCATGGGTCTGTTGAACGTGACTCGACGCTCCCAGGGGTGTATAGCCATGCGGAACGCGCGTATGGTGTCCATCCCTAATATCAACTGCGTAGTTAGGGACGGTAAGCTGATTAGGTGGACCTTCCTCCATATATCGGCAATCGTGCAGCCCACGGATATCGACCCGGATACTGACACGAGGGTCCCATCGGCATTTGCGCTCGTGGCTGTGCGGTCGGTTGCAACGCATTTGCCTCGTTGCAGCACAACTTCGTGACCTCATCGTTCATGTACAAGTAGGTGGCTCCGGTATCCACCAAAGCGTCGATCACTTGGTTCTTGATCGTGACGGGGATGCACAGTCTGTCTTGTTCCAGACCGCTACAGTAGATGGACGGTAGTGGGGGTGCTTTATCGGTGGTCGAGGTTGTTATTCGGTTAGACTGGCTCCCCCTCGGTGGGAGACAGTCTGGTTGGCATTTTGCATGCCCTAGGCCGCAGCAATTACGCGTCATTGTGTCCTGGCGACCACACCTAGAGCAGAACTTTCTGGTGAGTTTTCGACAACCAGTGCGGAAGTGGCCGGTCTCATCGCATCTCCAGCAGGTTTGTGCATTTCCACAGGGTGTACGTGCCGTTGGCTGGGGCGTTGTATGAGGTTCAACCCCAGCAATCCGTTGAGTTCGAGTTGACCTTAGGTCCCGCTGAAGTCGCTCGTAGTTCTCGATCTCCCGTACCAGTTCGCGCATCGTTCGGAAGTCCCGGCGTTTAATATACTGCCGATATTCGGGCCGCAAGTTATTATAGACGCGAAACATTGTTTGTTCCTCCGACATTCCTTCATGTCGGCGGATGTGGGTCCGGATGTCGATGATGTATTAGCGTCCATCCTCTGTTGGTTTCTGTTTGCGGTTGCCAATCTCTTCTTCTAGACGTAGGACGTAGTCGGCCGGCAGGTAGTAGGCCCGGAAGTCCTCAAGGAAGTCATTCCAGTTTGCCCAGAGGTCGCGGCTGTTTCGGAACCAGAGTAACGCCGATCCGCGAAGTAGTGCCGTCACCAGGTGGTTGTCTTCCACGCCATAGCTGTTTTTTTAGCTAAGCCAATCGTTCAAAGAACGTGACCCCATCAGTTTTTTCGTCGAAATGGATGTTCCATTTACGAACGGTATCACATAGGTACCTGCGGCTTCCGGTAACCGCCTCCAAAGGGGGTACCGGTATGTGTAGATTAAGTGGTGCGCAGCATCTGGTGCTAATACCGGCTTGATATGCCCGAAAGGGTTGCGGGAATATCAGCTGGGCCGGTGGGCGGATTCCGGAGGTACTGCACCATCCGTTGCCTCAGCTCTGTGGTCCGACCCGTGGTATCAAGACAACGAGCGGCTAGTTCGGTGACTAGTTGGCTCTTCCGCAGCGTGTAGGCCCACGACGCGGTGGGATCTCTAGGTACCTGCGCTTCGCGCTCGTCCTCGTGACCACTGCTTGCAGCCTCTGAGTCGGACATCGTGGTTTCTCTGAATCAGGTCCCTGTTCGGGCGCCAATTTTGTGACGCTCTTTTTGGGTCACAATCGCTTCCCGCACGTTTGCTAAGGTTTTGCTCGGGCGCCAATACGGGGGGGGGAAGAGAATCTTTAAAAGGAACTTGAATAAGGAAAGGGGGAGACGGTTTCGAGACGTGCGGGCCCTGATAGCTCGGTGAAGGTAACCGTGTCCAGGATCTAGGTGTTTATTGAAACCACAGATGTAATTGAAGCATTATTTATTCTGAATAATAAAATATAAAGTAGATACAATAAATCCAGCGGTGGCGGAGTCCTTTGGATTTATTCTTGGTGCGTGGTTGTTGCGGCTTTGTTGTGTGGTACGGTGATTTGTTCAGGGAATACCTGGAGAACAGACATACCTTCGGTGGAAGCACCTGTGGGTATCGGAAAGACAGACTAGCAGGTATCCCTTGGCGGAAACGCCGGCAAGATACTTGGAAAACAGAAATACCTTCGGTGGAAGCATCGGTGGGGTGTCGGAGAGACAGCCTAGCAGCTACCTTCGGTGGAAACACCTGTGAGTATCGGACAGACAGACTAGAAGGTACTTCTTGGCGGAAACGCCGGCAAGGTACCAGGAGAACGAAGATACTCTCAGTGGAAACATTTGTGAGTATCGGACAGACAGACTAGAAAGTACCCCTTGGCGGAAACGCCGGCAGGGTACCAGGAGAACGAAGATACTCTCGGTGAAAACACCTGTGAGTATCGGACAGACAGACTAGAAGGTACCCCTTGGCGGAAACGCCGGCAGGGTACCAGGAGAACGGAGACATTTTCGGTGGAAACACCTGTGAGTATCGGACAGGCGGTACCCCTTGGCGTAAACGCCGGCAAGGTACCAGGAGAACGGGGATACTCTCGGTGGAAAAACCTATGAGTATCGGACAGACAGACTAGAAGGTACCCCTTGGCGGAAACGCCGGCAAGGTACCAGGACAACGGAGATACTCTCGGTGGAAAAACCTGTGAGTATCGGACAGACAGACTAGAAGGTACCCTTTGGCGGAAACGCCGGCAAGGTACCAGGAGAACGGTGATACCTTCGGTGGAAACACCTGTGGGTATCGGACAGGAGGTACCCCTTGGCGGAAACGCCGGCAAGGTACCAGGAGAACGGAGATACCATCGGTGGAAACACCTGTGGGTATCGGACAGACAGACTGGGAGGTATCGGAAAGATAGAATACGAATTGTGTAACTCACCGAGTCTCTTTCGGCATCTCCTTTTGGAACGGTACGGTTTTCACTATCGACCTGGAGTGTTTCAGCTGCGGAGGCGCGGCTGATTCCAACTGCTGGTGATGTTTGAGATCAGTTACGGAAGCGTGGCTGATCTCAACTGCCCCTTCTGGCCAGTATTTTGCTGCTTTTCTAGGCAATTCGCGGCCGTATTGACCGTCTTTGCACCGTAAGATAGAGATGGAAACAATAATGTTGCCTGTTTTCGGTACAGACTTGCTTTCGTACCAAATCTTTCCGAAATAACTAGTATTTGTTCGCATTACCGATGATGAAATTACACAGAAATGCGATTTTTATATTTAGCCTTTGAAACTTCGTTACAACATTTTGTGTGACATTTACGATTTTTTACAATACTAATTACTGTTATTCTTATATAGTATTGCATAAGTAAAAAATCAATTACATTTGTACAACACCTTTCAAATTCAGGTAAGTTGGTTTTGAAACAATATTTAGTTTATCAATTTTTAATAAATATTACTATTCTTTATATTTGCAAAAATATAACACATACTAGCAGTTTATAATTTTACAATTAAATTAAAATATGATTAATTTATAGTTCTGTTGTTTTTTAAATATGATTTTTTATGTACAGTGATATGGATTTTACTAAACTAAATTAAATGGGATCTGCACAAGATTTACCTATATGGAAGTTGGCAGTACTTGATGACACCAGTAGATGAGATCGGGAGGTGCTAATACACTTCAAGGCCACGCTTCTGATTGGTCGTGACGTCACGTATGCCCCGCCTCCAAAGATAAGCTAAGCTACTGAATAATAGATGGCCGCCAAGGAACAAAATGGCCGCCTGGCAATAAAATGGTCGCAAGCATGGCTCTTCACGAACAGATGGCGTTTAATAGATGGTTAAGCTACTGGATA
>JADQWA010001391.1:0-15551 GCA_018344505.1 Nebria ingens riversi
CAGTATATTTTGATTTGATAGTATTTTAGACAAAACGGTCATAATATATAAATTAACAAGTAATTTATAAATAAATATAAACAAAATTGACGATTTCGTCACTATTCCAAAGATTATTGTTCTTTATGGCCAAACTTGAAATTATTGTTTTTCTTAAGCAATTCTTTCAATGGTTCAGCTATTACTTAATAATTATTTATAAATTTCCGGCTGTTTTCAGAAAATTCTTAGATGCTTCAATTCAAATTCAAACCAATATCTGTATAGATTAGTGCTTGAGTAGTAACGCAATTCATTTTAATTGACTTGTACATATTTTCTTCATTCTTTAATAGCACTACTTGCAAACTGTTTTTGTTGTAAGTTTCCTCAGTTTTAGCTTTATTACTCTCGTCTTTCTTTGGACATTTAAATGCAATATGACCAAACTCATTACAGGTGAAGCACTTAGTCCCTTTATCCTTGTTGCGACAGTCCATAATCTTGTGCTCCGTTCTTGCGCTATTATAATACCTATCAGTTTTCTTTCTGAGTCTATATCTTCTAGTAAAATCTTTATGCACATTTTTTCCGATATCGATTGGTTACATTTCACTTTTCATTTTTGTGTACAATTAAATTTTCCGTTTGAATTATCTCAACGCCATATATAAATACCTTTTATAAATTTGATGTCTCGAATGCCAATGAAATTACACTGTATAATTATCTCTTCTTTAACTTCCACTTTTCTTGCAATTGCAGTCATACTTAGAACATACTCTTGATAATTTGAGCATCCATGTGAATAATATGCCACTGAATACTAATTTTGGGTATGGGATGAAGTTCTGCTTGAGTTTTACCGGAGGGATTTTTAGATAATTTGCTAGAAACACAATCAACGAACTTTCGAACATGTTTGGACATATTTTCGAACCAATAATAGTTGTAAATCTTGTCGAGAGTTTTTTTCCCATTCTAATTGTATAACAGATTCAAAAATGTTATTAATTACAGACCATATTAAAGCTTTTGGAATAACAGCTTATTGTTTTGTTCGTCCATTTCATTGATTTTTACGGTATAAAAAAACCTTACACAATTCATAAGTTTGCAATACAGTATCAGGTAAACTTTGAACAACATTTAATTTAGAAATAGTTTCAGAAATTTCGCTATCTCGCAACTGTGCAGCAATTAGCCAATCTCGAGTAATTTCTACCAATTGAATTGTCTTATGTCTTATCCATTACTTTGTTATTGTTAAGATGCTGATCTTCGTGATTACGAGAAAAGAAATCACCCTGACGCATTGTATTGCCTTGTTGATAAATAATATCAAAATCAAAGATTTGTAAATACATCCTCCAACGATGAACACGAAGGATCAGCTCTAATTTATTTCTAGATGACTTCAAAGATTTACAATCAGTTACCACCAGATATTTACGTCCAAACAAATAATACCTAAATTGCTTAACAGCACTTACATCCGAGAGAATTTCCAACTCATAAGTGATAATTAGAATCGGTTGCAATAGTTTTACGACTGAAATTGTCAACAGGGTGTAACTTAGTATTAATACAATGAAACGAAATTGCTCCATTTCCTTCACAACTTGCATCGGTATGCAATTCTATAGGATGTTCATGATTATAAATAGTTAAAACAGGTTTATAGTTAATTTAGAAATCAATTGTTGTCTGATTTTGTCTTGATCGGCAGTCCAAGTTATTTTACTTTTCATTGTTGTTAATTTATATAATGGTCCGGCTATGATAGAGAAATTTGGAATAAATTGTCTAAAATATGAGCTCACTCCAATAAATTGTCTCACTTAAGTAACTGGCTTGGGTGGGAATAAAGCAGTTATAATTTATTAGGATTTGGCCTAATTTCACCTGCACATATTTCATAACTTAAATATTCAATTTGAGCTTTAAGAAAGCAGCACTTCTCAGTATTTATTCAGAATTTATTTGAGAATAAATCATTACGTCATCCATATACACTATTGCGTGTGTTTTTACAAAACTGCCTAATGCTTTGACTATTACTCTTTCTATTATGACTATTACTCTTGCTATTCATATTGAACTTCTGATGTAATAAAAGCAGTTTTCTCAATAGAATTCTCATCGACCGGAATTTAACGATAACCACTTGCAATGTCTAAATTTGTAAAATATGTTGCATTTCGTAAACGAGCAATCAATTCAGAAATAATTGGTAATGGATATCTATCAGAAATTATATTAAAATTTAACTCACGATAGTCAACACACATTTGACTAGTTCTATCTTTCTTTTGTACAAAAATTACTGGGCTTGAAAATGGTGAATTACTAGGCCGCATAATATTAGCATCTAACAGGTTTCCAATTTTAAGACGAACTATTTCTTTTTTAGATTCGCTCATACGATACGGACGCCCTGGTACTGTTTTCTTACATCTTTCAGTCTAATTTCTAAATTACCAGTAGTAACACGAGTTGTTGGATTATCTTTAATAAAAGGGTCATTAAAATTTTGTAATAAAGTGAATATTGCTGGCCATTTTTGTTAGGACATGTAATCATACTTGTTGTAATGTATGTTTTCTAGATAACGATCGCACGAGAACGTGTGATATGTCAGAATGGCCATGTAGGGGATCACACTATATGTAAGCCCTAGGGATCGCCCTGTATGTAAGCCTGTAGTATAGTTTATAAGCAATCGGATTACGTAAGTCCACATCTTGAGAAGAATGTGTACTAAGCAGCAGTGTATACAAAACTTGTATTGCGTTATAAAACTATATCTAGTGTTAATTGTTGTATTCGCCACTTATTATTCTAACTATTGTAAGACAATAATTTATTACGGCCCTGTGTTTTTAAATTTTTGACGATAAGAGAACGTTAAACTATACCTTAAGTATAACAGTTCACATTGAACTGTGAGCTGTGATGTGAGTGGGTGATATATGAATGTGTGAATGGCTATGAAAGGATGATGCTGACCGAAGGATCAGCGATGCTGTTCGTCAAACCAATGCTGCATATTGATGGCGGATTACTAATATTGTTGTGTAAGTATTTTCACTATCATTTCAGGTGCATACTTATTTCTTTGTCCTGAAAGAAGCGAACTGGCAGAATGACTCTGTTAGTGTTACATATACCCGCTCATCCGGGCGTGCTTGGGTTGTTCTGATGTGTTTGAAGGTACCTCGAAACAGGATATGATTGCATTGCAAATGCAGAACCTGTAAATGAGTACTCGCATCGTGGGTGCGGGGGTTCCTTCCGCAGGGTGTATCTGGCTTTGACCAGGGTTAGATCTAACGGAAATACGTCCAAGTTGGGTGTATCTGGCGGTGGACCAGGGTTGAACGTACTTGGGGTTACCTGCCTAACAGGGTGTGTCTGGTAGCACCAGGATTGGATCTGTTAGAAGATGCCCTTAACGGATGCACACTTTCAGGGTGTATCTTGCGGTGGTCCAGGGTTGGACCTGTTGGTGGTTGCACTCATCCTTTACTGCTGCCACTTTATTGAATCCTGAAAGTTTAGTTTTGAGAACGTTTTGAATTCATTTCGTTAGTATGTTTTTCATTGTAATTTTAGCCTGTGCTTTATCTATACCCCAGAATTGTTGAAATCCTATGTATTTGTAAGACTCTTCTTTGGTCATGTGTAGGATTGTGCCATCGTCTTGAGGTCAATTCTCATAATCAGTTGTGGCTTCCCAAATTCCTTTCTTCATGGAGTTGATTCTGCATTTGTCAATTCCAAACTCCATTTTTATGTCAGCGCTACATAATTTTGTTTGTTGAAGAAGTTTATGTCGGCCTTCAATGCTGCTCGCAAGTAGCTTAATGTTGTCTATATAAGTAGTTCATAACCCCTTTCAAGGACACATTGTGTTAAAAAAGAGGTGCATGTATGTGTGCAAATATAGCGTTCGTGAGCGCAGTCTCCTTCGGGCGTATGTTAAATGAAGTGTAGTGGGTCGGGAGTCCGG
The DNA here is from genome assembly GCA_018344505.1 of Nebria ingens riversi. Classification (NCBI taxonomy): domain Eukaryota; kingdom Metazoa; phylum Arthropoda; class Insecta; order Coleoptera; family Carabidae; genus Nebria; species Nebria ingens. The sequence goes on from JADQWA010001391.1 coordinate 3,992, forward strand.
GTGTGTGAATCTAATAGAGGCGTGCGAATGGAGCGCGGTGCAGTGCGAGGGGTGGAGGGATATGGGAGGCTCCTTGAGGCATATGGTGGATCGTGTAGCGGGTGTGTGAGGGATGGAGGGTTGTGGGAGTCTACTTGAGGCATGCATGTATGAAGCGTGGAGTAGCGCGAGAGGTGGAGGGTTACGGGAGTCTTTGAGGCGTGTTTGCGTACGAGGATGCTATATTAAAATGCAATAATTGTTAATATTCAAATGACATGCAACAACACTATGTATAAATAACTGATGTATATAAAAAACAGCTACACGTATAAATAATAGTTTATTTCAAAATTACATAAGACTTTCTTTTGATAGCCTGGAATTATATTTATCATCAAACCCAAGCCACTTAACGAGACACTTCGTGCCTTTGTATTTAATAACTTTCTCTACGAGATATATGTTGGGTAATTTAGTTTTCTGTAATTCTTGGCCATAAAAACCCCCGTGTATCTGGCTACATTCCCAATTCTGTAATTTGTACGTGCTCGGTGCCGTGTGTTTAACCTCGGCGACGCGGAACACTTCAGTCATCCAATTCGGCGTGTATCTCTTCTCAAAGAAATGTTTGTACTTGCTAGTACGAACCTGATCATTTACTTTAAATTAATTTGTTTTAGCGGCAGCTTAGTGCCTGTGTATACTTGAAGACGTGTCGCATGGTTGACATCTGCCAGCTTCATTTGTATGGTCCGATGTTTTGAAGTGTTGTATTCATTAATATGTAATGAAATCAGATTTTTTAATGTATTGCATTGTGCGCTATTTCGTTAACCCTAGTGCCATCTAGCTGGGTTAATGACAATGGCTTTAATTAAGTCAGACTCTAGTCGGAGGTCGTTTGGCCGACACCAGAAGGTCGCTCTCATGTGTTTTAGCCAGCTTAGGGTACGGTCGCAAAGTACAACATGCGCAGCAGTACGTTTCTTTTCCTTTTTTCATGGCTTAATTTAAGCCACGTGGCGTTGCTTTTCTTTGGTGTGAAAATAAATACCTTTCGTGGAGAATGCCTGAATTGAGATGAGTACTTTGTTTTATTATTTTTTCTTTTCTTGTGAGAGAATTTATCTCCAATTCAGCAATAGTTTTCTTTGTGACGGGCACGTGCGTTACCGTAGTTGAAGGTCACGTTATTTTCTTGTTTAATCATCCTTATTTTTATGCGTAAAGCGTAATTCACGTTTGGTAGTTTTTCGAGTTTGTTTTATTGCGAAAGTCTCTTTACGTTGGCTACACAACACACCCATTTCTTAATTGTGTTTGAGAGAATTTATATTAATTTTTAATGCTATTTGTTAAATCTATTTATTTATATTTCTGTGATACATTTGATATTACGGTATCGGTGGACCTTTTGTACTTTTTATCTTTTATTTGTCCGCCTATTAGCGGGCAACTCGCTTTACTGGCCTGTAGCCAACGGGTAACGCTCTTTTATTCTGATTTCGAATGGCAAGCAGCACTTAGAATTAAAGTTGATGATTTGATTATTAATTTAACTTTTGTTATTTTCTAATAATTATTAATTTAATTTAGTATTTGCATTACCTGCGTGTGAACTTTCGTTTAATCATTGTGGAAACCGCTTGCCGGTTCCTTTTCACCATCGACACGATATGTAGCACTTTCTCTATGTTGAAGGCTTACTATAGGTTCACTTTCCGGGAACGTTCGTGGCTTGTTCATGAACTAGAGTTCCATTAAGATCCTGGAAAAGTTCCCAGGAAATTTTAAGCATTTTACCAGAACCTCTCAAGATCAAGCAGAAACTTACCACGGATGAGATTAACCATCCACGATCACCAGATGGAAGAACACCACGCTATTATATTTCCAAACGGGTATCACATGTTTGATTTTTGTAGATTTTGGGCTTCTCCCTATTTCATGTGTCTCCTTACCCCACGTCCACCCACGACTGCTAGCCTGGCGTACCAACTTAGAGAGTAAACCCCGTCACAAACAATATCGGCGAGCAAATCTATCCATTTATGAGACACTTTTAAACTGAAACTTTTCCACTTCCAGCTTCTCTTTAAGCGTGCGATTCCACCGCTCGACAAAACTAGCCTTCAGGTGTGTGAACGTCGAGTAATGATTTATATGCCGCGTCTTCATAAGCGTTTGAAAATCGTTGTTAAAAAAATCCCGACCATCGTCGCTTTGAATGTTTTTTCGGCAAGCGACTGCTGTTTGTGAACACATGTTTCATAGCAGTCGTTACTGCTCGCGCTTATTTCGATTTGAGCGGCATCGCCCAGCCGTACTTTGAGAATGTATCTATCACTGTTAGTATATAGTGATATTTATTATTTATAGACGCGTACGCCCCCATCTCTACAAGATCTATCTGCCACAGATTATTGAAACCACATTGCATAACACTTCTTCGCGAAAAATTTCGACGTACATATCTGTGCAATTCGTTGACAAGTGCTTGCTTGGCCATTGTAGGTGGTGTAATTGTTCTTGGAGGACAGCTATTTGACGCGCTTGAGACTGCAGACCAATGTCGGTTTTATTTGTCAATGCGTGCACTTCGTGCTCTATATTACGCATAATTATCGCCACACTATCACGTATTGTTCTTCTATCCTCAGACACCGGTCCCATATGATCACCGTATTCTTTTGTGGCAACGTCGTTTACATGAATGGGCCCGGTCAGTGTGCACAAGACGTTTCCCACCAAGACTATAATCGCCGTCTGCAGTGATTGAAAAGCCAATGCCTGGGGGACCGGTCTGAGTCCTCGATAAGCTGTTTTGAACACGTCCAAACTTGTCGATAGACATCTTGGCAATGGCTATTACACAATAAGCCGCTGCTCTCCTACGAGCGTGGTCTGAAAAGTTTCCGACCTCAGCATGAAGATAGCAGCACTCGTAAATAAAAGCTAGGGAATTTCGTTGTTCATCTGTTGACAGTTATTCACCAAAGTTTTAGACAATTTGGACGCGCAGTTGTTATGTAACAGTCGTTTGAGTGAGTTGATGTGAGTGTTTTTATGAAAATGGACAAAATCGAGTATCGAGCTGTCATCAAATATTTGTTTTTGAAAGGCAATACGTCTACGCAAATCAAAGATGAGTTGGATTCTGTGTATGGGGACTTTGCACCATCATTTACCATAGTGAAATTTTGGGCAGCTGAATTTAAACGTGTCCGTAAGAGCTTGGAGACGATGAACGTTCGGGACGTCCAAATAATGCAACTACCGACAAAACCATCGCCAAAGTTCACGAAATGGTGCTAGACGACCGCCGAATTAAAGTGAGAGAGATAGCAGAGGTTATGAACATGTCAAAAGGACGTGTCTGTCACATATTAAATCAACATTTAGACATGAGAAAGCTGTCCGCGCGTTGGGTACCGCGTTTGCTCATGTTAGACCAAAAACGTGTTCGAGTGAAGATTTCCAACGCTCTGTTGGCGCAGTTTGGGCGCAATAAATCCGAGTTTTGGCACCGATTAATTACTGTAGATGAAACTTGGATACACCATTATACGCCCGAAACAAAACTACAGTCCAAACAGTGGACTGCAAAGAGGGAACCGGCTCAAAAAAAAGCAAAAACTGTTTTTTCGGCTGGGAAAGTGATGGCAACTGTTTTTTCGGACAGTCATGGAGTTATTTTTATCGATTATCTTCAAAAGGAAAAACCATTACAGGAGCATACTACGCATCATTACTTGACAAGCTGAAAGCAGCACTTGCGGAAAAACGTCCACATTTGCAGAAAAAGAAAATCCTGTTTCACCAAGAAAATGCGCCGTCTCACACCTCAGCGGTTGTCATGGCGAAAATCCACGAATTACTGTTTAAACTGCTTGACCATCCGCCTTACTCACCAGATCTAGCCCCATTTTGACATTTAACATTTATTGTCAGTGTCACAAACAAGTTTAGTGAAAAACCGTTACAAAGGTTAGTAAATAATTTAAAATATTATATATAAATATTTTCTCTGGTTTAAAGTTAATTTGAAAACTAAAAAATGCCCGGCCATAATAATTTTAATAATATGTAATGAATAATAATATTTTCTTTATACTACTATAAAATCCAACATTTAAAATCTAAAATACATATGTTTTCTTTGGAAATCTGACAATAACCAAACTTTTCACTTTTATTGGACAATGAATGAAAATATTTTCTTGAAATTTAAAAATTTTATATTTTTATTTATATGATTGTAATAACTCTGTTGTGGATTGTATCAAATAGGAACAAGAAAGGTGAAAAAAACGTCCTAATTCCACAACGTTCTATAATTCAATTGATGAATACGACCGGTTTCGACCATTTAATGGTCATCATCAGGTAACCGGCGAGACTATATATATTGAAAAAACAATAGTAAATACACAAATATTTTTAAAAAAAAACATTAGCGATAACAAATTACATTTTTACTTACACTTAAAGAGTGAAGACTACAAAATATAGTAATGTAAATACATTGTCGAAAGAACCGCAAAACCACAGATTTTATACATTTAGTCATGTTTTAGTAGAAATAACTGGTATATCCAAGGAGCTACATATTTCACTTAGTTGTCTATAACCGCCGCCAGTAGTCACCATAGCATTTACTGCTGCAGCGTTTACATTCATATAAGATTGTTTGAGATCTGGATTTTCTGTATGAATGTTACTTAGCTTATTGCATACTGCACATTTTATGGTGACTATCGACTCAAATCCCATTCTTCTTTCTCCTACAACTTCCATATCGAAAAATGAACAATCGAAACCGGAATGTTTGAGTGATTTCAGGGCATTAAATATATACATGAAGTCAACAATTCTTCGGCCAGTAATTTCTGGTGAAACAGGATGGCTTTCAGTTCTTTCGACTTCAATCTCGTATGGAAATTCACCATTACCATCGCTGTCACTGACATAGAAATGCTCTGCAATATTTATATCTAATGTTTTATTGTCATCAGATTGATTGTGGTCGTCTACATCAATTTCATTATTATCCTTATCCACGTGTTCGATTTTCATTTCGCGCGGAAGTTCACGATTTTTATCAATATTGGCATTACAATTTTCGACAACGGCATTTATTGTAGCACACATGTTATTTTTCTCATTTGTACTACTGTTTTGTAATAATGGATTAGGATTAGAATTATCACCGATAATATAATCTGAAAAACTGAGATGAAAAGAAAAGATTTAGAGATATATCTTCAAAATTGTATAAGTTATAATTGAAACGATTGTTTTGTTATTAATTTTGATTATATGTAAATTGCAGTGGTGCTAATATTGCTGTATAAATAATTCTTACCTTTGTAAACGTAAAAGTCTGTATTTTCTAAGTGCATTTATACCAGCAGTGGATGTCTTTCTTCTTCGATAACCGACCGATAATCGGCATTTTGGCATTTTCACAATGCAATATACTTATAAAATAAACCAACAAAGAAACTATGATAATCAGAAGACAGCACATAAAAATTATATTTCGTGTAAACTGTAAGACGGTTTAGAGAAATATGCTTGCGCAGACATGGTTGGCGGTAAAAATAACATTATTATTATAAATATACTTTGTATCTTTCAACAATGTTGCATATAGTATAGGTTTCATATCTCATAGGAATAACAAACACTGAGCGCCATATAAACTACTTGGTTTTCGGTTGCATTCTGCTAGAGATAAGGCGTTTACGGATTTTCCGATACGAAATAAAATTTAAGTAAAGGACGACCTTAAGCGAAAATGCGTCATCGCGCGCTTCTTCTTTCTCTATTTTAACCTCGATGGATGGCGTCACTTTCTCAATTACTTTATTTAACGGCTCCACAATAGGTTTTGTATTTTTTAATCAAATAATCAGCGGTTGTCGTTTCATTTTGCTTGAGCACATTATATTTTCGTCTTATTGTGCTGGCCGTTTTTTCAATCTCACTACTAATGTCCGCAAAACGCGTCATGTCGTTTCAACGGTGTGAACCGTAAGACTGCTGCTTTTCAACTATAATATACTCGTTGAATCCGCACCGGTAGCGACCATTATTTAGCTCACTATCTTTATCAATTACCATGAAACCGCGTTTAAGATTTCAATATTCAGCGCATATATCTTTAAAATAGACAAACTTCATGTCGGTGATCACGTGATCGTTGTATATGTGTCGCAAGTTAATTTCATCTTGTTTGAAGAGAATAACGAAATTTGTATTGTCGCGAATCAAATGTTTAGGAATACGCGCGTACGTCTGACCGATATAAAAGCTATCCATAGCGCTATTCCAGCCCATGCTAAAGTACTCTCTCATGGCGTTTTGTTTGTCGCACGAGACATCGTCGGATATAAAGCACAGCTGGGCTTCGCATCGCAAGCCTTAACAATGTCAGCGCGTTATTGCTAAATGAAAATTATCCCACACGCGGTACTCTTTTCAAAACCTCTTCAAGCAGTGTGTATTTCAGCTGATCCGGGGTCACTGATAACTTAAGTAAGGTTTATTCTTAAAATATAAATTTAAACAAAAATAAAAAGAAGCAACTATTAAACACGAATTAATAAGTATTTAATACGAAACATTTTTAATACTACAAGAAATTGTTTTGCAAACGTCCAATATAAAGCCCCATCTACCAACTATGTTTAGAATTAAATATAAAAATAAAAAGAAAAATGATTATAACGTATGCCATTGTGCACTACACACAATTAGTAACTTGCAATTGCATTTATCTCTTTAAAATTTATTCACTGTCGACTTAACCAACAGTCACACGTATGTGTTTTTTGTGTTTGTGTTTTCGTAAAGAAATAAGTACACGTTTCGTTTTTCAAATTTTATATACAATAACAATAATAAAATTAAATCTTATTTTTGCTTCACATTTTAACAACATTTTAAACACCAATAAAATCAGCTATTTCTTATGGTAAGGATTTTTGTACATTTATACAATTTTTGTAAAATACGATAGCACAAATGGAAAATTGAATTTTACTAGTCCGGCATTATCCATCTTCCGATGAACCATCCTGCTTCATTAATATAGTGGATACGATCACACTTTATTCTATACCGAATGTCGACAGTTGAAACAATAGTTTTTAATATGGTTCAGGCGAGCATATAGCCATACCGGAAGGGTCGTATGATATAGAAGTTTTGAACGACATTTTCAAAAGTAAAATTAATGGTTTTGACCTGTGCGCCAACAATAATACGTTAAAATGTGAAATAAAATGCACGCAATGGCTACACTTTGATAATAAACACTGTTTGGGATCGCTGCTGGGATTCACACAAGGCAGCCTGCAACCTCATAAATAGCATCAATCAGACTTACATGTTAATATTATCAAAGTTAATAGTATACGGATCTAATGTAATATCTCGCCGGGCGCATACGATAACGGGGGCATCCTGCATACTATAAACGAGTTCTTTCCCTCTGTTCATCCTGTTTACACGATTCTATAAGTACCGACTACCATCGTTTATCTTCCGCTACGAGTGGCCACGATTGAGAATCTGACCATACGGATAACAGATCAGGACGGCAATTTAGTGAATTTTCACAACGAGAATATAACGCGGCGACTTCATATTATACGCTAGTTGCTATAGACACGCATACCATAATTGTTGTGCGTAATCAGAAAAAGGGTCGTACCATATATAAAACATCGGCCATGTGTTGGCCCTAAACTTTCTTTTACTTAGTCAGTATATTTAGATTTGATAATATATAAATAAAAATGTTTAAATTTCAAGAAAATATTTTCATTCATTGTCCAATAAAATTGTAAAGTTAGTTTATTGTCCGATTTCCAAAGAAAACATGTATTTTGAAAATTAAATGTTGGATTTTATAGTAGTATAAAGAAAATATGGTAAAAGTGAGTCTTAGGAGAGCCACTGACGTATGTCAAAAAAAAAAGCATAACCGCTGAAGGATAGGTCCGGATAGTTCATCGAAAGGGTTTTCTTGATCTGTCCTCTCCCCGTCACCGCGGCCATAAACCTAATCCTTGCCCTGGCTTAAGTGGCAAATCACATCGTAGGGTATACTTTCAGTGTATTTCGTTAGCAACTGGTTAGCAACTGTCAGTGGCTCTCCTAATACTCCCTTTACCCGAAAAGGTAATTATTCATTACATATTATTAAATATTTTTAATTATTTACTAACCTTTGTAACGCCTTTCCTAAACTTATTTGTGACACTGGCAATAAATGTTAAATGTCAAAATATTTGAATATTTAAAACAGTTGACATGCATAGTAGATACGATTTAATATATATAAATTTTCATACCTATGTAACTATGGCAATATAAATAGGATAATAGCAATTTCTCTCGTAACTGGTACACTTTTTGAAGGCAAATGTTTCAAATAAAAGTTGATAAAATCATTCATATCTTTCAATTTTATTCTAACTATTTTTACTGTAAGTGCAGCCGTTTTCGGAGATATGCAAAAAGTGACTCAAGTAAACATGCACGGCTGGTTTGAATATGCTTTTCAAAAATAGGACTTTTTCTTCCCAGGCATATACAAATCTTAAGTTTAAAGTTTCATAATTTTATCTTCAACGGTGTAGGCTGTAGAGCGCACACAGTCCCACAGACACACACACACACAGACACACACACACACACACACACACAGACACACACACACACAGACACACACACACACAGACGTCATTCAAAAATATTCGTGATTACAATACTTACTTATTACTTCGTAAAAGAAAGTAAAAAATGCATGATAAAAATTTAATTTATTTCTAACTAGTATTATTGGAGATAAATAAATAAAAACTTCCAAAATAGGCACTTTTTCAAAGTTTTTTATTTTTTTTCTCCATTAATACAAGATCAAATTAAAAGAAATTTTTATCAGGCATTTTTTTATGCAAATACACATCGAATGATATTTTTTAATTTTCATTTGCAAGGCACGATGTTTTTTCTAAGCGAGCCTGATGGTTCACCTTAACCCTACAATCTTTTGATATCAGCATTCACAGCCCGCCGGCTCCTATTGAAAATAAAATTAACTACGCCACTACATTTAATAAGAGGGGTGGATCTAAAATTTTGATTCGTACAGTGTATGTTTCACCTTGGAGTGTCAACTCTTAAAAATTGGACTGTTTGTATGCTGGTATGTATGTATGTATATATTGTGACGAAGTGACCGTCATTTAATGATGAGACTTGTACAGTCCAGCAGGCGCAGCGGTTAGAGCACTGGTCCTATATGCTTGCGGTCGGTAGTTCGATCGCACCATGCGACAGTTTTAATTTTATTTTTTTTTCACATGCATATTGGGGTCGCCATCCTTTATACGAGTTCAAACACCAATACAAAATCAAAACATTACGAATATGTTGGTTTTAACATGAAAATATATGTAACATGGCTCTTATGAGAGTATAGCGAGTATAAATACTTGGCCTCAGCAAAGAGATATTGAGTAATTTGCCAGAAGCCTTCCAGACATTTTCCTTGGCAACCTCTCCGCCGTAAGTACCGCGTACATGTTACTAGTCAGATGCTTTCCTGGGTAACACATCCGTCGTAAGTATCAAATAGAGTGTTACTGGCCAGATGCTTTCTTCGGTAACATCTCCGTCGTAATTATTAAATATAGTGTTACTAGCCAGATGCTTTCCTGGGTAACATCGTCGCAGTAGGTATCGAATATAACGCTATTAACCAGTTAATTTCCTGGGTACCGTATTCGAAGTAAATCCGTTCTACGTAGAGCTAACCAGATGCTTTCCTGGTTCTAGCAATACGCCAGATATCCGTTATTATTATTGGTATCATTTGTATTTTCTATTTAACATTAACTTTAGTTTATCAGTAGCGATTTTTACTCTGTTTGTATTCTAATTCAACCACGAATAAAACATTTAGTATTTTTGGGAAATCAAACGTCCTTTCGGTGACACCTTGTTTAATCTTTCCTTCACCGAGCTATCTAGGACCCGCACGTACCGTCTAAACCGTCTGCGAAACTGATATTGGCGCTCGAGAAAAAACCGGAACACCAAACTACGTGCCTGCAGTGTGACCCAGCCGCAACCGAAGCGGCAGAGAACGTCACAATTTATATATATATATATAAATATATATATATATATATATATATATATATATATATATATATAATATATATATATATATATATATATATATATATATATATATATATATATATACTATATATATTATATATATATATATATATATATATATATATATATATATATATATATATATATATATTATATATATATATATATATTTCTCATATTAAAACCAAATATTACCTTCATAGAAATCATATGTGCACATTGTTTTTCCTGTAACGGTGTCGAATAGATTATCTGGGTCCGCCATCCTTTCAATTCTCTTGCTAGTTTTCGATCTAGTTTTGCAGGTCGGCTCACTATTTTTCCCAAAACTGGCTATATAACAAAAAAAAAACAATTAGATGCTTGGATTTGATAAAGATTCAAGATATTGATAAAAATTATTTAGACCAGTTTCACCCCAAAATAGATGCGTAAAAATTTATTAAAAACAAATTTCATGCGTTTTTTTCAACAAACCTTGAAAACTCACTCATATTTAGGAATACCACTCCTACGACTAAATATGTAGAGTACTTAGACAAAATATTAAATGTTCATATGCCATTTTTAATTAGCTCGCCTTGCTTACCAAAGAAGAGATCAAGTGTTTGTCTCCATATTTTGTTGCAACATTTGCGGTTTAGAAAAATTACTTTACAAAAATTCAATTCACGTTGCCCTTATTCGAGATATGTTAATGTAACATACTTGATAAAAGATGGTCGCTCGCTCTTTCGTTTGCTCGCTAATTATAAGATCAAATTTTGTCACCTTTTTTTCTCTGAAGACGCTAAGTCGATTTCAACTACATTTGATGTACACATTGTGTAGCTAACCGAGTAAGCCCACTCGCGTTTTAATTCCAATCAGAGCCATACTTTTAGATATACTGGACACGCAAATATATACCAGGCCTTAAAATAGCATTATATAAAATAAAAATTATAACAGTAAAATCGACAAATAATAAATTATGTATCAAACTTTACTCAAGTTATAACTAAAACCGTAAAATAAAGATGAAAAAACTTATTTTTAAAATAAAATTTAAAAATTTTGATGTGTTATTTGTCCTGGACTTGACGATGTTTAGACTTTAGACTATATGTATGCTAGTTGATAATTTAGATTGATTACTATATCATTGTTGGTATATGTACTTTTTATTCTACTCAAGATATAAAAATAGTTATTTTAGATTGATTACAAGGTCATTATTTTGATTAATATTTTGGTAATTTTTAATTATACGTAGTACCTTATTATTTATTTATCTACATATTTTCTCCTTCAAACTCTGAGCATTGGTGAAACCAATGCTTCTTTTTAGCTCGCCGTACGTAGCACCGAATATCTTATGTGTTTGTCAGCATAATTA
>JADQWA010001392.1:0-116061 GCA_018344505.1 Nebria ingens riversi
TGACAAACATAATAAAATAGATTTTACTGTTATAGACTGTGCTTTTCTCTTTGCGTATATTACAACATTATTCGTAGAGTACGCAGCTTGAATATTTTTTGTTCCTAATGAAAATTGTGATGGCTTGTAGCACCTATATGTATATGTAAACACTCTCACACATTATTTATTTCCATTTCATATGAAATGTAGGTCGAATGTCCATTGTTTATAACTGACGCTTAGCAGCAGGTGCTATTGTAAATGTTTAGCATGTAAAAATAAGCTGTTTGTGTGGCCTTCGTATAGAATCTGATTGCTAATGGCATTGGATATTTTTAACAGGAAACTTTCGAGTTTATTTCCGACAGAACGACGTAACGAAAGTGAAATACATTTTCATTCACACTTCAACGCATCACTACCTTGAGATCTTTGCATAATTTATTAAATCATTTAATATTACAATTGACATAACTACATATAAAACTTCCTGTAGGTAGGGACACGAGATTCTATTTCGCTGGTTAGTCGAATGTAACTAAATATCGATTTGAATGTGTTGAACATTAATTTGCAATGGTGCATCATGAAATGAATTTCCATGATTTTACTATTTAAATAAAATTTATTCACAACATAATTTATAGTAAACAACGTAAAAAGAAAGCTGTTTTAATGATAAGCAAATCCATTTGTGTACTGTTTTATTATGCTTTATACACAAACGTAAAAGTTCTTTTCGAATAAACTTTCGCAATAAATGTTTAAACAAATAATCTTAATATTTAAATGTCACATAAGTACTAAGAAATAAATATTGTCAGTCATAAAAATGATACTTCATGTATTTTCGTTGTTAAATATTTATAATATAGCCTCAAACAAATATTGAGTTGAAAAACCGCTAGAAAAGCATGCAACATTCTTCAAACAACGTAATCAAATAAACCTATTTCTCTTTTCTAATTGCATTGTTGACTAGTTGTGCTGATAACCTCAAAAATATATATTTTTTAATAATTAAAAATAGTTTTGTCATTATATTACTTTTCTAGGGAAAAATCATTGCAGTTCCGAATTGGGTTGATATAAATATTAAATTCTATTTTTAGATAATAGATTAACATTTTTTGTATTTGTTTGCGATCTAATTTGAGTTTTTTGAACCAAGTAGGTTAATAGGCCGAATATAATTAATTAAATCTTGTTAATTAAGATTAATGCTTTCTGATAGATTAGTATTTAACAACTTAACCATTTATATTATTTGCATATTCTATAATAATAAATTGTTAACTGCAGAAAATAATATATATGTATATTATTTATTTGAAAATATTAGTTTTATATTATTATTATATTTAGATGAACCGTTTATCTTTTTTGGTTCAGTTTATCGTCTAGTTGAAATAAATAAAAATTAAATATGTTATCAATAATAATTAATAATAATGCTTTCAAATTGTATTAAAGAACATGTATAATAGCTTTCATGGTACTATCAAAGGTGCATATGTATATGTATCAGACAGTTAAAGCTTAAGGGATGTAAATAAACAGGTTGCAGTCTACCCGGCGTCATATGACATTAATCATTCACATAACTGTACAAATGAATAGTTGGCATTTTGTATGAATCATCCGGTATACATATACAGAATATTGTATTATGCACTTCTAGTTATAACAAACGTTAACTGTACTCGAATGTGTATGAACCCTCAACTATAGCTGGATGGGGTTGAAATATCGACCATGTAAAATTTAGTTTACATTTTACACGTATAGAGGGGTTCGCAGCGCAATTTACAAACAAGCTTGATAACGTATCAATAACAGTAATATTTAGTTTCGTAAAATCGAATTGGATCAGGTTAATTCTACAAAGCACGCGAACTACTTAAACTAACTATAATTTCGCGGAAACTCAAAAGACATTTAGTGCTTTGCACAAACTATACAGTTTGGCACTGAGTCGAACCAGATTATTGAGTATATAATTCTGAAAACTGATAATCATAAGTATATAAAATTATTTACATATGTTTATTCCATGAACTATTAATTCTATTTACAACTATTGTTTGTATTGTTTTGAAGCTTACAAAGAAGTTACGATTGTATCAAATTATATTTCAAGAAACTAGTATAGTTTCCATAAAATATTTATCGATATATCTACAAAGTTGAATCATTTTCCCATTAAACCAAAAAGATGGGTGACTAATTTATATTTTGCGCAATATGGCAGAGTGATCTCATCCAATGTATTTTAGTCATTTGTTAAGAAAAGTTAATTAAAGATCTTATCTAAATTATTATAATTCTTAGTTGTACAAAAAGACTTCTTGGTTAATTTCACACAACTTATTATATTACCTAGTTATCTTTACGTTTTTAGGAAATTGTGGTCTGTATACATCCTGAAATAATATAGGTATTGAAGTTTTGCCATATTTTTACACTGTTTCCGGTTAATGTCGGATGACAACCGGATACAGCAACCTTGATTTTGAATCAGTTTATAGTTTGTGAAAGTGTACAGAATATAATGATTGTTTCGTAAAAAGGATTTTGTATATTAACTGGTCCAATAATTTTGAATTTAAATCCAATTCAACCCAAATGCATCGTTCCTAAAAAACTCTCAACTTTTATTATATTTAGTATAGCTTAAAATAATTCGTTATCCGCATATAAATGATCTTTTCACTGATGTAATTCTTAGAAAATATAGTAACAGCGATTTTTTGCCAACTTATGACGTTATGTGCAAATCTACAAAATATCACGAAACGAACGTTTAGTTTACAAAATACTTTGGTTATTCTACGAATATCTCAAGCATTTAGTACTCCTTGGTGACTTTTCCCCATTTATAACAAAAATTGCGGTGAAATGCGTTGTTCGTTTCAATACATTACGGAAGTTACATGCGTAAATCCGCCTACCCAAAACACCAAACAAGCGAATAAGTCAACAAAACACACACCGTGTGATATCAAAATTTGGTTATTCGATTTTCCATTCGCACAGTAGAAAATGATTTTATCAGTATGGGTATGAGGCGAACATGTTTTGTTAGAGAACTGTCTGCGTGTGTTCATACGTGACAAACACGATGCGTGTGATTGCGAGTGTGTGCGAATGAATGTGTATATTGTGCACGTGGTGTAAGGGATGGTATGTTGTGGCAAGGCCTCTTAGCTCTTAGGCGTCGGTCGCGTTGGCGTCCGGACGCGTTATAACCAGGGTTAACGACTGATTCCATCGATCCATCACAAACTATAATACACGCTTGTTGTTTAGGTTTTTCATTATTTAAATCGCAAATATTATTTTTTTTGCAAGTCAAGTACCTATATTCATCTTTATTATAGATGTTCTTTGTTTGAAACTAAAATTGGCATTGTTTTGTGAAGAAAGCCAAATAATATATATGAATATTGAAAAATGCATAATATAATTTAAATGTTGTAAAAAAATTTAATAACTGTTATTACTGACAGGTTTGTTGCTAGTGTTCTTATAAGGTACATATAATGTTTTTAAAATGTATATGCACAGCAATTTCTTTATGCATATTTTAATTTGTGTTTGTAAGAAAAGACAATAATTATTCCTGTCTCTGATGATACGAATAATATAATCGTTTAGAGAAGGGTGCCTATAATTATTCTGTAGTCAGTTACACCTTTTATATTAGCGTACATACATACATATATGTTTAAATTTAAACTTTAGTTGAATACCACGCTAGGGAGCATTGACATAAAATTACACAAATTATATATAATTCAGATGTAATCTTCGGCGCCATTCTAATTCAACGTTAGGCTTATGTCTATTAAAATAGTATTACTGTAAAAATATGTTTTTATATTAGCGTTGCGGACCATGAACTTGAATTCAGATTTGATATTAATAGAAAACAACACAGTATATTTATTTTGAATTCAAAAAGGTATTGTTTACCAAATGTATATATGAAGTATAAAATGAATTGGAAAAGCTTATGGATCTTAATAATAGTCTGATTGGTAATTGACATAAGCTTATAAAGGTTCTAGTTGATTTTCAAATTTCAATTATTTAATTATACTTATTATACAAATATATATATATATATATATATATATATATATATATATATATAAATATATATATATATATATATATATATATATATATATATATATATATATATACATATATATATATATATATATATATATATATATATATATATATATATATATATATATATATATATATATATATATAAACATTTAATATTGACTTGTTATTTATCCTTCGTAAGTCAATTATAGATAAAAGCAGTTAATTCGTAATCCTATAAATTTTTTTGATTATATTAACAACTCCAATCGTATCTATTTCTAATAGCGATAATTCAAAATATTGCACTATAAGAATGTCGTGTTTCTATTGTTATTTAACCTACATTTGATTTAAAATTTATATAAATAAATCTCACTTAAAGTATATAAACATTACATAGTTAAAAACTCATAATTATTGTTATGTGCGTGTACCACAGACATGAACTTTATAATTAAGTGATTATAGTACTATTTTGTCTTTGAAAAACCGGAAAGAAACTAAAAATAGTAACTATTTTCCCATGCAATGAAAGGGCGTAGCATTGGAAACAAAGGAGTACATAACATTTACGCACTAACTATTATAGTTAATTATGAAATGTAATTACGCCTAATGACACACTAGACGATACATATACTGACAGTCACACGCTGGTCATTTAGCCAG
Source organism: Nebria ingens riversi (assembly GCA_018344505.1). Classification (NCBI taxonomy): domain Eukaryota; kingdom Metazoa; phylum Arthropoda; class Insecta; order Coleoptera; family Carabidae; genus Nebria; species Nebria ingens. Next base: position 4,774 of record JADQWA010001392.1, read on the forward strand.
TGACCCGTTCACACCTAAATAAAGAAAAAGCTCACAAAAAAGTGCGTGATACAAATGTATTTGTCAATCTAAATGCTTAGTAGAGAGAACTTATATTTACAAATTTCTACTTGACAAAACTTATGACACAAATATTAACATAATTATATGTTTTTTAGTTACAAAGCTATATTTCTAAATATTAAATGTTATTACACGAAAGCATATTGCGTTATTGAATTCATCCAAAATCTATTTTAACTTCGAGTTTTACTTTTTTGTTTCTATATCGGATCGTTTGTGTGGTTGTTTATAAACTTATATGTATGCGTTGTTTTTGTTTTAGTTGCACTTGAGACTGGTGGGTGATTATCTCATCTCATCAGGATAGTTTGCAATGTCGTCAAGTGGGGCGCAGCCCGGTTCGCTGGTCCCACCGCGGATAAACAACACGTTCGGGCATGGCGGAGGCTTCGCCCCAGGAGTACACGGCCCAGACGGAGGGCCGCATGTCAATAAATGCGCGTACATCAATACTAATTATGATCTGATTATTGCAACAATCTGTTCCCTTTACATCGCATTTGGAATACTGTATAGTTTTTTTGGTAAGTTTTTTCTATATATAATAAACACACATATTGCATCGCAATCCCATTTATTGATCTCTATTTGGGTTATCTCTAAATAACTGCGTTTCTTATGCATTCTCAAACATAAACTTAACTTTTTTCTGATTAACCTCTCCAATTAATAAAAATACGGAAACCCGGAAACTTTTTGTTTGACCAAATAACAGTTGAAAATTAATTTGTGTAATACATATTTCCGAATAAATTTGATCAAATAAATCATTAATCGATACAGTCTAACGCGAAATATTTGCGGGCAGTAGTGACCTGGTATATATAGGAAGGTCGATGTTAATCGACAACCAATCAATCAAACTACATTTAATTAGCAGGACATGGTAATGCTCAGTGGGTGTAAGCGACCGGTAAGATCGTAAGCCAACTTCGATAAGTCTTACATCAGCTTACGGATTATTAATGCGAACGATTTACTGCAATCATCGATGATTGAAAGATGGTGAGTAATAGGTTTGCATATAATTTTAGAACACGCGGTTATGAAAACTGTATAGGTAGATATTAAAAATAAAACATGTACGTACATTTATAAAATGTTTAATATTGATTAAGGGACGTTCAAAATGGATATCTTTGTTTAAATGTTGACTTCAACATTTATTACTACTTTAAATTAGAAAATAATAACCATAGCATTTTTTAAAAATAAAATAGTTTTGATACGTGATATAAACATAATTCATATATTAAAGATATAAATCAAAACACCAACTTGCAAAATTATTAAATTAATTAAGTCTTATTTACAAAATTATCACACCAATGAACTTCTTCCGTTTTGTGTCAGTGAACTCTGTATGTCATATACAGTGACACATGTGACAGAGCCATGTGTATACCTATTACTAAACTAATCATAACGCACACATTTATAGAACGCATCAAATAACTGTGACTGATATAAAAATACAATCAAATGACTGGGAGTATTAAAAAGAAATGTATTAACTTATGAATATTCAATTTAAATTATTATTAGGCATACATACCGACACGTACAACCTCACCAAGTTATAACAATCGCATAGTATTGTTTAGAAATTATAGAATTAGATGCACAATTGTATATAATCTTTCCCGTTAGCAAGAATAGTATAACGAAAAAAAAAACGCTGTTTACTCTGTGCAATGGAATGTTGAATAGTTCTATTCGACAGAAATTAAATTTTTATTATAAATAACAGAAAATTAAGTACAATTACTAAGAAAATAAAAATGATAAATATGGCTAGAAGATTAAATAAATAAAGTAAATAATTTAAGTAAGGCGTATCATTTGTAAAGATTAACCAGTGTTGCAATAATGTTTTAAATTTGGCAATGAAAAAATGTCGTGAATAAATCACATTTAAAGCTGTTTTAATTTAATATTATTTAGCTTTGTTAACCGGCGGACGATTCAAATATATAACCAAGCGTCTTTTATTTTGTTTTACTAAAAAAATGCAAGATCCTGTTGTTGTGTTAGTTGATGTATGTATGTACCATATATTGTTTCATATTCCTACATTAGTGTACATGAACATATATATAATTGCATTTATATGAAGCATAATCAAAGAACAATTGTGTGAGGTATTGTAATCAACATTATAATTGGTTGTGCAATGAATCATATAATTAATTGAATGAATTTGAAATTATTAAAATAATAATTACATGAATAAATGTATTTATTATACATCAACTACCAAATATGGTGGAAATTGTTACCCGTATTAGCAAATATTTTTGAATCGATTTGTCCTTAGTTCTGGAATTCGATTTATGCTCGACTTTTATAGCACCGAACAACATCAAAACATTCTATTTATGAAATTCTAAAAAAATAATCAAATAACTCTGATATTAGGTTTAAAATTGCTTTTTACATCTACATTTCATTTTCGGAAATTGAAGCAACAGCATTAATGTTTCTTTCTTAGATTTGACTTGGATGCAAAATTTAAAAAATTAATGATGTAAAATTTAAAAAATTAAATATAATTTCAATGTCAGGTTATTTAATAGACCAATAATTAAGGTTCATATACCTAGAGATAATAGCACATAAACTCAAAAGGGATTTTTTTAAAAAACATTCAAATGATTAGATTTTCTTGATTATCTATATGTATCCATTTTTAATCATTTACTTTTTCATAACACTAGTTTTATGTTTGAAAGTAGATGTATGGTATTCTATAAAAAGAATACAATAGAAAAATAAAAGCTACAGTATAGTTTTTACTGTGTACGTAAACTGCGATGTAAACTGACGAGTATAGTCATTAAAAGAGGGTTGATTATAAAACTCTTCGCTTCTTGAGGAAGCAAAAAAAGCGGTGGGAGTCGCAATATTTACAAGAATTAAAAAAAAGTTAGGTAAGGGTGTGGTTCGGCGGTACCGCAGCATCTCATGCGGCATTCAGCACACGACGTAGCGTAGAGGGGAGTATAAATCGATCAAGGGTAGTGCTCTCTCCTCTTTCAAACCCACCCCACTGTATGTGTGTGTGTGTGTAGCGTGGGAGTAATGAAAAGTGGGGTAAAGCGAGAAGTACATACACGTATATGAGAGTGCGTGCAAATTGTTGATAGGTCTCGCGAATATATGTTGTTTACATGTAACTTGTTTAGAAAATTAACATCGATTCGATAAGCAATAGTGCTTTCGTGAAGCATGATAGTATTTGTAAATATTTGCTGCTATACTAAGCAAGTTTATAATTCTGTAAATATTTTAAATCGTATATTAATAAATTAAATACAGGTACTGCAAAATATATTCTATTAGGTTTATAACAAAATTATAGAATCTTCTTATAGAATTACAGACATGCTCATAAATACCGCAATAATCGCAATTGTTTGTTTATATTTATGTGTGTAGTAACAAGAATTTTAAGTGAGACACTATAAATAAAATAAAAAATTGTATAGTTGCTGTCAGAATAAAAAATGACGCTACTATATATAACTTTGAAATATTGCCTTGAAGTTATGCATGAGTTATCTTCGATTGATCGAAAATGTAAGTTTTTATTACTTGTTTGGGTTCGAAAAAGCCGATAATTTTGTAATAGTAAACAAGTCATCATGTATCGTAACGTAACTCACAAACACACACTATAATATAACAAGTAGGTAATCCGAGATACTTAAGATGAAATAGTATCCTTGTTTTGCGACAAGGACACGAGGTGACCGAACAGAGATCAATTGCATTTTTCTTTTTCTTTTATTTTATATATGCACATACATACATATAACACTATCGCCAATTTACAGATATCTTTTATGTAAATAAATTGAAACTATGATGTCGTTTGGTGTAAACGAATTTGATTCAAGCAATTTAGCACCGGTGTAAAAGACCGTGGGTGAAAAGTCAATACAAATAGTCAACGGTAACACGCTCCTTTGCCGATTCGGGTTTTATCGCTATTTCTGTGCACGGAGGATAAAGAAAACGAATAAAATCTTGCAGATGTTCGCTGGGTAATTGGAACAAATTGAAACCTATCCGGCGACATTCAACTCTTACGAAAAGGCGAAAACAAAGCAAACATCTATCGTATTATTTGGCGAAATTACCAGATTTATTCTACTAATTCTAATTATTCATAGAATAAAATACATTTCAAGTGTAATTTTTTGTAAATGTATATTTGATTTATTTCGTATCATTTTCTATTAAGTCATTAGAAAAAAGTACTTGCGTTGGCGCAAGTTGAAATTATTCATATTACAACCGGAAGTATGAGTGTACGTTATTCTTGACCAAAACGCTCGTATTTTATCCTCGTAAGTAAGTGCAAGATATATTGAACTACTAAAAAACATCCTGCGTGAAGTTAATTTATTACTCCATCGTTCAAGTCAAGAAGTTATATTAAAAATAATAGACGCAACTTGTTATTATAATTATATTACTTACTGAAATAATTTTATTATGACATAAAAGTACTGCTTGTAATTTTACACGCATAAAACAATATCATTAAAATATTAAATATGAACCTACATACTATGTATAGGATGAAAGTACATTTCTACAAAGATTACACCATTTGAATGGGAATTCAAATTCAAATTTTGTATCTTTTCTTTGTTTCAGGATACAGATGTTTCAAGACTGTGATGTTTCTTACAGGATTCATATTCGGCTCCGTCATCGTTTATTTGATCTGTCTACAAGAGAATCTGATGCCGGCATACGGAAACGCAGGTAACTAGATTATTATGACGAACGTGTATACATCTATTTGTAACAGTTGCCCCAAAGGAAAACCAAAAACACTTTATATCGATTCCACATAAATTTATATTCCAAAGTTACATACCCCCAAAAGACCTATCTTTCTTCACTCAACTTTATCCGATTCAATCATCCTTAAATACCAACATTTACAAACATTTTTGATGACGTAAACTCAGAAATATATATATATATATATATATATATATATATATATATATATATATATATATATATATATATATATATATATCTTATTGTTAGCTAGGTTGAGCTGTAAGCATTAGTGCTTGTAGAAACTGTATTTGTAAATAAACTAGTAAATATTACTAGATAGTTTACATACAAGATAGTATTTTTAAATTCCATGATTTGGTTTGTTTGTTTTTTTTTTTTTTGCTAGTAAAGTTCTTTATAAGAAGATTTTCTTATTATGTGATTTTTATGTCGCGCATTCGCGTTGCAAAATGCAGAATGCAGAATGTAGAATGAATATTTAATAGCAAATGTTTTTGTTTTGTTTTCAGGAGTGGCACTCTCTGCCGGTTTATTGTTTGGTCTGATTACGATGCTGGTGCAGTATGTGGGGTTGTTCATGACCGGATTGCATACGGGTTTGCTATTAGGGTTGGCTTCACTTGCGGCAGCCGATCATTTAATAGCCCACTCTACCACCTCGGGCTCCGTATGGTTATGTGTTGGCGTCTTGTTAGCATCAGGGTTAACCTTTGCGGTGCTTAATTTATACTGGCGAAAAGGTAAATATAAAACAACTACTAGACGAGGGTAAATATGTTGAACCTCTTTGATTAATCATCAAAAAAGCTTATGATTTATAACAGCATTCGAAGTAATATTATTACATATAAGTTGATTCGAAATAGGCTTTGTAAATTTCAGGCGTTATAAATACTAAATCATTTAAATAAATGTGCGTTTTAGGTCTGACAATTTTGGGTACCAGTGTGTATGGCGGTGCAATAATGACGGTCGCAATTGATTACTTTGTGGAGCGTGTTACTATGGTTACATGGTTATGGGATCGTGTTACTTTGAAACCTGTCGCCCCGCCGCCGTGCTGGTTTTCCTGGATAGTTTTAGCCGTATGGCCCACTGTTGTCCTAGCCGGCTTGATCAGCCAATGCAGTGTCACTGGTAGAGGAATTTATCACAGTGATAGTAAGTTTACTTATTGTGCTTATACGTGAATAACATATGTAATTGTATTCTAATTTGTAGCAATTGGCGGGCGTAAAAAGCCACGAGCACCTGGAGTACAAAGGGCTAGGACCAGAGCTGAACGTGCAGAACTCAGACAGAAAAAATACCGATATCTCTATCAAGTCAGGACGGCCCATGGGGATGTTATTAGTCAGGTATCTATGGTAACAGAATTTTCTTATCCCTGGATGTGTATCATTAATTATTTTATTCTATAATATTTTCTTTTGTTAATATTTAACTGTATATTGCATATGTTTAATATATAATTAATTGTCTAATAAAAACTAAGTAGTGTTTAGTAACTAACTGTTTATAACCCAATCTATTAGCGAATGCCCATAAAAACTTCAAATAATGAAACCTTTAATAATTATAAGAAATAGTTTGATATTTTATATAATTTAATATTAAAATCTGGATCGTTCAGAGCTGAATTACTTTACGTGACGTCACTCTACAAGATCATATAATATTCAGAGCAATAACGTCACTTATCCCTACTCTATTATGTGTTCAGATTGCTCTAGATTTTAATACCAAACTCACCTACTACATTAAATATTCGTACATAAAAACAATTGCATTTGGTGGCGTAGAAATGCTTGCTGAGTTTGAATGAATGGCATGGACATTATATGGGTAAAGCATGTTAAAATCGGTCACTAATATTACCGCTAATAAGAATATGAAGAGGATCTAATAAAATGCATTTATTTTATAGAATTATGTACAAGCGCTTCAGAAAAAGGAACCGGAAGGAGGGCCAGGTGAGTGTAGTACTTTGCAATCCGATGCAACACACTTGACAATACTACCCGATACTCAATTAGCCGCCCTGACCGAGAGTGAAGACGACAGTCAGACTGAAATTGCAACACAACGATGAGTACCGGTCAAGTATTAGAGAAGTCATATTAATTATCCAAACAGTCTACGTGCCACTGTCCACAATTTTACGTAAAACTCAATCATCGATCATACATAATCATTATCGTAAAACAGATTCTATATAATAATGATAAATTTATTGCTACACAGCTTATTTTTGTAGTGCTGATATGCGTTTTATTCACAAATGTAAACTTTAAAATGATTGTACAGTTCAAGTCAGTGTATCGTTAACCCTCTAGTGGTGATGTGAACAACTATAATCAATTAACAGACTGTCTAGTTTTTTTGGTACAACACGCATGTGCGCAAGCCATGTAAAGAATAAACACATTCGGAAAACGTCGACTACTTCCGGGATATATTTGTATGATTTTACAGATAAATTAATTAATTACGAAAATATATTTGAAATATTAATATATTTAGTAATTAAATATATAACCGTACTAGCCATAGTAACTGTTTCATCTTCGTACCTTTCAAAATTACAGTATGTCTGCAAGAGAGCACGTCACTACTAAAGTGTTAAAAAGGACTCTTATGATACAATGTCCATTTGTTCAATGTCTTATTATGTCAAATTTAATATATTTAGACAAGTTATCCAGAATTGCTGTAGAATTATGTCGCAGTATGTAAAAATAGACAATATGATTCTCTATTGGACAATGCACCCATGACACCAATAGTGATAATTTAAACAAAATCAACCCTGCCAGCAACTTAAATATTTATCGATTACGGTTCAATAACTAACATTCCAGCTAATAGTGTTGTGTGTGATAATATTAATATCGAGATCTTTAAAATTTAATCAAACTTTGATGGTTACAGAAAACTAAATATTTAGTTCGCATATTTTTTATATCAGTCCAAGAACATACAAAATATATTATATCCTAATAATATTAAGTCAAAAATGGATGATAAAAAATATATATATTACCTGTGTTCCATGGTTTGCAAATCAAATTAAAATAATGCTTTTAAAGCATGAATAATCTTATTATTTAATTTATTTATATTATTAATTTGTTTAATAAAGATCTCGATACAAAATAAATCAAAAAGTTTAATACATGTTCAAGTTGAATTATTTATTTTGGTCGAAAGATTGTCTGTGATAAAGACATGTTTCTGTTTAACAATTTTGTTTTTAATTATGAATGTTTACTGAAAATTGTTGAATTTATTTTTATTCTTAGATCTAAATTGTGTTAATATTTTGTGTATTCTCGTATTTAAATAAAATAAGTGTATTTGTTTTTTTTTTTTGAAATTCAACAAATATTAACAATGACTGTTACATTTTGTGAACTTCAACAACAAATAACTTTATTTTTGTGACGTCGCGGTAATTAGTGTCCCAACGTGCAAATTTGTAAATAAATTAATTAGATGAATGATGTAACAGCTTAGATCAAGAAGTGCCTTTGGCTTTTACACATTGTGACATAATACTGGTATTATTACTACTTGATTTCAAAATTTCCATTGAATTATATTTTGTTGACAAGTTTTATGTCACAGTTCAGAAATATATTAAAAAAAAAAAACACGAATGTGTGATATTTTGGTGAAATGGGTTAATAAAAACTATATCAAAAAATGTACATAATAATCCTCGTATCTAGCAGTAACAGAAAAATATACTGTAAAATATTTAGAATATCTTACAAATTTTTGTAATAGTATAGCATTTTGTGTAAATATAGATTAATGCCAAAGAATTTTAATTTGTGACTCGACCAATTTTTTCTCAACAATACTAATAGTATTATCATTAGAATTCAAAAATGTTATCAAACTTAAAAATCTAAATTAACGTAATTTTTTCTAATTCTTTTAGGGTGACATTTTTGACTTAAATGAGATATTATTATTGTGAATCATTGGAACTGATAATAAATGGAAATGAATACTTTTTTGTATGGTATATGTATTCCCAAGTACTTTAGATTTCGAAAAACTATTACGTTTGAAAAAATAATTTGATTTCAAATCAATCAAAAATAAATGTTATTTCTATTAGAATGATTAATATTTAACAAATAAATATAAACTATTTGGATTAATAACAATTTTAAATTGTTTGGTGATATCCTTTCGAAAACTAAAGTACGTTTGTATTATAATGATTGCAATTTGTCTATAATCATTTGTCGTAATTAAAATGGTGCGTATTTTCTTGCAAAGCAGCTACCTATCTTGGGTAATTCATACGTGATAATGTTTCTATGGGAAGGATCGTGAATTCAATAGTTGATAGCTATATTATCAATGTGGGTGCAGGTCACAAAAAAATATACTATACTGTGTAATAATTCAAATTTATTTATCGAATGAAATAAATCTAGTAATTTATAATATAGGTACTGCTTATTTATTCCACTTTTTCTTCTATCCAATCAGAATAGCAGGATACCTAAAAATGTATTGAAGCTTAGCTCAGAAACAAATATAAAGCGTTATCCAATATATCCGTTTAAAAGCGATGGCGTAAATGTCTAACAATAATATTTCTGGTATAGTAACCATTTTTACCTTAGTATATACTCCAGGATTGCCAGGTCTTGCACATCCAGCTCCCCAGCTAGTAACTCCACAAGCATATACCTTATTATCATTTTTATTTAAGCACATAAGCGGTCCACCAGAATCACCCTATTGTATTAGGTATATAGTAACTAAAGTAAATAATATAATTTTTGTTTTATTTGTTAACCTGGCAAGCATCTTTTCCCTCCTTAGATAGAGTACACATTTGACAACTATGCATAAAATAGTCATACCCCATTTCTGTGTAGGACGACAAACACTGATTATAATCCAGCAATGGTAAATTAACTTTCTGTAGTACATTTGAAGTCTTGCCATCTTCGGTTAGCCTACCCCAGCCGGCAATAACTGAAGTATCTGAATTGATTCATTTCAATTTTAAAAAACATAAAATAAAAAGAATTTATAATGCTATTTCTACAAACTGTCAAATATTTCATCTCCTTGCGGTATACATAACGGAGCAACAAAATCCGGATCAAGTGTCAGTGATTCAGTCAATTCTATCAAAGCTATGTCATTTTTATAATTATTTTCATCATAATTACTATAATAGACTTCTTTTATAGAACGTTTTTGCTCGTGACCTTTCAATTAAATAAAAATAATTACATAACTTTGCCTATACTACAAAATATCTTGTACCAAATATTACCAGAAACTTCCTGAACATAAAATAATAGCATTCATTTAAATATACACACCTTCATCTTTGTGTAAATCATATTCTCCTGCCACTATTACTATTTTCGTTATATCAATTTCAAAAGTACAATGAGCTGCAGTCAACAGCCAATTAGAATTGATAATTGCTGCGCCACAATTATGTATATATGTGCCCTTAACGTTTACTTGTATAGATATTAACCATGGAAATTCACCTTTGTAATTTAAATTTAATCAATTATTTAATTGTCTCTTTCATGTATATCAATAAAATTTAAAAGACATATAAAGTATTCAGCAGCAAGTCAATAATATTAGTCAAAGTTTTAAAAAAGGAAGCATAATTTTCAGTTCAATATTGTGCAGAAATTGTGTTATATTTTTATTTATACAATATATTCGTTTTATAGACTGTCTCCTAGTTAACTAAACAGTGGTAACATCTCACTTGTGTGTTTATTGTATAGTTTTATTTTACCTGGAGTAGCGTCTTTTCCATTAACAATTTTATTGAAGAAATCATTTTTGAGAACACCACAATCAGCTTCATAATTTATCTGCCTCGAAATATCTATTTTTCCATTCCTAGCATCGCCTATGAAATATTAAATAACATGTCGATGGATAGTATTATATAAAATGGAAAATATCCTTACCAATTGAAAATTGCAAATATGCTAACAAAACGAAGATGTATGCAACTTGCATTGTTGAAATATTATACAACTGTAATATTTAAAGTACTAGTTACTGCCTTTTTTTATATATATATATATAATAATTATATTTCGATAATTATTCATTTAAAGTACATGTAATTATTCATAAGTATTATTGAAAATTGTTAAGTCTGCGATAATATATAAATCAAGAAACAACATGCAGTTTATAGGCAGGTTGTTATTTTCGGTATTACGTACACTATTTTAAATACCCAATGATATGCGTTATCCGCAACAATTTTTAGTAAATAATTATACTCAAATACGATTGCCGGAAAAAATAATTTGTTGACGACTAAAGTAATGTAACGCGTGTTGCGTAAATATTTTATAATTGGCAATTTACTTTCGAACATTAGCGCACAATTTATTTCATTGACACATTTAATATTTGGAATCCTTGAAAAGCTTTTTAAATATAATAAAGTAAGATATATCAATCAAATTAATACGGTTTGCAAATAAAATTAACGAGTTATCGATAAAGTTTCAAGTAAATATTTAATGGTTACCAAAATTATAATTAATATATATTTATGTTAATTGCAAAATGCATTTTTTAAACAAAATTGTGCGGAAGAGTTTCAGAAAAATGAATAACGGGTATGGAGGTCATAAAAAATGAATTATACTGTGTAATATTTCATATTTCAATTTATTTATCGGATGTAATAAATCTAGTAATTTATAAATAATATATTTTATTTTATTATCTCAGATTTATTTCTACCCAATCAGAAAAGCAGGACACCTAAAAATTAATTAAACTGTAGTCCAGAAGCATTAGTGTTGCAACTATTTTATGAACCATCTTTTAAAACGAGGGATAGGGCTTTATTTAGTTTAAACAATTTATGAACATTAGGAGGTATTTTCACCTTAGTATATACTCCAGGGTTTTCTGCTCTAGCACATCCATATCCCCAGCTAGTAATTCCACAAAGATATACTCTTTTATTAATTTCATTTAGACACATAAGCGGACCACCAGAATCACCCTATCGAAATATACATCACCAAAAGAAAAGTGAAAAGGAAAATGTTTGCTTTATTTATTAACCTGGCAACTATCTTGTGTCTCATTAGACAAAGTACAAACTTGACAATTTGTAATATACTTTTTCATTGCCGTTTTAGCAAAGTACGGCGCACATTCCTCTTTATTTAACAATGGTAAACTGACTTTATTTGGTACATCTGGCAACATGCCGTCTTCAGTTAGTCTACCCCATCCGGCGGCAATTGAAGTATCTGAATTGTTTCATTTGAATAGACGATAGCAATTGAATCAATTGTCATTATTGATGTTATAGGATCATCTTAAGTTATGTGCAAATTTCCGAGTCGACATAGAAAAAGATGGTCCTACAACGCTATTTTTACAAACTTTCAAATATTTCGTGTCCACGTGGGACGCAAATCGGAGCAACATAATTCGAATCTAGTTCTAGTGGTTCGGTCAATTCTACCAAAGCTATATCATTGCGTAAATGTATAGAATCGTAAGATTTATATAATATTTGTTTGACATAACGCTTTTGTTCGTGACCTTTAAAATATATATATATAAAAATAATAATTTAGCTCAAATCTCTTTGTGAGTTAAATATTATTTCATTTTGAAAGACAATAAACAATTATTTATAAGATAAATAAGTATGTATGTAATACATACATTTTAGGCCTTGAGTAACATTTTTCATTACTACCTAAAACCTGGTACGAAGAACATAAAATATTTGCATTCATCTGAATTGACAAACCTTCATCTATATTTAAAGAATATTCTCCAGCCACAAATACGATATCTTCTCTTTTGAATTCCTTAGTACAATGAGCTGCAGTCAATAGCCATTTGGAATTAATAATTGTAGCACCGCATACATGCATATATTTCCCATACAAATACACTTGAAAAGATACTAACCATGGAAATTCACCTATTTTTATTTAAATATAATAAATTATTGAATGGAATATGCAAATTGCTATCTAACTAGTCATTTTAAGCTTAAACGCAATCTAATCAATTTATTCTTTTAAAAAAATCGATCACCTGGAGCAGCAGCTTTTCCACCAACAATTTTATCAAAGAAATCTCCTTTGGTAACACCACAATCAATTTCATAACTAATCTCTCTCGAAATATATCTTTTTCTACTACAAGCATCCACTATATGAAATATTATTATTAAACGTAATAGATTCTATAAAATGAAAAGTATGCGTACCAATTGAAAATTGTAAAAATGCTAGTAAAAGGAAAATATTTACAACTTGCATCGTTGTAATGTTAGAACTATCGTGGTTGAAGTTGTAGTTACATTCTTTTATTATATCAATTAATTGCAGTGCAATTTCGATAAATATTCATTTAAAGTATAATTATTTGTCAATATAATTGGAAGTTGATAAAGATATTTAAATGAAGCATCACACACTGGCTATGGTGTGTGGTATCTTATACGTATTTAAAATAATTTCATTGAATTGCAAATCTAACATATGTATATGGTACATATTTCTTGCAATAAACTATTCTTTAAAAAAAAAAACAGATCTCATTACAGAATTATAGACTTGCGAAATATCGCACTATAATTATTTGGATGCAAGTTTCTACATGCGCCAAACGTATATTTTCGACAGAAAATGAGTGCATTTGTTCGTCAATAATCGCAATGCGATATTATTGGTTATCACATAAGAGTATACATATTTTATTAATTCTAGTGGAAAACTATTTACGTATAGTAACAAGTTGGGCTGCGTTTCTTGGGTACGGAGAATTTCAATAATAGTGTCCTCGTACTTTGTGTGTATTTAGCATCAAATGTTTATCTTAAACTACAATAAAAAAATCTATTTACTTACCATTTGATGCTGGAATGTTTGAAATCTTTCGTTGCCGGAACCCTGGTCCAACTAGGGTTTGTTCAATTAAGTCTAAGTTCACTCACTTTTTAAAAAACACTATACACGCACATTTTTAACACAACACATATGTATGTAATTTATAAAAACTATTCACATATCACCACCACAAACCACCTTACACTGTAAAATCCACAAATACACTAAGCATAACCGAAAATAATCATACCCGAACACTTACTAACAGGTTCGTCTTGTTTGATACATTCGTAATTTACGTAATGAGATTATTCTAAAACGAGCTGTTTCGTGTAAAGTTTATATACAATAAACTTTGTTGATTTTTTCAACCGTTTAGTAGTGACGTAGAAATCAAGTAGGTATATAGATCATTTACAAAATTTTATTGATTACTTATTACAATAATTGTTTCACATTTCGGCACAGAATAAATGAAAAATAAACTAAAATAAAATACTGGTTTAATACAATACTAAAACTATATAAATTGACTGGAATACTCGCGTAGTCAAATGGTATACAATTAAGAAAACGTGAATCGAATACATGTTTTATATAAATGTTTACAATATAATTATTTAAACTATATATAAATCATCAGATATCTAAAATCTTATTTTTTTACCACATATGCAAAATATTTTCGTTAAGATTCATATGTAAAACAATCTCATTCTGTATAACTAGATAATAATCGGACATATTGTAATACATGTAGTTTCAATGTAATGCAAGACGATTAATTTGGTATATTAAAATATATTTACGTACTTAAAAATATTCGATTATTAAAATATGGAAAAATTGTTGTATTGGAAGACAAAGTGCATTCGCGTTAGTCCATAATATTTATAACTTTGGTTTTCAGTAAATATTTTAGTTTCATGGAATGTAAATAAAAATTATTTTCAATTTTATAGAAATTACGTATACATACATACCTAAAAAGTAAATTAAAAATATTTAAAAGATATTCATATTAATAGCGCAATATTCATATATAAAATTATCAATTATTGATATGCAAAAATTAATTTTCATGATATAAATATCAACTCGTTTCATTCAATACAGAAAATATTTATAAAATAATTACTATATAAACAATTCATCTACCTATATGTAGTTTTTAATACTAATTAAAAGAGATTCGGATTTATTGATATATTTCATCGGACAAATGCTTAATCTTGACTAAGTAATTAGTGCGATATTTATGCAAACCTAGCAATAATTAGCACTTATATGTTTTTATAAACAAGTCATTTTACATGTTTATATATGGTACTCATTGCACGCGCTAATCATTGTAGAATTAGATAATGATACTATAATTAATACGTAGTGAAGATCAAGCATTAACACAGCCTTAGAACAAGTGCAAGAACTGTTTTATTTCTTTGCATACTAACGTAAGGTTTATTTTTAATCTACAAAGTGATGTTAAAAATAGCTACAAATAATAATCTACAAAATTATGGCAAAATGGCGTAACCATCAGCGCCAATTGAATGTTAGTGTCGAGATTCCGCGTTTGAAATATGATTATTTACACAATTTACAAATGTCCTCGATGATAAGGATCATAGTTTGCTAAATATTTATCCGCTAGTAGCCGTGAATTTTCGATAGCCGCCAATTGGCGTGTATTTTCGAGTGCTAAATGTCGCGCGTTTTCATTCGTTAACAGTCTTGTATTTTCAGTCGTTAACAACCGATTATTATCCTGCGCCAATAATCTCGTGTTATCATTGGGCAGAAGTCTATTATCTTGCGTTAATAATCGTGTGTTATCATTCACCAGTAACCGTGTTCCTTCGTTGACCAGTAACCGCGGACCGTCATTGTTTAATAACCGCGAACCTTCATTCGTTAATAAACGCGTATTATCGTTTTGTAATATTCGGTTATCCGGAGCGAGAAGTCGTGAATTGTCACTTTGCTGCATTAAGCGATTCGCATCGTTTGGTAACATACGCGCACCATTATCAGGTTGCATCATACGAGTTCCGTCGTTTTGCATCATTCGATTGTCTGGCTGCATTAGACGATTATTTGGGTCATTTCCTTGATGGAATTTCGGCATACGCGGTACAGATTCTTGGGTATGGTATTTTGGTGATGGAGCATGTACCTAAATAACGAGTTAGAAAACGTTGCAGTTATTTGCTCCAACACGCTTAAGGATCGTGACGCCACGATGCCCTTTGTTTACTATATCAAGTTAATACATAATTGGTGTTCTACCCGTATTAAAATTACTCTTTATTATATCTACAGTAAGTTCACTCATTGAGATCAAGTAATTATTATAATTATTTTTATTGCTACGAAATTTAATTCTTACCTTCATATGCGTGTTTAAAGTACTGGATTGTGAAAACGCTTTTCCACATGTAACACAAACGTAAGGCCGTTCGCCGGAATGCACTCTCATATGCCGAAGAAGAATCGTATTGACGGTGAATCCTCGACCACAAACATTGCACACGTACGGTCGCTCGCCCGTGTGATTACGCATATGATACTTCAGTTTCATAACAGTTGTAAATCTGGCAGAAACTTAATCAATCAAAATCATTGTTTTATAACTACAAGCAGATGAAAATACCGTTTTTGACAAACGCTACATTCAATAGGTTTCTCGGTGCCGTGAAGCCGTTTGTGACTGGTCAAATCGCCGGATTGTCGAAAAGCTTTACCGCAAAAATCGCAAACAAATGGTCGTTCGTTTGTATGCGTTCGCATATGGATTTTTAAACTTGCTTTCGAAACATAGCCATTTTTGCATACTTCGCAAACAAATGGACGTTCTCCTATATACACATTTTTATTTAATATATAGTTTATATGAGAGTTTTCAGCAATATTTTAAAAGATTCTGCCTAATGTTTTATTGTTATGGTTACATTAATGAGATCAATCTATTCTTAGACTTACCTGTATGTGTCCGAAGATGAAGTTCTAAGTTAAATCGCTGTGGAAAACATTTGCCGCAAATACTACAAAGAAACGGTCGATCACCAGTATGTTGTTTGATATGCACACCAAGCGAACTCGAATCAGGAAACTCGCGTTTACAATAATCGCAAATATGTTTCAATAGCGCGGGATCACCCTCTTTCTTCTCATGTATCTTCATGTGTTTCAACAAGCTGTTTTCCGCATAACAACCTTTATTACAAATCTTACACACAAACGGCTTCTCCCCCGAGTGTTTCAACATATGCTTGTTCAACAGCGTCATATGTATAAAGCGTCGTTTACAAACTTCACACTCATGCGGTTTTTGATCCTCCGGCATATGAGTCCTCATATGATTATTAAGATAATTCTCTTCTGTAAATCCGCGCGGACATATTTTACATTTATACGGACGGTCTTCAATGTGTGTACGCAAATGTTTTCGAAACGATTTTAAATTTACAAATTGTTTTTTACACACGTTACACTGGTTCGAGTTCCGTTTGATCTTCTTTACCGAGCCTGTTTTGATGAATTTCGTTGGAGGTTTATTTTTCTTCGCAGCTATTTTTGCTTTTTGTATTTTTGTCGCTTTTAATAGCTGTCTTTGGGCTACGGATTTCTCATCGACGCCATCATCAGATGTGGTTTGAACGTTTTGAGATGTTGTAAGTAAATCAATTTCTGATTTAATGAGATTATCATCTGAATCGTCGGAGTCTTCATCCATTCCGAATGAGTGCAAATTTAACTGTTCATAAATGTTAGATTGTAACGAGTTTTCGTCCTCTTGTTTACATTGCTTTTGCGCTAATGGTTTCCCTAAATATTGACGGAGACTTGCATCAGACTGTTCGCAAAGTTGTTTGAATGAAAATACTCTGTTGACTTGATGAACACACTGCATGCATATGAGAGCTGGAAGACCATCTCCATTTTCAATCTAGATTATTTTCAAAAATTTAATGGAAAGAACCAATTTATAAGGAATGCATTTTAATGATTAACGTGTATAAAGAAGTCAAAATGACCTTTTTACACTAATCTACGCGCGTTAATCATTACTGGGTTTACTTAATTATACAAATAAGTATCGTCATTATTACCGAATCAAGACGGGGCATATGTTTGGGCTACATTATGTAATAATTATAGTATGATTATGGGATACAATTCTTAACACGTGCCATGTATTTTATATAAGTACGAGTAAACAAGTAAAAAATAAATCATTACACTAATTCTCTCTCAAGAATTTCTTAGAGGATTCATTTAGTATTATCTACGATAATTATATAAGCCGAACAATGATTACCGCGTGTAGAAATGTAATTTGCCTGCCAGTGAGTATACATACTCATTGCACAATGTTACTATAATTATTACTTAGTGAAGACAATCAGGCGTTTTCGCTAAATTACCGAAATGTACATAAATTAGCGGTAATTTTATTAATTTAAACCTCGCTATTTTATCTAATATGCATGTGTATATTACTTTACGGATGGGTATTCTACTATATATTTGCAATTTAAAAATGGCTGGTAATTTATTTCGAATATTACTTGTAAACTATTTATAAAGTGTATGTATATTTGCAAAAGTAAATACAATGAATGTAGTGTTTGAATCTAAGTTAATGTAATCTAATTAAAGCTAACCATATCTAACTCAACGGTTGAGTTAGATACGGTTAGCTTGAGTCTCAACCTAATCTGATCATAACTTACTTAACCTAAACCCTATATTCTGTATATGAGAAAAATAAAATCAGCATATTAAATGCTAAAACATTCGCAAATAGCAGGTGTATAAATAAATGTATTTTGCCGAAGAAAATAAAGTATGTAGTTATATTCAAATCAGAATGCGTTGTTTGGTTAACAATTTATAATATCTATTGTTAAATTATTGTGTGAATTAAACGATTATACAACAATACTAAATCCTATATTCACATAGTTTGATGCAAATTTCTATAAAATAACTACTGATACTCTAGTTTAAAAAAAATCTTTGTTTTGATGAATAACCTGCACGGTTGAGAAGCCCATGATCATTTCAGCTAGCCTCATCGCTTGGCCTATTGTTTCGTCGGCTAAAAATACAGATCTCATCTCGCCCTTTTCGGATAAACAGGCTCTGCATATTTTGTTTATATCAAATTGCATTGGACTATTTTTATTCTCCATAGTTGATAATAATCACTATGTAAACACAAACAATAATAACTAAAAGAGACGAACAAGCACACCATGCAAATGGCGAATGTTGGACTGTTCCACTGGTCGATTGTGACAAAGGCAACCGTGCTGATCGAATAGTTAACTGAAATGACGCCTGTTTACAAAATGATCCTTACAGCTAACTTGCAATAAGGAACAGTTTGCAACTAAATTTCGTAAGATTCACAATGTCCACTGCATAAACTGTTCACTTTTCTTATAAAAAAGCTATAATCGTAAAATAAATTATTTCATTTAATTTTCTAGTCACCAAACGGAATTAACATGTATTTCTTTTAAGTACCATATTTTCTAAAATGTAATCTTTAATTTTATTTGTAATACTACAAAAAATATATACTTCTATAAATGGAAGCATATATGATAAATAAAGTTAAATATATATTTAGGGATTGGATTTAGGCATATTATATCTTTTTATATTTGTAATTATATTATATTTTAAACCGTAGAAATAATTTGAAATTTGTAAATATGCCCGAACAGCAAACATACATGTTACAAAATTCAAACAATACAATTATTGCACGAACAAGTTTGTGCATAACAAGGCGAATATCGTACACAGAAAATTAATTATTTTTTTATCACTTTATGTAAAATGCACCAAATATTCAGAGAAAAATATTAGAAATTAATTTAAAGGTGTGATTTGTGTAACTTGTACCGGAATATCTTCAGCCGTTCTGCGAAATAAAATGAATAACATTATTATTCGAATAGTGCTAAACGCGCCGGTAGAAATAATAACAATTTTTCTCTAAGAGTTGTAAATACAAGCAGAACCGTTTTAAACATTGCAACAGTCTATTTTATTTGTTTATTCGGATAAACAAAAATACTTACACTATGGTAGCAACTTGAATAGTTTCAATTCTATGTTTTGTTCTTTGGCCCGTATGTGTTAAATTATGTTGTCCTAATGCACTTGATTGCGCGAATGCCTTTCCACAATATTTGCAAACATAAGGCTTTTCACCGGAATGTCCACGCATGTGAATCTTCAAACTACTTGAGCCTGCAAATCTAAATTAAAAAAAAATAGAATTGTCTGAATAAAACTGTAGGAATCTCATGTTCTAATGTATATAGTTAGATATTTAATTAAATTATCATCTGGAGATCATAGGAGAATGAATAAAACAATTTATTTAGATGGACTTTAAACACATTATATCTTATTCCAGTGTAGTGCTTTATTTTACGAGAAAATCGTTTCTTAATTAATATTATTACACCTTCTATATCGTTAACGAACCAGTCCGAACAACTATATTTTCATTTAATGCATACTTCGAGTGTTCATTTTATTTAGTTGTGTGTGCTAGTGCGGGGTGAACAGATGTATTATGAAAATATGTCTATGTTTAATGAATTTTCTGTGTTTTATAGTGAGACTAAGTGAAATAAAATGGAGTTCCGTGTGATACAATTGTGAGTGACTTACTAAACTAAATCAAATAGTTTTGGAGACATTATTATTGGGGTCCAACAGCCATTGCCGGAATATTGAATGGTAAGTGAAGTTACGTCTATGTAGTTAGTTAAACATATTCAATTACCGTTTTCCACAAACATTGCATCCATGTGGTTTTTCGCCGGTATGAGACCTCATATGTCCCGAAAGATGTCCAGACGATGTAAACCCCTTGTTACAAACCGAACAAACATGTGGTTTAATACCAGTATGTGATCGCGTATGTATAACTAGAGTTTCTTGGCGACTGAATGATTTACCGCATAAATCACAAGCGTACGGCTTTTCACCAGTATGGATACGTTGGTGTATTGCTAAAGTATTTGAGCCGGCGAATCCTTTACCACATGTTTGGCACACATAAGGCCGCTCACCCGTATGGGTACGCATATGAATTGCTACGTAACCAGATTGTGTGAAACTGCGAATAAAAACATTCAAACAATATCTACAAAGTGCAGTAACATTTTATTATATATTTGGTGCACATGTTTTTTTCTAATATTCACATAGATCAACTATTTTAGCTTAGTAAATATGAATCAGGTCGCGCTGTTTTCTTATTTATACATGTTTAAACTTACCCTTTACCACAAATAGTGCATAAGAATGGTTTTTCTCCGGTATGTACTCGCATATGCTTTTCTAAATTGCAAACTTGAGTGAATCCTTTTTCACAGACAGTACAAACATAAGGCCTTTCCCCTGTATGTGATCTCAAATGAATCCTTAAACTTCGAGCCTGTAAGAACATCAAAATGTTTAAACATTTAAAAATCGCAAGGCAATCCTAAATAAACATACCTCAACATATTGTTTATTGCAAAATTGGCAATTCAACAATTTGTGACCAGTGTGATATTTCATATGTTTAGACAGACTGGACGCCCATTTAAAAGCTCTGCCGCATACAGAGCATAAATGTGGTTTACCTTTTATATTTCTCAACTCACCCGTATGTTTCTTTTTATGTTTGCTTAAATTTGAACTTTCTGCAAACGACATATTACAAATTTCACATACATGCGGTTTTTTATCTAAATGGATTTTCAAGTGGCGTTTTAAAATTCGAGCTGATGAGAAGCCTTTTGTGCAAATTTCACAAATATGATCGTTCTCTTTGGGATGCGTCAATATATGAACCTATTTAAATTAAATAAATATTTAGATTCTTTTATTAAAACAATCTCAAAACTTTACCTTTAGATCAACTTTGAGAGAAAATGTTTCATTGCATTTCGTGCAATGATATCTATTTCCTTCAGTTTTAGCTTCAATTTTCGGAACAACAATTTCTAAAGATTCTGCATCCAAATGTTCGTGAGATTCAATTGTATTTATCTCATATAAGTCTGGTTTTACCTAACATAGAAACAAATACAGTTTTCAGTTATAGACTGAACATCTAAATTCTAAAATACCTCCAATTCACATTCTGGATCATGATCATCATATGTAACGAATTCGCTTAGATTATCAGCAATTATTTCAACAGGCTCAATAGTATTAAAGTGTAATTGTTCCTGCAATTCTTCTTTAGTTTGTTGTTCATGAATTGCGCTTGCTAGTTGATCCTAATAGTGCGATTTAGATTTTATAAATATATTTTTAATGTGACTAATAGAATAATTATTACTTGAAATTCTGGGGTCATGTATTGTCGGAGTGTAGAATCAGATCTTTCGCACAGTTGTTTAAAAGTGTAAGCTCTACTACATTGTAAAACACACTGTACACACATAAGATTGGGTAAACCATCGCCTTCACCGACCTAAGTAAAATATTTTATATGTACCACCCTTATTTACTAATAACCAACCGGATATCCGCAAAAATTATAATGTTTAAATCCCGCTTTTAGACAGTAAAGTGAATTTGCTATAAAATATTCCTTGTGAAATATGACTATATATAATAATATAAATAAATATTTGCGAAATAAATTAAATAATTCATAGATTCTTGATAAATGTTTTCGCGTCTAAATAAAATTTAAGACATAAAAAAAATTGGCAACGGAAGTATTTACAACCGAATATATGTTTTTTTTTTAAATATGCAATTATTTTTTTAAACTTGCCGCTTATTAAACAAATAAGTTCAAAGCCATATATTCAATTTTAATTGTAGTTATATTAAAAATCGTGCTAAATAAATGTATATTGATTATTTTTAATTTTGAAATTTGCTATCATTAAAAGAATAAAACGTCATTTGTGAATCGATAAGTAATAGTTCTTCTATTTCATTCTATCTTGTACCGCGTGCGTAAAGTAGTAAGAGACAGGGATATAGAAATCCAGTCAAGTGATGCTCGAACATTTACCTGTATATTAGCGAATGACACAAGCATTTCGTCTAAACAAGCACCAAATAACGGCTTCATATCGCCCTTTTCGGTTAAACAGGCCCTGCAAATTTTCTCTAATTGCAAGGGTGCTGTTAAATAAACACTTAAATCCATTTTGATCGAGAAATTAGAATACACAAACGTTGAAGGTTCAGTTTACGAAATTAATAACGTAAGTCTACGCGTCACGCACTGATGTCAAAGTCGACGGATACAGAAAAGAAATATGTCGTCAGCGGAAACCAGCAGATAACACACGCGAACCTAGCGGACGTAACGCGATACTTGCACCAATAATAATTAAATATAGGTGACTTATGAAAAAAAGGCGGTAAGAATCATTTAAAGTTGATTATTATTTATTGCTTATCAATTAAAATCTTATAAATTATCACAAATTAGTTTTGTTTTATACAAAATTTTAAACCTCTAACTACATTTTAATATTATTATCCCTATGCCCTTTCATATGGTTTGAAAGATGGTGAGTACGTCTAAATTTCTTCGCACAAATTTTACAAGTATGCGGCTTTTCGCCAGTATGTGTAAGCATATGCACTTTAAGCGTTTTTGATTCTAAAAATGCTTTCGCGCACAATATACATTTATGATTGCGTTCGTTAGTATGGCGACGGTAATGTTCTTTTCGTTGACTTGACGTTGTAAATTTACGATCACAATTCGGGAATGAACATTTATACGGCTTGTCGCCAGTGTGCGTCCGTATATGCATCGTTAGATCACCACTTTGTCGACAACTGTACCCGCAATAAGAGCACACATACGGTTTTAACTTGGAATGTATTCGTTTATGCACTGATAACGTCGCGCGCGATGAAAACCCTTTTTTACAATGCGGACAAACGAATGGTTTCTCATTGTTATGAGCGCGAATATGGCATTGTAACGTAACACTTGAGAAATATTGTTTGCCGCAAAGAAAACATAAAAATCGCGGTTCTTTATGTTGTTTTTCATGGTTTTCATACGCGGTCCTATTACTAAAGTTGCGTTTACACTTTTTGCACTCGAAAAAGTCACCTAAATGTGCCACCGAATGCGTTTTTAAATTATCTACAGTTTCAAACTCACTTTTACATATAGGACATTTAAACACATTGCGTATTTTATTAACTAAATGTGTTTTCATGTGTTCTTTTAATTTAGTAACACTATCATAACGTTTATGACAAATTTTACACAAAGAAATATGAATACCATGACTTCGTAAATGGTTAACTAAATTCGTTTCACCTGTAAACTCACCATGACACACTTCACAAACAACTGTGTCTTGGTTATCATGTCTATCTATATGTTCTCTTAACGCGATTCCATCAACACACTTTTCGTGACAAATTTGACATGTAAAAGTATCATTTCGTTCGATTTCGGCGTGTCCGTCTTGTGGAATTGAAAACGCGGCGTCTCTATGCTTTTGATCGATATCAATCGCATGTTTGTAAAAATGCGTAGCTAATTTTGATTCCGAGTAAAAGATTTTGTTGCAAATGTCGCAATGAAATTCGTATTTAACTTTTTCGAATTCTGTAACGGGACCATGTGTGGACATGTGCCCATTTCGCGCGTATTTTGATTTAAATTGACATCCGCATATTGTGCACATATATGGCGGGGAGTTATCGTTGGTTTCGTCGTCGAATAACTCGACTTTTTCTAACGTACCGTTTTCTAGTTTTAATAATTTTTCTAGTATACTTTTATGATCTTGATCAACGTTGCATTCTTCTTGATGTTCTAGTAGATCTTCATGGTTCGTGAATATCATTTCACAATATTTACAAGTGTTTCCGGTTATTTCTTCATCACTATACATTTCTTGTTTCACCATATTTAATTGTTCATTACTTGGTTTGATGAATAACTCATCTTGGTTTGATTTACATTGTTTTCGCTCTTCAATTAATGAAAATATGTCTTCGTTATCGATGTTATTTTCTACTGTTTCCAATTGGGTTTGTGCACAGATTATTTTACTTATATCAAACTGTAAACTAAAATACAACATTCAATAATTTAATATTACTTCTCACATTCATAATTACCTTTCGTTTTCCGAATTAACTTTAGAATCCTCAATCATTTCTCTAAATTCACCATTTATTAGCTCATATTTATTTTCTTCAATTACATCTTCAATATAATTTTGTACTAAATTTGAATCATATAAAGTAACTCCAGCTTGCTTAGGTACACTGTTAATTCTCTTCACATTATCTTCCTTTTTGGTATTTGGAGTATCAGGCAAGTTTAATATTTCCCTTAAATTACTCTCGGACTGTTCGCATTGCGTTTTAAAACGATACGCAATTTCTAGATTACTAGCGCATTGGTCACAAATAGATTTGGGCAAACCATCATCAGGTAAAACCTATTAATTTTTTAAATGATTATTATATTTGTTAAATATTAAATCATATTAAAATATACCAGAAATGGAAAACAAGATGTGAACATTTCACCAGCGATAGTAGTACTTTGTTCTTGTATAAGTAAAATATCGTGCGATACTTCATTTTCAGTAACAGCCATGCACGTTCTACACAATTTATGCACGTCTTGTGGTAGGCGTACAACCACGTCTAATTCCATGATTAAAATATTAAATAAAACCACATTTAAGGTTAATAATCTTTTCAAATGTCACATTCAAAAACAATCAAGCTGCATTCAGTAAAATACTTTTCAGCTGGTAGCCATTTACACTGGCTTTGCTAAACGCAACCGGAAATATATATGTTACCGACATGCGTGCATGTAGCGTCCACAATTTTCAAATATTTAAAAAAATAATTTTTGTAGCTGCTTGGTGCATTTTCTATATATAATTTAAAATGTAAATTTTGTTTTTTTCTTTATTATATAAAAATATATTTGGTGTGTCATTCTAAATTATGCCTGGAGATTTTAATCAATTAGATGATCAACATTTGCCATCTACATCGTTTGCTACAAATAGAATAACTGTATCCCCTATAATGCAAAATGTAACTCCGAAAACTAGGAAGTTATCTCTTGCTACAAGAATACGATCTGGTTGTAAATGTTGTGCAAATTTATTTCCGTATCTTCTATTTTTGGTGTATATTGCAATTGGTACCTTAATAGCATTAGGTAAATTTTTTTTTGGTAAGATATATTTAAAGTGTTTTTAGTAAATAGATTTTTAAATGAAATAATAATTAGGACATGGGAAAGATGAAGGTTACCCGTTTCCTTGAAGTAAACGCAAAAATAGAAAAAGGTGATAAAATATTATCTACATACATTTATTTTGAAGTAATCGAATTCTACAAATTTAAAATATATTAAATACATATATTGGATTTTGTGTATTCTGTACATGGCATTACTATATAAATAAAACCCACTAACTAGACCTAATATTTAAATGGGCCCCAATTTATTTATTTATTATAAATTGGTATATCATAAAAATAACGCATTTCTCCTAACTGTGATGTTATATTTGTTCGTACAATGAATGTTGAACCACCAGTAAAAAATACTCAAATTTACCGAAACTAATCATATCAAAAACCTATCAATTATTTTAGATATCAGATTTAGCAAAATAACTAATATACTTTTGGGTTGCGGCACTGCGAATAAAATGCATCCGCAGTTTTTAAATATCAAATTTCGGATTTACACACAAAATATTTCGTTCTATAAAAAGGTCATAAAAGGACTTCGAACGAATCCTTGAATCATTCATGTTATATAAACTTAACTACGTTATTACCTTTATTTAATTTCGTAACTCACATTCAAGTCACAATTTAGTAAATTCTACAATATTTTAAATAATTATGCATAAAAAGCAAAAAAGTTATTCTGTACACGGTATTATGGATAAAAAAAAAACTTGGAATACATCCAAAATATATATCTGGAATATATAATTTTATCACTTATAATTTAACTCGTATTATAATATTATATAACTATGCACGATACAAAATTGGCAACTTAATTCTAGTTACCGTAAACAAATCTATTAATCGGATCTGTAACACAAAATTTACGTTATATTAATGAAATATGTTTTTAAAAGCGCTATTGTTTTTTGAGCCCCACAGGTTATAGTGATTGCGTGTTGTGTCTTAAGTAATATTAGTAGTACTTACGTTAGTCAACCATCGATGGTTGTTGTTGTGGCGGGGGCATAGAATTAGGGGATAGTACAGATTGTACTTGAGATGGTATAACCAGTGGTGGTAAAATGTGTACTGGGAGCTGTAAATGCTGCGGTGGTATTTGTGGGGGCGGTTGTGAGGGTGGGAATGGTTGCAATCTTCTTATATTTGATACCACCTGCCACACACACACATTTAAATAAGTCAATTTAATATTTTATTCATGTAATAACTTGTATTACCTGTAAGCCATGAACACTTCTCTTATGTTGGGTGAGCAAATATCCCATTAGAAAGCTTTCGGTGCAAATTTCGCATTGGAATCGTTCTCCTGTATGGCGTCGCACATGCGCTTTTAAATCATTGCCTTGCGCAAATGCAGCATCACAATAGGTACACTGGTACGGCTTTTCACCGGTATGAGTACGCATATGTACAGTTAAATTGTACGCCCTACAAAACAAAACAAAACAAAAAAGCATAGTAAAAATACTGATTTATTTTAAGTTCATTTCTAATAATAATTCACCTTCCAAAACCTCTACCACATATGGTGCATAAATGCGTTTTTTCGCCAGTATGATAACGTTCATGAACTGTAAGATCTGTAGTCCGAGGAAAACCTAGAAATAAAATTCAAACATATCCAGTAAATATCTGAAATGATTTGCACACAATTATTCGATAATTACCTTTGCCGCAATATTTGCATTTGAACGGTTTTTCGCCACGGTGTCGCCTCATATGAATAACTAAATAGTCATTCCTGATGAATCTTTGTCCGCATTCGGAGCACAAGAACTTCTTCGAGTGTTCATTGTGGAACTTCATATGTTCCGTCAGATGTGATTTCGAAATAAATGTTTTCTCGCAAGTTTTACAATTGAACTTCTTGTCGCCTGAATGGCCACGCATATGGACATCTCTGTACTTTTCCGTGGTGAATCCTTTCAAACACACCGCACATTTATATTTCTTTTCATTCATAATCTTTTGTCCAATATTGTGTTTCGAAGCTTGATGCTTCACTAGGTTCTCTATCCGTGTAAATGGTCGTTTACAAATTTCGCATTCGAATTCTTTTGACGCTATATGAAGCTTCAAATGCTGGGCCATATGATCTCGTCGCGAGAAAGCTTTCGGGCAGATATTACAAGTATAAGGTTTGTGTTCGGAATGAGTTATCATATGGCGTTTCAAATGATTTGAGCGGGTGAACTTTTTCTGACAAACTTTACAACTATGTAGCTTTAACCCGCTGTGTTTACGTGTGTGAATTTCTAACCCAATCGCGGTAGACAGGACTTTATTGCAGATAAGACATGGAAACTCACCAGGTTCATCATATTTTTCTTCTTTGACCGCTCTTAGTTTACGTTCTCTGCCGGTTTTTATTTTATGTTTTCGCGGTCGTCCGCGTTTTCGTCCTTTCGGTTTCACCCGATTTGGTAGATACTCCGAATGCGCGCTATCGCTATCGATATCTTCGTAATTTTCGATATCGCTTTTCTCTGCAAGCGCTGCTAAGAAAGTTTCATCAGTTTCATATTTACGTTCTATTTTCACCTCGTCGGCATTTTCTAAGATGTCCACTTGAGGCTCGAAACAATCTTGATTGTCGTCTGCTCCATCGTCATGGTCCGAAAAGTTATCAGCATCCGAGTGTTCAGATTCGGATTTTCCGGAATAGTTGTCCACTTCGATATAGTGTTCGTGGATTTTGTCCAGGGTTTCAATTGTTGGAAGCACTGGCGCTTTGTTGTCGTGCAGCCGCATGTGTACTTCTAAGCTGTCGGTGCGAGTGAACCCTTTGTTACATACTTCACAGGCGTATATTTTGTCACCTTTGCATCGTTTTACGTGGTTAATTAAATGTTCTGAGCGATTAAATCCACGTTTACACATTTCGCATTGATACGGTTTGTTTTTCATGTGCGTAATTAAATGCCGCTTTAAATGTTCTAGCCTCGTTAGTGTTTTATTGCATATTTTGCAAATGTGCACTTTTCGGCGACCGTGCGACGCCATGTGGCGTTGTAAATGATTAGATCTTGTGTACTCTTTATTGCAAATATTACATTTGAACATTTCTCCAGTGTGAATTCGTTTATGACTTCGCAAACCATCTAAGGTATAAAATACTTTGTTGCACGTATTACAGGTAAAGATGACTTTGTCGTTATCGATAATTTCAATGTAATCGCGATTACTTTTTATTTGGGCTACCTCGCAGTCGACTACGGCGGTTGTAAAGTCGGGATCCACTTTGACGCCAACAGCTTCCGTAACTTTTTGTTGTATTTCGTTGTACATCGCGTTGAAATCCAATAATTGACTGTGCAACTCTTGATCATTGTTTTGATTTACAAGCGTGTTCTCTTGTTTAATTCCTTTCGCCTTTAAATAATCTCGAAGACTCGAGTCAGTTGTTTCGCAAATTTGTTTAAATTCGTATGCAAGACTCAATAATTTGACACACTTGTGACAAATATATCCTGGCAGGCCATCTTCCGAATTTATCTATATCAGAATAATTATACCAATTAGATACAAGCAACGTTTAAATATGTCGTACTCGTTTTTTTAATTTTAAATGTACATATAATGCATTTTAACTTTGGCCTTGATGGTTGTTTTGAAAGGACAACAGCATTCTCTGTGCAATGCAGTTTTAAAAACAGTTTGTATCTTATTACGATGAGGTTGGATTGGATGAACACTTGAATAGACTACTGGCATTTTATTTAATATTATTTTACTAATGGAAATTACCGTTGAATAATAAATGAATTATTGTGGTGCATTTCTGGGAGCATAAAATTCATATATAGATTTTCATCGTGTTTGCAATTTACCTGAACAGAGGCGCACGCCATTAGCATCTCGTCAAGTCGGGCATTCCGCCCTGTTGCTTCGTTTCTTTCAAACACTGAACACAAATCTGACGATTCACACTTACAAGCACGACATATACGATTGAAATCATATTCTAAATGATTCATTTTCCTGATTATTTGATGTTTTTTGTAAGCAATTAATACGTACACGACATTGCTTTCCCCAAACAGCAAGCCAAGTTTACGCACTACAGCCAACCATAGTTGGACAAACAAATATTGCATATGATTATGCTCAACAACATAAATATGTCTGAAGAAAAAAAATCATTCCTATATTATTCGCCTGTAACATAAACTACTGTTTATTCATTACAGGTAAGTGTTTTGCTTCTGTAAAAGGTAAATTAATGATTAATATTTGAATAAATAAACTTTTATTTTATACATAAAAACGCTGATTAGACATTTTAGTAATACATTTGATGTTAATTTATTAAAAACAAAAACATATTTTGTGTAGAAGGTGTTCTAAAAAAGTAGTTTATTAATCATTTTGATGTATTATAAATGTGCCATAAACCAATGCTATATATATAGGTAAATGATTAATATGATAAAAATCGATGATAACCCTGTAAATTATAAGATATGACCCATGACATCCAATTTAGAATTATTTAGAAATTATTTTCATTTTTATCGTTCACCTTTACTGCACTAGATGCCACTACTTGTATTAAATAACATTTCCGAAAATAGTATTATAAATACTTATTATAAATAAACTAATATTAAATTAATCTGAATGTCTAGTATCGTTAACAAACATATCTCGGGCCCAATTTAGTAAATCATTAACAATCTTATACTTTTGTTTGATTAACCCCTGTGGATTTATATCTGAAGAGTATGCGTTACTAGAATCATCATTTAAAAAATGTCTTTTATGAAGCATTTTACTTTCATGTTCATTTGCATCAAATAACACATTTTGCGGGTTTTTATGAATATAGTTATTATTATTGCATAGGGCACAAACATTAGATTGTTGTAAAACATTTATAATTTCATTTTGAATAAATGTTTTTAATACATTTTCATTTACTTCCAAATCATTTGGATGACTTTGGATATTAAAGTGTATACGATTATTGCGAGTTTCACTCCCAGGTTCATAGATGTCTTTATGTTTAATGATTTCCCAAATATGATGATCTTTATTTCTTTTTTGTTTATTGCTAAAATTGTTATTATTATTTATGATTTGATTAAGAATATACTTTTCTAATTCATCCTTTTCTTTATTTGGCAAGTTATCAATATAAGTTTGAAGTTGTTTAATATTTTTAATTGGTATATTTAAAGAATCAAAAAATTCGAATAGTTTTTCATTTATGAGGTTTTTATAATACGCTTCTTTTGAAATAGAATCTGGATTTTTTAAAGAATGTAAAATATTATTTATTTGAGTTTTTGAATGATCTTGCGCTTTTCCAATAATATTAAACATATTTAGTGGATGTTTGGTTTCGTCGGAATTACGTTTAAAAATGGCTTTTTGATTTTGTTGCATACTTGAATATGGTGTAGAATTTTCTAAAGTGTTTTTTTCGAAATTATGACAATTTGTGCAATTACAGTGTGGACAATTACAGCTTCTTGAATTGTCCATTATTAATTGAAAAGTTCCGTCAATATTTTGTTTCAACACTAATGGCAAATCGATTTTATTTTCGGCAAAACGTATATGATCAGATAAAATGCTAGTATCATTCGATGTGATGATTTGACCTGCTGCCAAAGCATTTTTTAGTGTCAACATATCAAAATTATTATGCTTATTTGGTAAAATATTATTATTTTGAGATGGTTGGTTTTCGAAATCATCTTCTTCATTATTTATAATAGGTATATTTTGTTGCGCACTTCCAAGGTTTTCTGAAGGTTTTTTTGATAAGGGCATTACTCCATTATATTTATCTTTATTTATTATAGGATGCATGTTAATGTTGTTCAAAAATAAATCTGTTTCAGTCTTTGTTGGTTCGGATAAAGTCGTTTGTTTATTTATGTTTTTATCATCTATATTGTTATTTGACACCATTACAACATTTATTTCTGTGGAATTTATTGTATCAGCTAATTTATTTTTATTATTATTATTATATTTTATTGCTTTCTCAACATTGTTACTTATATTCTGATCTTTTAAAGTTTCATTATCAGCTATTACATCCACATTTGTTTTTGATCCAATTTTTGTATTTTCTTTCGTTTTATTTTGAATCATTTTAAAAACCTTTCCATTATAAATTTCTCTGTCATGCGCAGTGTTTTCTTTCATGGAAATCCTGTTGGTAACAGGTGATACTGTCGGAAAATTAGTTTGCTCGAACGTAGTTGGTTTTGTCACAGACTTTAAATCAATAATTTTTTCTGTTGTTATTGATTCATCAAAAATACTCAACTTATGTTTAATGTATACAGGATGTTCAGAAACTGGCATTAACATATGGTTTCCATCGTAAGTCGATTTAAGTCGTGGATGTTTCATATAAGTCATTCTATTCAAAAAATGTTGGTTTTTTATATATTTATATATATTTGGTCTTGATACTTCATCATTTGATTCAGTTTCTTTATTTGGTTTAGAATTGTTTTCATTTTCAGGTATTTCAGCTGAAAGGTTTTTGTTATTTAAGCCTAAGTTTGGGTTGTGCTTTAGTGTGGTTTGTGTTGAGTTTTGGTCATCTAAAATTAGTTCAGTCTTATTTAAAATATTTTTATCGAAAGGTATTTCTTTATCTGGATTTAGTCCAGGAATATTTTTTAATGATTTCCGGTTATCAAAGTCAGGTTCTTCACTAGGGATGTTATAAGCTGGTTTTTGGTGTGATGATGTTAGGATTTGATTCCAATGATTGTCATTGTTATCATTATCTAAAACAGATGTACTTCGTTTGCCATCCACTGACCGGGTAGATTTAAGTGATTGATAATTATTAGAAGTGCTCAAATAAGGATCATTTGTAGGTTGCAATAATTCATTATTCATATCAGGATTTGTACTTAACTCATTTAAATCTGAATTAGCATCTGAATATAATTTATCAGATATTTTATCTAAAATATCCTGATAAAAAGGATCTGTATTCGAATTATTATCTTTTAAAATATCTTTATGAAAATCTGACCAATTTATACCATGCTGATCTAATATAGCTTGAATATTTTCCCCAACATCCGATTGTTTTTCTTCAGTATAATTATTATTATTAATATGTTCAGCACTAATATCATGTAATTTATTATGTAATTTTGACAGATTGTCTTTAAAATCATTATCATTTGTATCAATGTCGTCGTTATTATTATTATTAATTTGATTTAAAATGGTTGGGTTTGGTTTGAAAAGTTCTGTGAATATGTTTCGGCCATTTTCCCCGAATGTAGTTTCCGTATTTTCAGTTGCTATTGTAGGATTAGGTAAATTCATTTTTAAATCGTCTTTGCTTGTTGATTTTAAATATTGATTAGGATTTATTGGTATTCTGAGACGATGGTAATCTTGCTCTGGTTCGTCACAATATTCTTGTGAGTTTGACTCAAATATATCCGCATATTCAGGATAACTTAGATCACAATTTTCATTATTATGTTCTTGAAGTGTTTTGAGTCTTTTAGGACGGATATTTTTTGAACTTGTACCGTCCTTTTCATGTACAGGGAGTGCATTAATGGTTTTTAATTTTGTTGAGATTAATTGTAGATCTTTAAGGCTCATTGTTGGTGTAATGTCTATTTCTGAATTTGACACCTTAAAACAAAATTGAATTTTGAACTTAAATATAATATTATTTCAATGTGTAAAAATAGCAAAAAGTAGAATAATAAATGTGTACTTACTATGTCATTTGGAAGAGTATTTGAATAATTATCTTTTGCTGTTTCTTTATTTAATAAATTGTCTTTCGATAATTGTGATATAGTAGTTCCCTTGGGTAAATTATGTGTTTGATCTGTTTTCATAGCTTGTGTCACCAATGCCGTCATGAAATTGGTTTTGGTGTGGTTATTTGTCAATGGAATGTTGATTACACTCGAATCAGATTCGGAATGACTTTCGTTAATTTTCTTTCTTTCATCATTAAACAATTGTGGATTTTTCATTTGTACAATACTCGATTGTTGCTTTTTATTTAATTTGTTTTCCTCCAATCGTTTCTTGAGTAATTCAATCAATTCTTTTGTGGTCATTGATTTATATTCTTGTTTCAATGGAGTATGTTTTGTGATTTTGTTTGCTTTATTGTCTATGTCTAATAAAGACAGTTTATTTTTTAAGGATTGCGATTTGGTTTTTGTGTCTTGGGTCTTGGGTTTTGGAACTATTGGTTTGTCGCCTGTTTTTAGTGGTAACTTTGGTTTGGTACGAATACAACGTTTGCAAATACTACTTTTCATGCGAATTAGTGATTTTATACAATATTTGCATAGCGCTTCATTTCGTCGTTCTTGAATGCGTAGTTTCAGATCTGAAAGTGATTCAGGACTTCTGCAAACATTTTTTTTTTAGAGTTTATCTAATACGGTGACAAATGTTTTAATGTTTATTAAAACTTAATAAAATTGAGTAATTTCATGTGTTCGATTTTCTTATAATTATTTATTATACATTAAAAGCGTACCTTTTATGTTTTATGGAATACAAATAAACTTCTTGGTTCAAGAGCGTGTTTAATTTTGAAGGAGAAATTAAAATATTTTTCTCGTTATTTTTCATTTCTGTATTTCTGGATTCTATTTCTTTCTTGCTTTTGCTTTCTGATATTGTTTCTTGTTGCACACTGAAATTATTTGGTGATAAATATGAATATATACGGAAATTTTTATTACTTTTCCCTAATTTGCCTAAGTGATTTTTTTAAATAGATTTTATTATTAATTTAAATCAAAAGGCCTCTAATAGTAAAATGCATTTTTAGTCACATTCGTCTTTGGTATAAGTATTGTTTGGTCATGAATTATAAAATGAAGAAAATTTCAATTTGAAAAATTCGATACCAAACTGATTAATCCGGTTCATTTAAGCCGAATAAAATCGAGAAATCGAACTGAATTGAAATAGATGACTATCTGTTTCTCTCAGTTGTATTACCGAGAACACTCAAGTCTTGTGCAGAACCATCGATAACCATTAACGCTTGAATGAATATTCCATTTCCGGTGCAGATTTTAACCGAAAACTGCCCGCAATAATCAGTGACACATCTTGAAACTTTGTGCTTAATCGAAAAAACGATCGTATTTCCTACTAAGTGACTTAACAATTTATTTAATTCAAACATTACTAAAATCATTGACTTAAAATACTAAAGTCTAGGCATGAATTTCATTACGCTCCTTTTTTCATGATACTTAAATATAAAAATTTCAAAAAACTTACCGAATATCATTATTTTCTATTGCGGAAACATTAGTCACCACTAATACTAATAATAACACAAACACACCTTTCCCGGTCATGTTTTCAAACACTTTTGGAACTAATGATTGATATACGTTGGTTTGATGCGCAACCGATTTACATTTTACGTTTATTGTTGTCATTGAAATTGGAATTTGCGAATACAGCGATCACAGAGTGCTTACTTCGAATTTGATCTAGGTCGTGTCTTTACATATATATATACTAAGGCTAATTGTTATATAATATATGTATATATATTATATATATATATATATATATATATATATATATATATATATATATATATATATATATATCTCTTTCTAAATGTTATATGTTTATATTTATAAACATTATTGCACTAGTTATAAGAATTGGTGTTGAAATTAAATATGATTTTATCATTAAATATTATAATTGTAATTATGGATTTCGAAATCTTTGATGCTTTTCAAAAATCTTTGAAAATGAGATATTGAAGTTATTTAATTATTTTATTTAATAGAGAAATGTATAAATATTGATTTTAAATATTATTTATTTAAATAATATTGAACTTCTGCCATTTATATTTTGGTGGAAATAGTTTCCAAAAGTATTATTACGTAAGACGTTATATAAGTTATATAAATTAAATAATGCGCAAGCCAATTAATTACCGCGGAAATTATATCAAAATCTAAGTGTAAATATAAACATACTTAAAAATTGCATTTAAGTCAGATAAACAAATTAATATATATGTTTGTTTAAACTAAATTTGCATATATTTTTAATTTGTTTTATTATGTATCAGTTCATAATTAAAGTTACGCCACTGTACGAGTATTAAATAAATCATAAACATCTAGCGTGAATCAAGGTTGTATGCAAATTAACAATAATATAATAATATGATATTTTTATTGCGGTTTTGAAGTCGTAGTGAACACATCGAAAAGGTTTGGAGACAATATCATTTTTAGTTTCTTTCTTATAAGTGGATTTAATTAAATGTATACCGTAAACAGATGAGTGACCGGTATGAAGTTGGTTCTCATAGTGAAACAACATCACCATGGAGAACTATTACCAAAATAAGAGCGCCGAAACTATCAAAAATCATCAGTGGTATACGGCGAAAGATGGAAAGTGTTATACATGATCTAATTTTACCAGATGCATACAGCCATAAACATTCTTAACTAAAAATAACTCATATAATTTACCTTCTTATGTAATCAAATTATATTGATATTTTTGTAAACACAGCTAATACAAAATAATAATTATCCAATTGATTTAATTTGTATTTTTAATTCCCAAATAAACATTAGCTATTAATATCAATATATTGATACAATTAATTAATAAGTAATATATATATATATATATATATAATATATATATATATATATATATATATATATATATATATATATGTATATATATATATATATATATATATATATATATATATATATATATATATATATATATATATATATATATATAAATTAAGTACATTAGTACATTCGTCGGTACAGTTTGTCCACTTATAAATACATATTCCAAAGTTATGATGTACTTTTGAGCAATTACACAAGTGCACATACTTAATAGAGCAAAAGTTTCTCAGAGTATAAACATCTTTTAAACTGAGTTTGAAGCAATTCAGTTCATCTCAATCTATATCTAAACATTTATTCAATAAAAATAAATTTAGTCAAATGTATCAAACTTGATCTAAACAAGTTTTTCTGCTTGAACGATAGCTTTTTTTGCTTTCTGACGCAATATTGAAGAGAGTTGTTCATTCCACTATTCCATCTTAGTTAACAGCCTAACATAAACTTAGCAAGTGTTATATAATAAAACATTTTAACGAACCAGTCATGGACATTGACTTTTTTCTACATTTCACTGTACGCAAGCATTACTCTAACTAAAGGTCAATTGTATGACTTCCATATATATCATTTTGATTCAAATTCGTCGTTATTTATCTAGAAAAAACAAACATTGCAACTAGTGTAATAACACTAGTTTGGAATGTATGTTTAAGAATCAACACACTATATATATATATATATATATATATATATATATATATATATATATATATATTTGATACACAATATTTTCTATTTACGTAAACGTTTTTTCATTCATACGTTTATATTTAAATAAACAATTAATGTTTTGAACAAGGTATACCATCAATATTCATAGTATCATATCTATAATTGTAACTAGGTTTATATTTAATACGTTTCTCCTTCAAAAAATTGAGGAAGTCTATTAGATTATTACAAGGGAATCCGTTATGATTCAAACCAACGAATTTTAAATTTTTCATATGTGATAACGTGTTACTAAATTTGAAAATATGAATGAAGCTTCTCGTGTAAAGATAATTGTTACTAATATCTAGATATTGCAATTCGGGCATGTTGTAAAATACTAACGGGTTAAAATCTTTTAAAATATTAGTTGAAATATTTAAGTAGCGAAGCGAATCTAACGCAGCAAAGGTCCCAATTTTTAGAATCGATAAATGATTATGTTCTAAATGCAATTCTTGCAAATTGGAAAAAAATTGAAAGCCACACAAATCAATAGTTTTTATATCATTCGACGCTAAATTTAATATTTTTAAATTATCTAAACCAGCAAATAACATACACGCAATTATCTGAAAATTATTATTTTGTAAATAAAGCTCTGATAGTTCATTCAAACCTAAAAACGAACTTGATGGCAATTTGTGTAAGTTATTATTCTGTAAATATAATTTCTTTAAAGTTAAATTTGAAAACGTGCGTGATTCCAATGTGGAAATATTACAGTTTTCCAGATATAAAGTCTCTAACATTACCAAACCATCAAACGTATTCGTATACAAAGTATTGTTCAAAAACAAACTTGATCTCATATCTAACACACGTATTTTTGAATTGATAAACGTACCATTTTCTATTGTTTCATACACATTAAACGACATATTTAATATTTCCAAAGAAACCAAATTAAATGACCCAGACATTAGTTTACTTATATTACTATACTGGATAGTGAGATGTGTAACTTGATTTAAATGTTGAAAAGTATTGGATGATATGGTTAGGTTCACATTTGAAAGTAACAGTTGTTTTAATGCTCGTAAACCTAGGAATGTATTGTTTTTTATTTCTGTTATGGGATTTCCTCTTAAATCAAGTTTTAATAATTTGTTTAACCCAAAAAATGAATGAGTTTCTAAAATATGTAAATAATTACCATTCATGTCTAAATGCAGTAACTCAGATAACGCTTCGAACGTTTTGGGTTGAAATTCGGTTATCCCAGCATTCTTTAAGTTCAACCATTCCAAATCAAATTTGTATATCATATCGGGATCATTACTATTTAAATTCTTAAATATATTTGAAGGTAATTTACCAATTTGATTATGAGCTAAAGATAAATTATTTATATTTACTCCAAAAAATGCTTGATCATCCAAATGTTGAATACTATTATTTGATAAATGTAATTCAACCAAATTTAACCCGTAAAAACAATTTTTAGGCACAACTGTTATGTTATTATTTTCTAAATATATACGTCTAACATTTCGCATACCACAAAAAGCTTCCTCCTCAATTACATCAATTCCTATTTGAGATAAATTTAATAGTTGCATGCTATTCAAACCATGAAATGCACCACTTTTGATAGTTTTTATTGGAAATGAATTAAAATTAAATTCGAACATTTGAAAATCATAAAAAGCATTTGGTTCAATTTCTGTTATTGGATTAGGCCATAAAGATAAAACTTGCAGCTTTAATAGTTTAATAAAACTGTACGAACTTAAAGTTTTAATGGAATTTCCTTGCAAATTCAAATTATTTAAATTATTTAACTTATGGAACATACCTGGCGTTGTTATAGAAATATTGTTATAAGATAAATCTAGAATACACAATGAATCTAAATAATTAAAAGCGTCAGAAGAGATTTCGGAAATACGTGAACTGGTTAAATTTAAAGTAACCAATTGAGGTAAATGTGAAATTACATTTGGGCCTAATATTTCCACTTTAGAGAAAGTAAATTTTAAATGATTTAAACCTCGAATATTTGAGAAAGTAAATTCTGGTAAATGTTCTATATGACTATAGTTTATAAACAATGTTTTCAAAAAATTAAGATTCTCAAATGCTTCACTATCAATTGATTTCAAACCATGACCTGAGAGATCTAATTCTTCTAAACTATTACTAGTTAAACCTTTAAATTGATTAGTGTAAATGTGTTCCAATTGAGAAAATGATTGAACATTTATTTGACCAAGATTATCTAAGCCATTGAAAGCTTGTGGTTCAATAACCAAGATTTTATTTCCTGTCAAATTTAATTTCGAAAGACTTTGAAGGCCTACAAAAGTATTTATTTCCAATTTGCTAATATTATTATTCGATAAATCTAAAGTGTTTAAATTATTACAAGTTGTGAACGTATTGGGTTCAATAGAGTAAAGTCCAGCATTTGAAATAAACAATTCTAAAATTGTGCAAGAGCCTAAAAAAGTAACATTACTTAAAACACCGATATGTTGTAATGAATTACTTAAATCGATTTTCCGTAAGAGTGTATGATTAAAAACGCTTTGTTCAATTGCTTTTATTGGATTATTATTTAATTTTAAAATACTCATATATGGAAAATCTATTAAAAAATTTCGAGTTAAATAAGAAATATTATTACTATTCAACAATAACTCTTTTAACTCTAATTCCAAAACTGCTCCATTTCTTTCAAATTCAAATACTTGATTAAAACTCAAATCAATTTGGTTCATATTTAAATAATCCGTTTTCACTTTTGATATGCTATTAAAACTTAAATTTAATTTGCAGCTAGTACACTCTAATTTAAAGTTTAATTGTGCTAAGTAATTATTACTTAAGTCTAAATATTTTAATCGAAACATTTCAGTGAAACCATCATCAACAATAAAATAAATATTACAATTATTCAAACTTAAAACTCCTACATTTGAACAGTTTTTAAAATCGTCGGATTCAATTCGCGTCAAGTCATTATTATCTAAATATATTTCAGATAGCACAGGAGTTGCTATACAAATATTAGATATTGATCTAATATTGTTATAAGTTATATTTAATATTTGTAAATCACTTTCAAATATATTCCCATCGATGTGTTCAATGTTGTTGTTAAAAAGTGAAAAATAACTTAATTTAGGAAAATGTTTAAACGATTTAGGCGCAATTTTCGATACGTTACAGTTTGTTATTGACAATGTGTGCACTTCAGTTTGTTTGTCCAAAATTG
This sequence comes from Nebria ingens riversi, assembly GCA_018344505.1. Lineage (NCBI taxonomy): Eukaryota > Metazoa > Arthropoda > Insecta > Coleoptera > Carabidae > Nebria > Nebria ingens. The sequence continues at coordinate 45,429 of JADQWA010001392.1, forward strand.
ATTTTTCTGTGATCATGTCCAAATTTGAGTTTGTAAAGTTTAGAACTTGTAAATCCAGAAATTCGGCCATAAAGTTGATTTCAGTTTTTAGTTGTGTTGCGGTCATATTGCTACATTCATACCAATAGTCCTTTCTTTCTAAACAGTAGCTGCTTGTAAATGGTGCCCATTGAAAAATAAGTAGTATACTTATTATTAATGTTTCATCTAGATTTATATATATATAAATATATTTAAATTAGCTTATAATACATTTGGTTATATTAAATTATTTGATCTTAAGTTGAAATTTATGGTTTTATAATTTGCGTAATGTAAATCATATTTTAACTTACATGACATGTTGTATCATAAATAATAATTTATGAATTCAAATTTGTAGGCTTGTTTTTTAAACTAATATATGCGTTGTATTTCTTGTATAAAATAGAATTAATATTTCAAATGTATAACTAAAGTAAATAATATTTTGTTCGTGAATTTTGTTAGTATGATAACCTTCGACATTAAGAGATAAAATTCAAATTAGTTTTCAAATTTGATTTATAAATTAATCATATCTAAGATCAAGGCAAACATTTATATAATACACTGATCATGGTTTATTAATAGTTAATTTATTTAAATGATAATACTCGTATTTGCTCTTTCTGAATTCCGAGATACGCCTATAATTAAAGAAATTCTTCAACAGTTTTGGTTATAGAGCACACACAGTCACACACACACACACACATACACACACACATACACACCACATGCGCCCGCGCGCGCGAGTGCGTGCACAGACACACACAGACGTCATACCAAAAAAATAATCAGACTCGATTCAGGGAAGGTCAAAAGTTGTATTTTCGTTAAAATTTCGAGATCGTTTTTCGTGATTACAATACTTATTTATTACTTCGTATAAGAAAGTAAAAATGTTGATGCAATATGACTGTTTCCAAGTTCATTATGCAATTACAAGAATGCCATTTCAATTTGATATAAGTATTAAGGTTTAAGAGGGTACTTCTGTAAAATGTGATTCGTCACAGAGCCCTCTATAGTTTCGCTAAAGTGCTTTCGATCAATTCTGTCGCAGATTCTCGCTAGCGCTGTCTCTGATGTGTTCGGTGCAAGGCCGATAGCTAAAGTAACTACGTTACATATGTGGGGTTCGTTTGAAAACCACAAATTACTGTCAGTATAGATAATTACTAGTGTGCTTGTGTCCTAATGGAGACAGTAATTGCCTTCCTTAGATACTAGTGGGTCCTTTGTTTTTACCACAACGTAATGGCACTTTACTCTTAATTTACAAAACTATACAAAATTTGTCAAATTATAATTTTCACTTCTATGACTTTAAACATCTGTAATTTTATCTTTAACCAAAAGGGAATATATATATAAAATACAGGAGAAGAGAGTATTTGGCCCGAAACCTCGGTTTAAGCTCTCCTATTCTTTCTGCATTTATGGATTTTATTTTATTCATACAGGCCCTACATTTGTGATTTATGACAAACCCGGGCCACATCTTAGCTCTTGAAGGTCCTGGATTTAACCGTGACATATATGCCAGAAATGTCTATTCGCTACCATATCTGAAAAGAGTTTATTCTTTTGATAACAATGGTTGAACCGACAAGACCGGGATCCTAATGTAATGTAAACACAACCACGTACCAGTTGAATTGTGATTGGTTGCGAGAATATGAAACACAATTTTGATTTTGTCTATAATGAAACCTTCGTGCTGAATAAGAATAATGTAACCATAAGAATTTAGATGAATCATTTCAAACGTTCTTCTTCTAAAGCAGTACTTCATTTAAAATATAATTTCCACCACTATTGTAATCCATCTTCAATTAAATCCAAACATTTCTTAGCTAATCTTAACATATAATTAATATGAGTTTGTTGTTGATGCCTCCACTATTTACTTCCAATAAACATTCAATTTATTTTACAACAAAAGTTAGTTTTCCTAAAGGAATTGCTTTGAACTTGACCACTTTAATATATTAAACGTAAACGACATGCTTGACTACCCATTTGAATGCAGATGAGACTCAATTCAACCCTTTTTTAGGGTCAAAAGTTCGTTTGACCTCCCGACGGTCAAATTGTGATACATACAAATGATACCTATTTTACGTACGTGTTTGCAAACTGAGACTTCATGAATTTATTGAAGATCGTAAACAATTTTGTATGGAACACTAATCATTTTCGTCTTTTGTTGATGTCATTTGCTCTGGGCCAGTGTATTGTCGCGGTGCTTCATTAGCAAGTCCAATAGATGCCTGTTTCTGACAGCTTTCATTACGATTGCATTGTTACAATCTCTACTATCATCTTGTGGTTTGCAGCTGCATTTAATTATTATAAAATAATATGGCAAAGAAGAGAATGGAATTATATTTTGGTTTATTTGCATATTGTATAATGAAAGAAAATTTCGTTTGATATATTTTCATTTGATTTCCATTTTATTTCAAATGACCGATAATTTTAAAGAAATATCGAATGCAAATTTGAATTGCTAATTTTTCCCAAACGATAATCGAAAATGTAGGGATGAATAATGCGGGGTTTAAAAAGAATATATTGGAAATCTAATTTGCAGAACAAAGTGAGACCTTGACTCGCTTCCTATCCTTCTCTTTTTAAAATATTGCTTTACTGTTCAAGCTCTAAGAGTGTAGAATATATATTTATGGTATGATTATCATCAATAATTAACAAAACATTAATTAAAGAAGTAGATGGTTTTTTTTTTTTAAATTAAACAATACTTGGTATAATTAACTTAGAATTACGATTAGCTTTAAAAGATAGGAGCGTATTGAAAGCTTATAGGTAAAAATAGTAGTATGCAATATATTTATTTGAAAATAGTCCACATTATTTGTTTTTTCATTCTTAATTATTTGTGAGTTAATGCAATCTATTCTACACCATTAAATACAAAATATTTTCTAATGATTTTTTTTTGGTGATACTCTTTTATACATAACTTATTTATATAAAATGAAATCAAATAATTAGATATAGTAAAGATCAATATTATTTCAGGAGATACACATATTACACGGTCTTACTGTAATATATAGTTAAAAATTAAATAGGGATCGATAATAAATTAATAAAATATTATACACCAATGTAGAATGAGGTCAAAATCGATTTAACTATACATAACACAATTTCTTATTTACTTATATATATATATATATATATATATATATATATATATATATATATATATATATAAATAAATATAAATTATTTCTAAAAATGGTGCCAATTAATTATGGCAAATAAAAGAATATTATTATTAATAGAAAACAATTTTTTTGTTCTATAAAAAAAATCGTTTAGACATGTGATACCGTATTCTTCTTATTTTCAGAATTATGCAATAACTATTGCATTTTCCCCTAAACAAATATCTTAAATATGAATGTGATATGCTTGTGATTAACTTTTAACACTGAATCTTAACTAATACAGGCCTTTTTTGAATTTTAAATTTATTACGAGTGCTAAGTTGCTTATTTTAGTAATTGTTATATATTTTGATTTAAGGTGAAGTCTACTTAATTGCGAGACATTTAAAAAATCACCAAACACCAAAATATGTAATCGTTAACATTGATGAGGCATTTAAGAAAAGCTTTGCTTATTTCTCACAAAATATTTATATTTATAAATAAATTAAACAGTATATTTCAAAATCAACCCACTGCTGCAAGGATATAAATTATATAATATATGTGTTTGTCTGTGTGTGAATTAAATTAGACCGCGTCTGGTGTCGGTTCCCACGTGAGCATTTGCAGACTGGTCGATTTGCTTAGGTCAGAATGACCGCGATGGTCGCCGGCCGTCGTATTCCCATACGCGGTTATCATACGAGAACGCTTAGATTTGATCGACCGCGTGTAGATCTTCAGCACTTGGCAATTGCATGTGACTAACATTGCTACCAGAATCCCTTGTAAGCCTTGGCCCACATTAAAAGCGATCCAAGTTGACTCAGACTGGATTAACTTTGCACAGGCGCCAAGTATTATTATAATACTCAGTAAAATTGTTATCTAAAGCAAATTCATTAAATATTCAAACATTACAGCAACAAATTTTATTTGAAACAAAAAACGATAGGTATATAGAGTAGGAAAAAGATTAGTTTATGCATTGAATCAAAAATATGAATACTTTTTATGAAGCAGTACCTACTAGTTTTCATTACAAATTCTATTTTTTTATTCATAAAATAATTCCAACTTTATGATATGCATATATTTTGTATATATGCTTTTTTTAAAATTCAGTTTTCATTCGTAGTAATCCTTTCAATATAATTGCATTAAAAAAAAATTGGATAAAATTCAATTCCACTTCGGTGGGAAATAGATTTGGAGAGGTATATGAAAAAATTGACGATATTTACCTTGGTGAATAGAGCGATTTGTAGTGCACGTTTTCGCCGCATTTTATCCCTGGCGCGTTTATCGACTTGCATACTCGCTACGTATCGCGCGACAATTGCGGCACGTACCAAATATGACAGCGTGGTTAGAACTAGAATTGTTGACGGCACTAGAAGCCCGTAAACGTAGGCGTTACTATCGAGAAACCTATTCAATGCAAACCAAAAATATTATTAGGTTTTTCAAAGCACAGGAAATCAGATAGCATTTTTAACACCTGGCTAATATTATTTATGCTACGTCATACTTTTACTCCTAAGTGTTTATATTATATATAAATAACAATATAGCGATTTGCTGATCTGTGTTTAAGGCGTACTATGAATATTAGGTCTATTCACAGTTCTGGTAATATGGCACAGTAATCAAAATGTAACACTGTTCGCGGATATGAACTTGTGTTCGGTATTCGCATCAACCGGATGTTATTAAATTTTAGGATATTTCAACGTGCCTGCTTGTGGTACTTTTCCGTTTCCTTTTTAAAGCTAAATTCAACATGTTTATTTCTCTCAACGTTTGCATAATTTTTCAAGTCAAATGTTTTATTAAATTTTTCATTTATAATTAAATGAAACAAAATAAAATTTATTTGTGGAACAGAATTTTTATTAAATTACAATTTTAACCAATTGAATCTTGAAAAAGAAAAACATTTCACGAATTTCGGTTCGTTTGACGATTTTTTAGAAGTTGTAAAATATTTTCAAAACTACATTTATAGATTTATTTATTTCGGTACTGAAATGTGTTGTTTTGGATTAGAGAAACAAAAAATAGAGTTCCATCGCAATGAGATAAGAGCGAGAGTTTGCTCACGAGATATACATACATATATTTGTGAAGGAATATGTGGTCGACATTTGTTTTTGTGTTGCTAAGTATTTAATACTCACCAACAGTTGTGACCGATGAGGCTTTTTGTATCCCAGAGCTTACCAGCTTTTTCTCGGTATTGAACATACATACTTGCACCGAGAAATACTCCAGGCAATCCCCAAGCAAATACAGAATATCTAGAAACAAAAAAAAGCTTGATTAATATTTCCTAACTAAAACAAAAAATCGGACATAAAATTGAAACAATCTCTACATCACATGCAAATATCGATTATCTTTGCGCATCTAACACATATCAAACTATAGTTTCGGTGTATTGAATATTGTATTTTTGAGTTTTTTCAAAAACTTTTTCAATTTACAAAACGTAGTAAGTTGAATATAACTTTGTTGTTTATACTTGTACATTTTGTATCATATAATAGAACATGCTTGATGTTTGGTATACCAAAATGTGATTTCTGTGGTCACATCCTCGACAGATCCGATTACCGTATGTAGATGTGTAACTATATAGGTTGGTTTGTTAGTGTTTGAGGTTGGTAAACATTACCAGATGTACGTATACCTGTACGTATCACGAATAGTATTAATTTGCATTTACTCTATCTGGAGTTTACCAATAATGCCTAGTGCGTTTTACCGCAATTCAAAATTCATGACACTCGTTAATGTTCTATACAATCTTGTTTGTTGTTCATATAGGTACGTTGAAATCAATCGATATTGTTTGAGTTTTTTTTAATACAATTGGAAATAACATCAAATTTGATGAATATTGTTAAGAATTCTTATCATTTGATGGGTATGTTATGTATGTATGTATGTACGTATGTATGTATGTACGTATGTATGTATGTATGTATGTATGTATGTATGTATGTATGTATGTATGGTTTAAAAAAAAATCTAATGCCAAAAATGAATCGACATTTTTTATATTATTATATATAAATAAATATACTTTGAGTAACTTAGTAATGGGAAATGACTAAATTAAACAACATAGATACTTGTTATTTAAATATTGTCACGTATATAATGTACTAGTTTAAAAAAAATGAACAATATGCATAATAATTTAGAAATATGAAAACAATAATTAAATATTTGCAAATTGAATCATACATTTTCCATTTTCGGTCACGTATTAAAGCAAAATAAATTATTTACAAACTAGAATTTTAATTTGATAAATAACTGAAATATAATATATAAATTATTTACAAACACGAATTTTAATTTGATAAATAACTGAAATATAATATATACTGTTTGCATATTTATGTATTGTATACCAATTATACATAAATAAACATGAATTATAAATAAGAATATTTTCCATTTATAATTTTGATTTACATATAAAATAAAGTTATATTATGAATGAGAACAAAGGTTGTTTTGTACAAAAATTGCATTCCAATGTGTGTAGTGAAAAGCAGCTTTAATATACCATGGTTATTTGTGACTAATATAGTCAGTACTGAGAAATGTGGGTTTAAAATTAAAAATTAACTTACTTGAAGAAATCTCGACATATTGAAGTTTCTATAGCTGGTTGCAGGTTTACATTATTACGAAACTGTTGGTACATATGTCTAGTCATACACAGCATCCAGCATAATACACTTAGGCGAATATATTGTAGCGAAAATGCTAGCGCGATGCACAGCTCGGAATCCTAAACATTTTAAATGAAAACAAATATTATAAAAGGCATAAAATATTTGTATTTGAAAACAAATACGTACTGGCACACCTCCTACACCGATGACGTATAAAAGTTGTGTCATAAATAAAGCAGCTAATAAGTTCATGAGTGTTGTCCCAGATAAATTGCGGAGATCGGAAAATAAACTGAAACAAAAAGAATAATTATATATATATATATATATATATATATATATATATATATATATATATATATATATATTTATATATTTATTATACTCCGCATATATGCTCTTTAAAACTTTAATTTATTTTTCTTTCATTTTCATTCGTGCTGAGTGTATAAATGGGAGACTACCCCCATTATTTTCATGATGCGAAATAATATATTTCAAACTAATATAAACACAAAGTAAGTGAAAATATAGAAGAAAACGTTTTGAAAACATTCAAAAATTGTTTATATTTGTATATCAATTTTTAAAATGATGATGTTCTATATACAAAACAAATGTTATTACACTTTAGGCATATGTGTACGTGAATATAAATGCCATTTCGAGCGTTTTCTGACATCGTAAAGAGAATAGGAACCGCATCCTATCCGACTATGGCGCGGTGGAAAAGAATATAGCATAATAATCCAATAACGTATTCCACCTGGATGCGATGCTAGGGCTGCGCAAATTGCCGTACCCCTCGGGACTTGGGATACTGTTTAAGGTCTCACTCGAGTGTGAGGTTGTCGGTAAAGTTTGTTGCGACTTTATGATTTTATAATAAAGATCTATTGGGAAATAAAGTCAGAGCGTTGCAAAACCAAGAAATTATAATCTTGAGATATTTTACTACATCGTCCAAGGATTTATCTTCTACTATTTGAAGTATATATTCAAAAATTTGGATGTATATTCTCAAGTTATTTAAACCTACTGTTAATTATTAAAATAAATTAATGTTAAGTAAAAGTATATGTAGCTATAATCCGATTGGAAAGGGAAAATAATTGTAGCCTATATCTCATATTGCCAAAACAAACTATATATAAGGAATTAAATCACATTGTTATGTATATATCTCAAATTCTGCCCATTACATTTACGTTGGTTAGTAAACTAATTTAGGAACATGTTTGTAAATGCTATTGAGAACAACTGGAGCAACGTCCTAATATATAGACTCCGATATGCCCATTACATGAATTAAGCATGTGCATATTTCCCTTGGCAGTAGAACTGAATATCTGTTGTGAAAATAATGATGTATTTTGGCCATTAAGAATAGAACCAGTGCTTAAATAAGCTGTAAGTTGTTATATAGTATATACATCAACCCCATCTCTTCCGTCATGTTTATTTATTTATATTCAAGATAAGCCACAAGAGAACATTTATTTTTAAAATATTCTAAAAAATGGGTTTCTTTAACGATCTTGCAGATAAATGATTAAATAATAGTTTCATATTTTCTGTAATGGGTGTTGAGTTGTAGTTGATTAGGTTTGTAATAGTGTTGTATTTCGTCGTAAAAATATCATAAATATGTAATGTTTTCTACGTTGGAAGGTATTACATTTTTACGAGTTTTCTATCTAATCATTTTATACACTTTGAAGCTACTTAGAGACGTTTTCTTCAAGGTTTCTTTGTACTTTATTTAGCTGTGACCCCAATAGTGAAATTTCACTTAAATATAAATGAATACTTGCGTAAAATATGGCTATTTAATAATTTAAGTATGGTTTTTTATGGGGATTGAAAAAGTATCAAAGTTACTAATGAAAACATCATCAACAAATTAATTACACTAGTTATAAAGTTATAATGAATATTATCCTTTACCTATATAGTCAAAATTAATAGGCTGAAACAATTTCTTGGCAATCTGTTAAAATGTTTCCTAACAATTTCGAACAATATTATAATTCGAGATTATAGATATAATACGTATTGTAATGCTTGCGAATTTCGTGTTTTATAGGTATATCAACAATTGTTACTTCGCTTTTTGAATACAATTAATGACCTTGTTTGTACTTGAACACGTTTTTGTTCTGATACCAGCGATGCATAGTTTTGAACTGTTCAAACAGTATTAAATACTGTTTCTTGCTGACGCCGCGAGAGGTATTTTGTTTTATAATTAAATTCAACTTTTATCTACATAGGGTGTTCTACTACTTAAAATGTTGACCTCAATGGAAAGATAGCTAAAGTTTTCTTTGATAAGTTCCGTTATATTACTAAATAACGTAAAGCGGATACAGCATCCCTTATTTGTAAACATGCAAAAGTAGTATTTTATTTGCTTACGAGTGAAACATTCATTTATTTACATTTTAATTACGTTCCAAATGATAGCGATACAAATAATAACCTTTTGTCTAATTTCTCTTTAAATTGTACACTTGTTTTGAAGAACGCTCGCCTTTTAACAAAAGCACGAAGCAAGCTGCACAAAGTTTCCAAGTCTCATTCGTGATACGATAATTATTATTTTCCATGATATGAACAAGGATGAGAATCATTTGGAACACAATAACTGGAGATAGTACTCACTAACGAAGGATGGGTGGTTTTATGCAAATTAAACCAAGAAATGTAATTCGTACGTCGTTACTAATTCTACGTAGATATTCAAGGCACAAAATGCATCGTGCATCTGATGATTTCTGTTTACTATTCATATAAATAAGCTCTGCTTTATTATTGAAATGAAGTGATGTGATTTATATTCAAATTTAGATTTAATTTATAGTGTAACTTGGAAATACAAATTATATTTAAGTTAAAGCATCTGAAATACTAGAATTTATAGAGAATATTTTTCGGAAAAACAAAAAGAATCTTCGATCAATTTAAATAAAACTCTTTGTCGATTTGATTCAAGAGATATTGGAAAAGGTTCGTTATCGAAACCGTTTGTAAGTTTTGTGAGCATACAGCATTTTATATAGACACAAAAGAAATTGAAGACGTCATCAAAAAAAAAACTTCAAGCAGCTCAACTAATCAAAGAGCAGATATCTTGTATAGATAGTTTGCTTTGTATTTAACAGTGAGAAACATTTTACTGCAATATGAATTATGGAAATACTTACACACAATGTTGTTTTGAATGTATAACATTGTGGTTTACTGCATTAACGTTACAAGTTATAGCTGACAGCCTAAGAAGTGTACAGATGTACACATTTATGGAAAAACTTATTCTAAATTATATACTTTAGAAGGATATTACCATATCATGAAATTCTATTTAATGTTTTTAACAAAAACTCTCTTTTTATCTGTTTTGATTATAAATATATGATTATAGTACAAGTGGATAGGTTTATTTTGGAAAATATTGTTACAAACTCATTTCTAGCATTTAACACCTTTACAATATTCTAACGCTTTGAAAAGGAGATAATTGTTGCCCAACAAACTCCAGGTTCTAACCTTCGATGTACATATATCAAGTTTTCATCATTGTTTTTTTACTTGTGTCCTTCGGTTATCGACCGACGCTGTAAATGAAAAGTAGCTGTAGCATATGGTAAACCATTGAATATCCAGCTGTGTTTTTACTTTAAAACTCGCCGCCTTGTCACCTAAATGTACATTTTCCATTTCCACATTACACCTCGTGAACTTTAGTCTCATAACGTAATGTAATTTTGCTGGTAAATTATCGCACTATACTGTTTATTTACTTTACGGCAACGAGAGGAGTTTCTGTGCTCATTAATAAGGTTATTGATGTTTTGCGCTAGAACAACATCTATATAGGTATACATCCTATGTGTCATATTGAATATGATACGTGCACACCATTACCTAATGATAATTTTCATTTTAAATGTTAACGACCTATGAACGCAAACGACAATATTGACATAGCAATTAAGAGACAAATTTTAATATTGCTATAGTATTTGGGTCATTTTAAAAAATCATATCCAACTCAAGCTTAGATATGTTTCATATTTTAGATATATAGGTACTCTAGTTTAAGTTTTAAATAGTGTCTTAGTTTTGACAGTGGTTATCGTGTTAATGTCCGAAATTGACACAAATAAATATAACTAATACTTGTTGGTATACAAAATTAGCTTTCTGAAAAATGTTAGGGGTGCACCATAACGCTTAAAAGCCATTATTCTATGGTTACACCACATTACACTTAAGTCAAAATGCGTTCGCAAAATCGTTAGAAGCCATCAATTCCTGGCCTAGTTACCAAGTTAATTACACAGTAACACCTAGAGATTTTAACAGCACAGTTGTTACGTTTATGGGTCACTTGATTACAGTGTTACTCTACACCCAGGGACTTTTGCAAATGTTTCGGTTTAGTATAGTTTAGTTTAAATTAGTTAGATGAGTTTCTAAACTTGGTGTTATTATATCTAGATTAACGTATATTATATTTGTTTATTATATGGAATGCTTAGAGAAATATTGTTATCATAACTAAGAATTTAGTTGTTTTAATTTTCATTCATAAAGTCTGTTGCGACAGTTAATTTTTTGTAACCGCAACAATACATATATTTTTTTTAAATTAAACATATTCTTAGTTATGGTAACAATTTTTTTAAAGTGTGTAGATCGACAGGAAACCAAAAACTATTTCTAATAACCAATTTTTTTTATATATAAGCGTTGTTTTACTATTTGGTCGCATTATATTGTTAATAATATTGACAGGTTGATTGTGTTTGCACTGATATTCAAGTACTTGAATTCATGGTTACATTATGCTAGGGCGTATTCATTTATGTTTACCATACGTCGGAATTTATGTTTGCGTAAGTCCCACGGTAGCACTAAAGGAAACTGATCGCTTCTATTATCCTTGTGTGTAAAGTAGATTAATAAGTTTACTGTTGTCAAAGTTTTAACGAAACTCGAGTGCACTGTAATATTTTAGGTCTTATTTGTCTGGATTTTCAATTCATATAGGTAGTATGTTATGTATAAACTTCTATTTTTGTTGAAATTTGCTTTTCGATCAATAGAAAGTTGATTAAAAGTAATAGAAAAGCAAATTCAATTTATAATACAGAAAAGGTATTGTATTATATTTATATACACATATTCATATACAAAGATTTGTTCATACTTAGCTTCGTGTCATAGTCCAGGTTTCCGGACTATGTTCTGGGTCTTTGACTTCTTTGTCTTCACAACTCTTAAAATATCACGATCATAAAACCGGAAGAGCATCATCACATCCATCCCACTGCCTTTTACAACTCGATGCGAAACATCAAACCGTTGTAAAATAACTCGAAATTGAATATTTTTGTTTGCTTTCTTTTGTATTAAGTAATTGAAACTCATACATAAAAGTGTTTGCCATTTAATGTTTAAAAATAAAGCGAAAGAAATTGGATTATTTTTACTTTAACTTTGTTATTTGGTAATACTACAGGGAATTGTTTGTTAAAGGAAGCTTATATTTATTTCACAACATCAATCATGGTTAAATAGAAATTGGAATTATAAAAAACATCTGCTGAACACTTAAAAAATGTTTAAATACTAGCCATGATTACTAATTTATTTGTTAATGTTATAGGACCGACCAATCCACAACAACCAAAGTGCTTTAAGAAGAAAAAATGTGAGTATTTTTTTTATTATCTTGCATGTGCAATCTTTATATTTCCCAGTTTATTTCTTTCTGTATTTATTATTGTTTATATGTATATTATGTATGTACCATGCGATTCGTAAACAAGTGATTTATTTTTTAATATTTCCGCGAGTGTTTATCAATTAGTGAAATGACTGCCATTCCCTATAAAATATTATTGAAAGTTTCTTAAAAATAAATTCGCATTTTCGTTTAAAACTCTGTGATAGTAAAAGTGAGTGTTTAAATAATTGTAGTAAATTCATGATTAAAAATTGTGCGTCTAAGTGTTTAAAAATAAATGATTTCGCGAAATAAAATTCAGTGCAATCATCAATGAATCAATCGCCAACAGGAGCAACTAGAACTTCAGCTGTGGTATAGGAGAGGAGCAAGTATTGGATTTGGATTTGGTGAGTACCATTTCTACTTCTAATATACTTCGTGCGTATCAGGCAGTGATTTTCTATTATAGGATGCAAAATGTAAAGAGAATCCACTGTCTTCGGGTGTACCTATATTGTAATGCTTCTTCTTCTATCTTCTTTTAATTCAGAAATGGTTAAACAACTGGGAAATATAAATTAATTCACTCATATTGATCAATAACTTTTTAAAAATTAAATGACATTAATTAAAATTAATTAAATTGCCTAATATAAAATAGCATATGTCCCAAAAATAATGTTCATCTTTAGAGAATAACTTGTTCCAAACCACTCCTGATAATTTATTGTAGAACCTGATGAAGTGGTGGTTGAAGCAATTCAACTTTACCATGGTTTATTTAATTTTTTTAAACAAATGTCTGCATATGTCTGAAACACGCGCTTTGGTTTCAAATATATGCGGTAGTACCTGCCTTTAAGGTTAGAGCAAGTATTTTGTTCAGTTCTTTCTCGTTTCGTTCCGTTTGTAAATACACATTCCTCCTTGAAGAAAAATTGATTACAATCCTTCCTTATATACATTCGTATAAGAAAGTAAAAATTACTTAAAGTTGAAATAGGTCCTTTATGAATTTTAAACGCTTATATTAGACCATGCCTTAGTCCAACTCTGTTTACCAATTTATTTCGTCTACGACGACATACACTTTTACTAAAAACGAAAAAAACTCGAACAAATTTCTTCATCAGATGAAAAATTAACAAAGTTGATAATAGGATCATACAAAGTGAAAAAGTATTAAATTATCAACTGCCAACGTCAAAACTCAAACGCCAAGCCTCTTTTAATTATCTTGTCATCATTGTCTTGGTCGAATCGAATTCGATAAACTTTGGGGTTCTTGAGCTTTCGGAAAATTAATACTTCATTTCAATATTGACAACATTCAACCACCATTCCTGTACTTTGTTTAAAACGTTAGCTTACATAAACAGACGGTCTGATGGTTTTTTCAATTAAAAATTTACACTTTTACAAACATTGATTATAATGTTTAAATAGTGAACAGATCTATTTCCTAATCAATTCGTTCGAATATATGTTTTTTTTAAATTCAGGTATATTCAGTTTGATAAATTAATTTAGTTTTTATTTATTTTGTAACTATGTCGCGAATTTCAGTGATCACAGTAGATCACTGTTTTTAAAATTGGTGTCCTTAAATTATTGCTAAAATAATGGATAAAGTTGTAGATTAGCTCAGATAGTCTATGAATACTATTTTTTCTAAATGATTAGAATGATTTATGATTATAAATATTATAAAATTAGAATAAGCTTTATTATAGTTTCGGAGGTGGTTTTCCATCAAGAATTATGACAAAGCCGTGTCCGGAAACGGAGTGTATGACGTGCGAGCTCGGCTGGTGGAAATTGCGGGTAATTTGTTGCAAATTTTATGTCGTGAATAAGTCACACAGGCGGCTGTAGAAGCTAGGGGAATTATAATAATTAATAATGTTGGTAGTAGCTCTTGCATGGTTCTTAGTGCTTATGAGTTATTTATTTATTACTGGAGTACGCACCAAAGTTGATTGTCATTCTCATACATCTTTGACCTTGGACAGTTTGCGTTATATGAGCGGTTCATAATTTAATTAATATATACGTGCACATGTGGCGAGAAAACGTATATGTGGTTAGTAAATTATAGAGAGTACACATATTGTTAGAGTTATGGAATTCACTAAAATTTGGTTTATATTAGAAGAGCTATGTATGCATATTACGAGAAAACTTGAAACTTGCCAACTATGAAGGAAAAAATGTATAAACCTTCTGGTATTTAATGAAATATTTAATTATTCTTATATACTACTGTATATGATGTTATTCCTGAAATGTGATAGCGATATCTGGGAAAACAAATTTCTTTATTTGATTATATTTAAATTACAAAATTATGAATCCAATTATTCGTTTATATATATATATATATATATATATATATATATATATATATATATATATATATTTCGGGATATATGTATGATTCATAAAACAATATGGTGTTTTTTGGAATGAGACCTTAATTGCAGACGTTAATGTGGCGAATTTGGTTAAAATCACATGAGTAGCCACAAAATTAGACTGTATGATTGAGTGAACCAAGTTATGTATATTTTTGTAATCAAAAAGAAACGAATTTCCATAACTTTTTTAAAATCCGTCTATTAGTAACACATGACCGATTTAATTACACACACACACACACACACACACACACACACACACACACACACACACACACACCAGATAGTATGTGCGCAGTGCTTTTATAATGCATATTGCATGATGGGAACTGACCTTAGCTGCACCCTAAACAATCAACACAGTAATAACGTGTCCCGCCATATCAACTAAGAAAAAGGTTAAAATATTTAATGAACGTAAACATAATTCGTCTCTCTGATGGACGTCGTTGTTATGAAAGGATACAACGCCACATGAATTGCGAGAGGCGTGTGAGTGTCAAACCTAATGTATTCCTTTTCATCTTACCACATTTATTCATAGCCAGAGCAAGAGCAGGTTGTCGGTATGCCAGACCACTTAGCGCAAAACGAAAGATGCATTTACCACATTCACACTCTATCCTTTAGACTCTTTTGATGGTTCATGTTTCTGTTGTCTGGATTTATGTGCTTTAGTGCTTTTACAGATATAACGCATACGTGGTTTAATTTTTTTTTATTCTCTGTCGTATTTCTTATTTATATTTTGAGTTATAACAGGCTGAACTAAAATAAAATAATATTGTTCCGAATAAATAGTCAAGCAATAATTAACAATTATAGATTTCAATATAAAAATAACTACTATAGCAAACTAAATTAACTGGCAAATACTTAGAATTTTAAAAATTTGCGACGTTTCGAATACATCACAGCAAAGATAAAAATTCGTAAATTCTCTAAAAATGTAGTTATTGAGCATTTGTTACAGTGACGTCTTCATTTTTCGTTACTGTTGTAATAAAAAAAACGATATAATGGGGCGAAAGTGTTAAAACCAACTGGGGAAACCGCGTAAAAAATATTTATGTGCCTGCGTTTCATATACAGTTCTCCTTTTGAGAAAGCCGAGAACTGTCGTGATAATGGCTGCTTGAAAACATAAATATCAGAAAAAGTACCGTTGATAACGAAAGCGTAATGTTTCGCGTTTCGAAGTGAGGATATAGGTTAGGTGCACGCATGGGAAACTGTTTATGTCTGTGTGTGTAAGTTGGTAGCAAAATTATTGCTGTGGTAGATTTTTTATCATTCACCTCTATCATCCTATCGTATGTGCGTCCATTTGAAACGGGTTTCCGGTTCGGTCGGGGGTGATTAATAATGATTTATGATTGAATCTAACGACACACTTAAAATCATACGTACTGCTCTCACGCTTCGCCTTTTTAGCGCATTAATTCACCCTCGAAATAAATCTTTTTTTACTGTAATTTGCAGAGATTACTTTACTGAAGTACACAAATGAAATTATTTTTTTGATGCATTATTAATGGATTCATAATCCCATTATTGCAATTTTTCTTTTCTGATTACATTAGTTGGATTTTCCCTATTAATACTATTTATCTTAAGCTGTTCTATTCTTGAAACATATATTGCAAGTTTTGGGATTGTTTATAACTTTTCAATTACCTTATACTACTTTCGATCAAGCGAGGTAATTTAAAATTTTCATAACGGTCAATGTATTTATGTCAATTATAGCCGCCGTATAAAAGTTCTATTTAATTTGTTTTAAGTATTAAACATGAGACATATGTTCTGGGACTATTAAACTTTGGGAAGATATTAAATTGCAAAGAAAAGCCCATAAAAATGTATTTAAAAAATGATATTTCATATGGAATAAAATGAACTTCATTGTGCGTTGAGCAATAATAATGACTATAATTTCTTGAAATGTTTTGCATACATTTTCATTATAACATAATTTTTTTCTGTATATACGAATTATATTTTTTTCATTTTCTATTGTAGTAGAAAACGATCTCGTTGACGACGTCATAAATCGAAATGACGTACGTTTAATATGAGAGGCATTAAAATGCTAACGACCAGCGATAAAATGTAGGATTTTGATTTAAAAATATGATTGGATATTTGGGTATACCTAAACGAACCAGTCAATCATATGTTGAGAAATATATAAATAATTTATTTCCCGAACGACATTTATGATAAATTATAGACATTTGGATTTGCCTGTCATGCCACGGAAGAATTATGAACAAATGATTGTTCATTTTGACATGTATTACATTTCTATCACTTTCCGTTATTATTGACATTTTATTTTATTTATTGACGACACGCTTTTGCAATTTGGTTTTAGCAATCAAAACTAATCTATTTTATTTATACGATTCACCGGCGATATATTTATGTATCTACTATTTTCATTTTTATTAGATTCTTCCAATGATGTTTTATAGGCACCTATATAATTTATAATATATTTATAAAAACTTATAAAAAACAGTAAGCTATAGAAAACAATTCTAACACATTTTATTATGCTTTACACTATTGGTTTCGATCGAGTTACAAGCTTTGTTAGTTAATAAATTTTAAAATAACTATATGTTAAAGGTATCTTTCATATATCTCTTTGTAACAGGACTACAAAGGTATTTCAGTGTTACATGAATAAGAATATCATAAAATATGTCAGTTTATTTCGTATATAATCCGATATCCGATTTCAATGGAAATTCAAGTGCACCTGTTACGTTATAAGAGTTACGAGCAGTCAACTTCTTGTACAAATTGCTGCAACACTTTAAAATATTTACAACTTCATAAACCGGTTATAAACATGCATTTTTATAGAGAAAAAAAAACTGGATCTGATTTAATATACATTATATGATTTTAGTAATTTTGCTTGTATTAATTAGGCAAATATTTCCGTAATATCTACATAAAACATATATATGTTTGATGTTGATTAGTTAATAAAACAGTATTATTTTTATAAATCTTATTAAAATAGACTTCATATTCATCGAACTACATAGGCAAAATTTCGTTTTATAGCCTATATATGTTGAAATGTAATTACGTTGATGTTATACCAAAGTATATTTTACCTGAATGAAAATAACAGTTGCAATTAAATATAATACAAATTTATGTATCTAGAACATGGAATGTTATTATTTTTATGTATTCGGAATATGCGTGGTTTTGGGTTATAACATTATTTTAATTCAATGATTAGAATTTATGATATTAAAGTTATCAAAATGGATACGATTAGTATGAATGTTCATTATTTATTCATCGTTATTACTATAAGAATGAGGTTTACATTTTAAATTGAAACATCATTTGCTTTTTACTTTCTTATACGAAGTAATAAGTAAGTATTGTAATAATGAAAAATTCGATTTCGAGATTTTAACTTTTCTCAAACTATTTCAGTCAATAACTCCAAAACTATACGTTTTTCAATATTTCTGATGGCAGATTTGAATTCGGCACTTTCGAATTATGATATAAACATATTTTGGACTTAATCGCAGATAAAAAAAATTCTGTTCAAATTACACTTTAACACTTTTTTGCTATCAATGTACATGCAGGGCTGTAGCTCCCACATGGTTCAACCGATTTGAGTGAAAATTTATTTTCGTATTGATAAACCCTTACTTATGATTCCTTGCAACGGGAAATTGTATATCTGCACCCAGTTTTTAGTTTTTATTGTTTAAACAATTAAGAGAGTAAAAAAACATCGTCTGAAAGGAAAAAAAAATTATGTTGGATTACGATGAAAATTATTTTCCATAGTTAAAATACCGAGAAAAATCGGTATTAGGCATTAATTATCCAAATTTTTAATAATTTTTTGGCTTTTTACGCAATTGAAATAATTGCGATAAGTAGTTATTTTTCTCCAACTAGTGAAAATTAATTTTCATATTTTCATTTTATATGTGATCCTATGTAAAATATATTGTTTTCATTTATTTACAATTGTATTGCAACAAACTCATTTATCTTCTTGTTTATCGTGGAATGCATTTAAAAAGCTCTACAAAATATTATTTTCTTTGTAAAACGTTTCCTTTTTACTTTGACAACAACGGCAACTGTTAAAGTCATCTTATACTGCTATTTTAACGTCGTTTTGTTGTTTTTGTTCACTTTACTTGACAGAAGTGTAACGAGATGTTTTCTTAAGACTTACTTCAAATCCTTAAGCTGTCCCTGAAGAAAATCTTTGTTCGATATCGTTTGAAAGGCGACACTGTCAAGTAAGGACTAAAAGATTTGTAACTACGATTTGTGAATTGATGTGAATTGTCTTCTAAATCTGTTTTGTATTGAGACTTTTTTTGTAGTATTTATATTTGATTGAACTGTTCTCTTATCGTTTTGTTTTCCTCTCAGAATAATGGTTGCTGCATTTAGATGTTGCCAATTAATTTAAGTAAATTTTCATTTCGTTTTTGTATTTCGATTTACGACCTAAGCACTACATTCAGTGTCTCAAATCTCTAATATTGATATAATAATAATATAAAATATTATTTTCGCCTACTGGTATTAATTTTTTTATGAAATAGAAATAAGTGAATCATACTAAAATTCTATGTTCATTCGTTATACAGATTAGCGGGATCTCGTACATGACAAGCACGTCAGACGAGTATATACATATATAATTATTTGTTTGTTAACTAGTCCGTTGGTGTATGTGCTTGCATGTGTGCTCGGATAAACATGTTCTCTGATTAGCGTGTAGATGGTTGCATTCCGGATGTGGATATCGCTCAAAACCACGCGCACACTCACTAAGCTATTGTTCTAGGTCGAGGAATCGTCATAAATAGACTGGCGACGTTGTTGTATTATCTAGAAATAATCCACGTGAAACTAATATGAGGGTAAAGCTCAGTTAGAAATATATTCTATAGGCATATCCATATACGGTGTGTGTATTTATGATACGTACATACAAGATATCACTATTGATTAATATAATACTTCGTCGTTGTTCATATGTCGAATATGAATACGAAAATAGTTTTCAAGGATTTCCATTTTTGCTAAATAATTATGTGGTTTAAAATACACGCTTTTAAGTTATTTATGCATAATTAGATTTGTCATGATTGTTGGGGATGTGAATGATTAGCTACGTAAACATAGAATTTCGTATGATTTTATTTATAGAATAATTATAGCCTATATAATTAGAATAGCTTGTTTTGAGCAATATATATATATATATTATTTCTGACACATAATATAACTAAGCTACATTAATTATATTGTTACCTGAATTTCAATTTAAGCGTAATAATACATAAATTAGAATCCTGTGGTATATAAGTTATAAAGCAGCCTCATTCGATAATTAATACCATCAGAGCTAGATGAATTTAAGGCTACATTGTAACAAAATTGGATCATTTATGTATGTATGTATGTATGTACCTATAGAGAGAATATTAAATTATTCGGAACATGTCAATTTATCAGGATTCTCTCCTACATTCTTGCCAAGACCAAGATTTGGGTTCAGGAATTCGTAGATTTACTTTCCGGGATTTGTCGTTCGACTAAATCCGTGTCACCAATTTCCTCAAACTACGCGAACACTTAATATATTGGTAGCGTTCATGCTGAAGGAACGTGACTTGCAATACAAAAATTATTGTGTAGCTAAAACTTCGGTTTCGTTCCTAAAATTGTTATTACTAGAAATTGTATTTCTCATAAAATACATTTGCTAAATGCGATATTCTTAATAGAATAAAAGATCAAATCTATCGTTCAAAAGCCAGTTATAATTTGTAGAAACGCACAAATTGTTTGAAATATAAGATTACTTGGATGAAAGTGTTCATTATTTAATTTTGAAACAATGAAACAAAATAAATTTAATTCGACTAAACTTTTTGAAACTCTTTTGTTTTTCATACTCTTTTTAAGCTGACCACCACGGGATTAGTTTTACATTTTTATATAAAAGTTCTATAAATTTTTAATCTTCTTAAAATTGAATGCTGTTCTCGTTGAAATAACTTTGATGATCATTTAAATTAAGCAATAGTAATGAATGGTCTGTCTTCAATTGTATAAAAGAGATTTATATTAATAATTATAAATTTGAAGCTAGAGATAATTTTTTTTAATTCTCAATTTTATATTTATTTAAAAATATATACTTCAATTATTTTCGCACTTTTGATCGCAATGCGAGAAAAGCGACTCTACCAAAATATACAGACTTCAGTTCGAGTAGATAGCAAACATAGAGGAGGCAATTCCGTAGTTTTTATTTACTGGAGACATCCATTAATTTTCGAATGCGTTCAAAAATGACGTGCGCATACTTTTTATTCGTTTTCTACAATAAACGCGAAGCTATTCAAGCGAAAAATTAGGTTGATTCTTTAAAGTACGATGCGGATTTGAACGACACAAATCTGCTGCTTTCGACACCTGTCAATTATTTTCAAAGATGTCAAAGCGGACTACCATTTTGAGTTCTACTTGATATGATCAATACTAAACTTTTATATAACAAACTTTCTGCGTCATCTACTAAATGACGCATTCATTTTGTTATATATGTTTATATATGAGTCTATAAATTATTCCCCATGCTACCACAATACAACATTCAGAAAAGAAAAAAATTATTAGGATTCGCTTCAGATTCGTTCATTTTTTATAGTAATGTAGTGTATTGCCTACTAGCTGCTAGCTGCTACTATAGGGCACTATACACCGTGGGGATTCCGCATGACTTGAAATGAAAATAACTGTGCACAGTTGTATATTTCATGAGCGCGTGATGCCCGCTAGGCGCTGCTCAAGGCGAGCATTTTTCCACCAACACCAATACCAGGTGCTGCTATTCTTTCTATTACCAGTAAGCACGGTAATGAAAATAGCTGTTTCATCACGAAATACTAAAAAATTCATTGCTGAAAATTAATTTCTAAATCCAATTTGTAAAAATTGCCTAACCAATTGTTTTAATATTTTAATTTATTATTAAAATCATATTTTAAAAAATTTACATACGTTTTTTTTGAAAAACATATGTTATATTCAAAATGTAATGTTTGTAGAATCAAATAATACAATTTTGATTGTAATTGATTAACTAATTGATAAAATTAATGACTATTAAAATAATGCAACTATAGCAATACTTTAAAAATAAAATTGCTGTTATAACTCAAATTGACATTTTTGTCACTTCATGTGCAGGACGATAGAATTATTCCACAAAAATTAATTACCATAAATAAATATGAATTATTTAGCATATGAAGAATTAGAATTGCAAATAAACTAATATAAACGTTACACGTCAATGATGAAAAAATAAAACGGTTTTGTAATTTTCCAATTTTTAATGAAGGATAGGTGTTCATATAACTGTAATGTTAATTTTGTTGTGTCATTGTTAATAAACCTGCCAAATTTGCATTGAATTTTATGAGAGCGAACCAGAACGTGAAAATTATATCACAAAAGTGATGTTTCCCTTGTTGAATATAAAATGCTACTAATGTTTAATAAATTCACGCATAAAATACTATTTTACATTTCTAACTTTTTTGTCGGCATTTTTATAATTTATATAATAAATAATGGAATGTAATAATGCAAATAAAGCTTTCAATTAAAATAAATTTCTATATATGAAAAGCAAATAAAACCGTCCGAATATAAATAATGAGCGGAACATTTAAACAAAGAATAATAAAATTTATTTTTTGTTGCTGTTAGAAAGAAATGTTCAACAAATACTGATGCTAAACATATATCTGAGTTTACAAAAATGAAATTAAATATTTATTCATTCAAAGAATAAACCATTATTTTTTGTTGATTGTGCTTTATACAATTTACCGTTGCCCAGTTTGGTATGTATGTGTATGTGTCTGTCCCTAACACATGCAGTTGTCAAGAGTTCTGCTGACATTCATTAATAGATGTCAGTTGGCATTATCAACAATTTTAGGCAGTTTAAACTTAAAATTAAACATTTTCTTTTGAGTAAAAAAGAAGTCGTTTTATAGAAGGAAACGTGTAAGATTTTTTTTTGCGTAGATGTGGAATATTTAGATATACGAGTCTATATGAAAGCAGAATTATAAAAAAAGAAGTATACAACTAAACAAAACCCATATGTACGAATGGCGATTGAAAAAGATTGTATAGAATTCCTAAAATATTTCTTATTCAGTGCTTACGCCAAGGAATTTATCTATGCATTCATTTCCATGCGTATACAAAATGAAAAATGAGTGTACAACATCCCATCTTACCTACAAGCATTCTATTTTTTGTAAGGATAACTGATAAGGGGTATATGTACTATACAAAATATAATATTTTATTAACATACCAAAAATTATATATAATATTTAGTTTATAATATAATAAATGAAAATAACGCATTTAAAAAACCGTCGCGAAACTCGTGATGTATGTGGATTCAGAATCAACTAATCAACTATGCGACCTCTCCTGTATAGATGGTTGCTGAACATGAGCTTTTTCCAGACAATTACCAGATGAAATGTAATAAAACTTTTATAATTTGAATTGTGAAAAGAGGACCAGTGCGCCCAACAACTTTTTCGATAAGATCTTCTACATTAATCTTGTTTCTTTAAACAAGTTTGTTTATCATTTACGTCTTTATGTTTTATTTTAATAAGCTTTTAAATCAGGCACGCCTTTTTAATATCAACGAGTTTAACCCTTACTACATTCGTAAGATGAATAGATATTAAATTCCAGATGTTTTAAATATGTCAATTCAAAACATTTATAATTATAGGATTCAATTAATCATATAACTTTGATCTGAAAAGAGATGCAAGCTTTCATCAAGTCAATACTTGTTCTTTGCTCATTTTATTCTTCGATATTTTGCAATAATATGAATAATCCCGAAGGGCCTACCGTCGAATTTTTATTTTAATACCGTGAATTTGTGAATCAAATTAAATTTACATTCTGAAACAACTTGCATTTATTAATTATAATAGTAAATATTCATATTAGAGTAACGTTTTTTTTTTAAATAAAATATGTGTATTTAGATTAGTATGCTAACAATTAAAAATAGAAAAATTTAATTTAAAAAGAAGCATATATTTGAATGGTTTAAACGAAATTTATATAATAACATTTTCAAGACCATCAAATAATTCTTATAAAGTTGTAGCATTAATTACTCAAGTAGAACATTATTATTTTAATCTAACATTAAAAACATGGACGAAGAAATGAAAAGAACAAAAAAGTCTTCATTCCTTATGATATTACGTTTGTCGTACAATACAGAAAATGTTATACCATTTCTATGCGCCTATTTATCTTTAGCGAAAAGCATCATCTTAATTAAAATTTTCATTATATGTCTCGAGCAGATTTTTTTTATTAAATATAGAGATATTAAACTCTTTTTGAACTAATATTATTACATAGAGAAATATGTATATTTTGAGATACAAACATGTTTAACATAGCCACACAGATATTAATTTATATATATATATTAATATTTATAGCTATAACAAATATATTATGTTATGTATATATAGAGCTACACTAGCAGTTTTTATTATATTTTAGTTAAAATCAATATTTACAGAAGAAAATTTTTATATATATATATATATCAGCTTGATACTCGATTTTGTCCATTTTCATAAAAAAACTCACATCAACTCACTCAAACGACTGTTACATAACAACTGCGCGTCCAAAATGGCTGAAACTTTGGTGAGTAACTGTCAACAGATGAACAACGAAATTCCCTAGCTTTTATTTACGAGTGCTGCTATCTTCATGTTGAGGTCGGAAACTTTTCACAGACCACCCTTGTATATATAAATATGCGTGAAGCGAAATAAATGTTTTGCAAGTTTTCATTTTGAAAATTTATACTATGCGGAACAAATCAGATACGAACATAATATAAATTGACTGTCTCAAAACATTCATTTTCATTCTTTAATCAGAATTTATGAAAACGAAAAACACAAGCGCAAGTTTCCTATAATCGTGTACTTACAGTTTCTAATTTACAAAGTTTGCATTACATTTCTTTTCAATTATTTTTCAGTTTAATTAAAAATTGTACTCGCATTTGAATAAACTTTTGTAAGGGTGCTCTTTCATCATAACTACGTAACCAGTTACAGCATCATTTCATATTTCATTAACGTTTAATAACCAAAGTAACATTATTCCGATAATAATAATAATAAACGTCCTCATTTCTAATTTATTCAACTTCCTCAAACGCTACATTCGAGAAACGTAACCACTTACATGATTAAGATTACGAACGCAGTTTACTAATATAATTAATTTAAATTGTGAGTTTACAAATATAGAACATTATGCCAAAAATAGTAAACGTATATTTGTAGATGTTTTTAGAGACTGACATCTAGCTGACAGGTGAGTAGGGACGGTGTTCTATATACGAACAAAACGTGCTTTTGCTCCAACTCGTATCACGTGTTACATAAACGGTAAAATCAGCATTTTTTTCTGGAGTAGGTTTCCATAGACGTCCGAATACATTTCACTTATTGTTTAATAAAATATGTCTAGTATAAACTTGTATATCTATGCGTGTTTCACGTCTTTTTCAATATATATGATTACAATTTTCGTAATCTAATGAGTGTTTAATATAAGAACGCTAAATGCATTTTATTGGATCTATAAATGATAGCTAATACTAATAGCTTTGATGTTTGTATCTTTTAAACAAATCTAATTTAGTTTATAATTTCATTTACGAATTGTTTTCATTATTTTCTTATTATAATTTGATTTTTTTAAAAGCTTTGCAGCTAGGAGCAAACATGTCGTTTATCGATTTGAAATCTAAACTTCGTCTGACAGTAGAATTCAACCTCCCCGGAGGCTGTATCCTTGACACCTGGTTCTCGCTTGGCTTTGCTTGTACTTTTCCCAAGGAAACGCAGAAGGTTGATTGTGGAGAACGGTTTTGCCACTGAGTGGAGGGCGTGCAGCAAATTTACACTACGTGACTCTAATACGCACGAGTACGCACATCAAAGCATAACGCACACAAATACGCGTGGTCTGATTATTTGCAAACTTGAATAGGTAACACTACTAATAGTTCTCACATAATAAATAAATTAAATCTAGCCTTTCATCTTTAATTCTGAGTATGAGGTGTGTGACACATTTCTAATATTATTAGTTCATCTTACTTTCTAATTGAATAAGGCTTTGATGTTGGATGAGGTTGAACATTAAAGCTAACCACATGTTCATTAAAACAAACGGTAGACGTTTTTGATATTATACATCCTAAAATTCATAATGTTGTTTCAGGTAGTACTTTAAGCTTGGTTTAGTTTAGGACATGGTTTAATGATAATAATTGATCATTTAAATAGATTTTAGGTGAAATTATGCTACTTTAGGAGCATTTTATAAAATAGGCTCATTTTTCTGTCGGTTAGCAGTATCCCAAGAGATGTAATTGATTGTATTAGTCGCGTGTAAAACTCCATTAGTCACGAAAATCCCACGTAGTCCAATTTTTCTTGTAAACAACTTTCATTTGTTATCTAATTGGTATACCTATTACGTGAAAGAAAGCTTTAATATCAAGTTCATATAGCCTCTGGACCACAAATCGCTAACGTTGTATCCTACAGAAAATAGTAGATTAAAAACTTTAGTTGTATTGATGCTGCGGAAAACTTTTTTTTATTAATTTGTTTTTGTTTATGTAAGCAATAAACATTCGAAAATTTGATTATTTTCGTGTTAATATCTGTAGTTACGTATTAGAGTTTTTTTCTCCATTTTTAGTCACCTATAAACATTTGTGCGATATATTTGAATAAACGTGCAATTTTCTGACCCAGTTAGAAAAATGTGGCATCATTTACGTAACTCAAGAAATTTGTTGATCTCCCGGGTGAAATTAATCCTTTTATCCCTGTTTTGGTTAGACCGCAAGCATGTATTCTACCTGTCTTACACACGACCAAGGCGATCTCGTGTCGACTTACTAAAATAAATCGTTACGTGCACGTGTTGCTTTTACATTGATCAGAATTTATTCGCTATTTTAAATATTTAATGTGATCAAACAAATAGTTCTACATAAGTACATGATCCGACTCTTAAATAGAGTTAACTTTTTGTATGATGTGGTTTGCTCTGGTTTTATAAGTTAATATTTATAAATAAATAAATGTTTTGGGAAATACTTTCGAACTCAGTCTGAAAGAAATAGACAAAGAATCCAATGTCCGTTTTGAATTTATGTGCTCTGGTGAAGCGTAATACCACAAATCCGGTAAAAAGCAGTCAAACCTGGAGAATGCATAAACCCATTTGGACTCCACTGAAATCGTATACAATTTTATCGGTTTTTTTTGTTCTTTCAAATTTATTTATTTATATATAGGGTAGTATAATTGTATTTTTATTTTTACAATACACATGATTTAA
Organism: Nebria ingens riversi; assembly: GCA_018344505.1. Taxonomy (NCBI): domain Eukaryota; kingdom Metazoa; phylum Arthropoda; class Insecta; order Coleoptera; family Carabidae; genus Nebria; species Nebria ingens. The sequence continues at coordinate 73,027 of JADQWA010001392.1, forward strand.
CTTTTACTGTTATTTTATGTCTGTTCTGACGTAAAAGTTATCCCCCATTTATTTTTGTAGCAAGATTGCGTGTCGAAGACTAAAAAGATTGACAAGAATTTTCTATGTGAAATCTACCGTGTGTTACTAGTATCCGTGTATTTTGGCTATTTCAAAAATGAAACTGTATACATTGTTTTTGTGCATTAGTGTGTGTGTGTGTGTGTGTGTGTGTGTGTGGTGCGTGATATCCAAGCTCCATTTGTGTAAAATATATATGTGTGTCTTGTGAATCTGTATTATTCTGAAATCAATTGCAACGTTCGTGCCTAAAAAAAGCATGCGTGTGGTTATATGTTTGTGTTTTTAAGCCGTAAAGGAAAGCCTGAAACAGCATTAAGCTGCCGCGGAAACGGCCAGCATTTTCGCAGTATAGGTTTTAGTGCGATGTTGATTGTGGGTTTTAAAATTTTTGTGTTTTTTGCCTCGTTCGCTTTGTGAACACTGGCAAACACGCAAGTATGATTTTATACAAAAATGTAAGGACCTTTTTTGACTTGTTAAGAAATTGTTTACAAACATGATATTGAAAAGAAATTATATCTGTAAAACATCTTCAATTTCAAGACAAAATAAAATAAGCTCATTGTACGAACATGTAATATAGGCTTTAAAATATCTTTAAAACAATAATTACAAAGCTAAAGATACAAAATCTAAGTTAACGTTTTATTCTTTATTTCTAAACCGACTAGAGTCGTCTTGAGTCGCGAAACAGGAAAGTCGCTTTTACTTTGATGTAATGGGTTTATTGTGGCGATTGTAGAATTACGATTAAATTGTTTCTCCTAAGATGCGAGATGGAATCGAATCCAATGCGCAGTGGTACAGCTGATCGTCAGCAAATTGTTTCCTAAAAGATTTAGTTGGGAATTGTTTTTTTTTCCGAGGCTTAGCACAAAGTAGATTGATTTTAACATGATTAGACTTTCAGTATAAATATTGGTCAACTGATACGTATCGAAAAGATGGATAAATAGTACATTTGCAATTCTCAAACTGTGTTTATATTTTATAAAATTTAATATTTCTACGTGAAGTTTTTTTTTCATCATGTTCATGTCAATAACAATTTCTTTTTGTTTTGAAAAATAAGATTTGAGTGATAAATGTCTGTCAATATAACTATCATGAAAAAGACCACGAAACAAATATTGTATTTTGTGCCTGATATATTTTTATGGCATTTCATAACTCTAACAGACTTGAAAAAAATTCAATTTTATTTGCTAGTCAATAGCAGACATGAAATAAATTCAAATGTATTATTTATTATTTTATTCGAAGAAGAGAAAACAACTTAATAAACAATAAATGAAAATGATTGTTGTTCTATAAAATACAGTAATATAACGTTGAAAACTGTAACGTTATTACACTTTTATTATATATGTTGAATTTTAGCAATGAACCCAAATATTATAATTCATAATTCCAGACTTATGATGTCACATTCTGATATTATCTAGACTAATAACACTGTACTCTATATGACTCAGAATTAGTTTTTTTTTATAATGAAAAAGAAAAACATTTTTTTTTTATATATTTTCTTGTTTTGATTAATATTTTTCTTTGTTTCAAAAGTTAATTACAGAGAATTTCACTTCAACATGTCTTTATTTTTTTTTTATATGTCTGTGATACTTTTTGACATCCAATTACCCACTTTTTCGACAGTATTCTGTGTTCAATCCTAAAAACAAGACATTTCGACCTAAATTTAGTACTTGATATTTCCCTAAGGACAGTTTACTGACATGCACATTACCGTCTTTTATTATTTTTTGACTTCCATTTCATAAAATCGATTTTAGCAGAGAGGAAAATGTGATTCGTATTTTAAAATTATGTAATTATCTAACGTATTACAACATTTATTTTGATTTGAATTTACGGTTCACAATGAACTCCAGTGATCACAAATTGTTTATATGGAAATTAAAATTAGTTCTATGACTACGTGTGTATATTATTTCATTTTATAGTCTTTTAATATTATTATGGTAACAGCATCGTTTATCAAATTAAAAATTACTACACTCTTTGAGCCAAAACGCTACCGTTAATTTGAGCTTACTATTGGCTACCAGAACTGCAACTTACTTGTTGTAAATTAGTTGTAGCATTTATCTATTTTATCATATTTCTATAACAAATTCGCCATATTGAAATTATTACATTATAGATGAAGTTAGAACAATAGTGTGACGAAGCAACTACAGTGATTGATTAATACGCTTTAGGAATGGGTTGCATCTATAGCGTATAAACTAGACAGACGAAGTTTTGCCGGATGCTGTTGTCGATGTCATTGAAGTATATACCGAACGTCATGGACTATTTGTCAGGGTGCCACTCCACCAAGCACTTGTACACCCACTCGCTGCACACTCACGAAGTCACAGGGTCATAAGTCTTACGGGTATCATGTTTTTAGAATATGTGATGCAATGCAGAAGAAAATAGACAATTTTTTTTAAGCCACAAAGCGATTTATTCAGTTTTAGATTAATAAAAACAAACGAGTAATAACGACGCTTTTATACATTTTGTATACGATTTATCTTGTTTTGCATAACTAACGGGTGCTTTAATAAGAAAATTTATTAGTTGTTATATGAACCATAATAAATTACGCCGTCTCCTAAAACTCTAATCTATCTTAGTTATACTTAACACTTGAGCATAAAAACTAGACACGCTCAACAACATGGGAGCTATAGCTATTATTTATGTATGAAGAAAATTGCCGCTCCGTTCACCACTAGACATATACGTAAACTCACTGTTGATATATAATCTAAGTTTTTATAGGGGGTTTCCTTGCATGTATCCAATATCATTTACATATATACAAACTTCAAAGTTGCACTCTTCATCTTCTACGCGAAACATAAATATTTTTTGACATTTATCTGGCAAAGTTCACGAAAATACCGTATACGCTTAAATATCTGATAGAACTTTTTATTACCAATAACTTTACTATATAGATACAAATGGAATATATATATATATATATATATATATATATATATATATATATATATTTATATATATATATATATATATATATATATATATATATATATATACATATATAAATATACGAGTATATATATATATATAAATATATATATATATATATATATATATATATATATATATATATATATATATATATATATATATATATATATATATATATATATATATATATATATATATATATATATATATATATATATATATATATATATATATATATATATATATATATATATATATATATATATATAAATATATATATTTCATTCCGTCACTCAATCTTCCATACTTTTTATCCACTGTTTCTAAGAATAATATGTCTATTTATGTATTTGTTGAATTTAGTGTCACTATAGTTAAAATTGCATTACATTTATTACTATAACAAAGAATAATACTCTTAAATAGCTTTTATTTCCTGAGTTTTTATTTGCATAGGTGAACGGTAGGGTATATGATTTCATGTTTATAAAATAATGCTAGAATACCTATGGGAAATTTCTGGTGCAACCTGTTGCGGCTATGAAACCTCTGCAAATTAATGTTATTGTACAATATAGTCCCGAGAATATATGAAAATTATGCGAATTTATATTTTAAACAGAAATGTTATGAAAGTAATAATTTTGGAGTATTGTTTCGACTATCAAAGCAACTACTAAAGTTTTAAATGATTGCAAATGTATTTATATATGTACATATACGTGTAACTAATGTGATTTGATGTTACAGTCCGTAACTAAAATATCAATTTAAATTTTATTCTTAAATTAGAAAAATATAATTAAAACTTGGCTATATTCCACTATATACATCGAGAATTACTAATTATTTTTCTCTGAGTAACTTCACAAAGTTAAAATGATGTTGAGGGTTAAAATATCTTACAGCTTATGTGCTTTTAACTAGAAATTTAAATAGAAAACTTTAGATTACTATAACACATAATTTCCTTGATAGATGAATTTAAAATAATAAATAAAGTTCTAACTTCGTTTTTGCCAAATTTTAGTACTGCTCTATAATATAATACGAAACATATATAATATACTGTTTCATGTATATAATTAAGTACACAAAGTCTCTCTATGGATTTAATACTCTTGGCTTATATATAGGTAATTATTGACAAATTGTAATACACACTGGATAATATGTATTTTAGGATTATTGGTATCAACGTAAGCTTTAGATTCAGTCTAAATATTTAACGTCTAAATTGCTGTATCAAATTGAAATCGATTTCAAAGTATTAATCAACAATCAAACTTATAATCTACTCTATGTTATTTTTAACAGGTTTCACTGTATTTATAGTGATGAATTTATTTATAATAACAAATGTGATAGATGCTCAATATATTTATAACAGTAGTAAATATATTAATTGTGAGCAAAAGCATTTTTTTTTTGTTATTTAATTTTGCGTTTTATGAAAGTGTGTTTGACCGAGTGGCGAGTGTCAAGCCGTGAAGCTATATTATACTGAAACAACATTAAGAAAAATCGATAAAAGCAATTCAGTACTTTCCGACTGCATTGTGTTGCTATCACTGCTCCGTATTGCAACATGAATGTCAAGGTTGGAAATAACACGCGATATTAACATTAACTGTAGTAACCACACATGCATGTTGGTTATCGATAGAAATATGTTGTAAGTTTGTTGGGTCAACAAATAATTTGGTCTAATTGCTACACAAGCAAAATTGTGGAAAGACTTTTGGTATACATAGTAATATAATAATCACAAATAAACGCGTGTTTACATAGGTCACAGATAAAAAACAAAGATGACAAATAACTTTGGCAGAATACCATAACAGTATACTAGCAGTGTTCTAAACTTGATCTGAAAAATCTCATGGTGTTCATTACATCCCGATTCCAAAAAGTAGAAAACTGGAAAATTTTATTCTACATCTTACGTAAGTTTATATGACGTTTTGTCACTTCTGCAAACGTCTCTCATTTACGACAATCGATGATTTCAATATTAGGTTGAACCAGGATGTCCTAACAAGTAATTTGATCAAACCTGTCTACTAACCTGTACGTGATAAATGCGAACACAAGTCCTACGAGAGATATGCTACTTCCAAGGACAATAAGCAGCGATAGTATATTTTCCTCTGAGAGTGGTGTTTCACCAGGAAGCAAGGCGCCCCGCGTTAAATTCGGGAAGCCATGCAACCGGGATGCGTACAAGGGATCCATCTATCACCAATATCTTCAAAGGTGAAAATAATATCTTCAGCCTCCTCTTGGCCTACTTCTTAAGGTTTCATGCGAAACATGTGTCCAAGTTTTTACGTGATATATTCGCCTCTAGAGAGATGAAAAAAATGCATTAGTATGTGATACCTTTTCAAATATATAAAAGGTTTTTTTTTTTTACTTTTTATACGGAAAAAAGATAAAACAGGCGAATGATTAAAAATAAATGTATGGTATTGTTACCAGTTTTTACTTTAGTTGTTTTAAGAAATATATCCATAATGCAAGTAACAAATCGATCATATGGAATAAATTCGTCATGCGTTATTTAATTCTTGAAAAGATGATTGATTATTACTATATCGAACCTCATCTCACGAGTTTCATACACATATACAATGCCTTATGATGGATGGATACACTGCTCCCTTTTCTTAAAATGAACAATACCTAAGTCCACACCTTATAAGATATATTGTGGCCGGCATTCTAGAGGAGTTAAGGCACAATCCATCATACTATAAATATATACTTCAAAGCTTACTACTTAGGTTTATGAATAGATATATTAATCTTAATAACAACTACGCTAAAGGATAACTAATGTTTGTGTGATTGAAATATACTGAAAATATCATATCTCGTTATTCAATTAAATATTTTACTGAAATAGACATAGGCAAAATAACGGCATTATATAAATATACAAATTACATCAAAAACATATATTCTATTATTATATGGTAGATACATTACGAAAACACTAAAACTTTTTTTAAGTAAAGCGTATATCTATAAAAAAAATTATTGACGGATATTCGCCATTTTTACATAAATTTACAAATATATTTATGCAATATACGTATTCCTTGTTCATAAACACATAAAATGTAAGTTGATGGGCTCATGTTTGTTATAGGGAATTAAATAAGCATTATATTTTTTATAAATCTAAAAAGAGTGAGAAAAATTCATAGTAGGTAAACAAAAAAAGTTTTTGAAGGTTGTTAAAGTTTGAATACAAATGGTGTTATCTCGATATGTATATATAGTCAAGTATATAAAGCTAACATTCGTATCGATTTTGTGATAAAACTCTCATTTTTAGAGCTAACAAATTCAAATATATTTTTATTATAGTTTTGTTTAAATTACAATGAAGCATCACATCCATACGTATAATCTTTTTAATTTAAATAACATGTCAAGGAGTACTTGTCGAAATCTCGATTTTTTATAATAATGAAGTATGAAATTTCTGTCCTCGTATTATGACCCTTACCTTCTCAACACAACAAGATTAAATTGAGGTTAAGCGTAGGGACAAAATGAACATAATTCATGCAGACATCTGATGTCACAGGTGGTAAAATGATTTAGGCTCACCTAACAATGTCCATGGCAGATTACAACCCTTAACTTAACCCCATCATGGCATTTAGTAGGTAAATTTATATATATATATATATATATATATAAATATATATATATATATATATATATATATATATATATATATATATATATATATATATATATATATATATATATATATATATATATATAAATATTTTATATCATCTGTATAACAATTAATCAAATCAAAAATACTCGGATTGTGATAATTACATCTATGATTCAATTGTGCTAATTACGAAATGTCACTTAACAAACTGATTGCTAATTGAATAGAACGCGTAAATGTAATATAATGATTTCACGAGTATTGAAAATAATTCAAGCTTTTGTTTCGTCTGTTTTGTAATGGATTCTATATAGTAGCTAAAGCCACAATGTTCAACATTCAATCAGTGTGTCTAACGATGATGGCGACAGATGGTAGGCCCATTGTATGTTGATGAAAACGGAAACGAACGTATTTTATAACACGCGGGCACTACCAGCTAAAATTTAAACAATGTGATATTATATCGCCTGTTGTTGACACAAAGTGGACCAATTCAAATACTGGATCTTTAGAAACTCAATTTTTATCATTAGGCACAAAGTTAAGCGAGGACTAGAAAATGATGTTCAATGATATACTTTGTGTACTTGTATCTTGAATTATAATAACATTTACATCGATCTCTGCATACATTTAAAAAAATATTATTTATGAATGATTCTTATTTTGAAAATATTATTTTATAATATAAACATTCAAATCAAAATAAAATGTTGACAGTAGTAGAATTCATTTACAAAATGTCACGTGACTAACAGCAATATAATAAAACAAACCAATTACTTTGAAGTATCTCGGGGTACAAGGACGTACCACATGTCATGGCATTTTGATTTGTTAATTAACTACCGGAAGAACTCGTGTAAAATTTGTTGGGCCACAAATTATAAACTCTCGTACCGATGTATGTTTAAATAATAGGAACGTCGATTTAATTTAACTTTTGATATTTGTTAATTTTACAACTCTCTTGAGCTTTATTTATAGTACGATCTATTATGTATTTATGTACCTATCCAAAATTGTTTCTTTTGTTGCTATTCGGTTGCGTTATGATATGCTTGCGCAAATAGCTGTTTTTATGTCAACAATATTTTGATTGTATTGACAATAATATTATTTACCTCTGGTGGTTGCAAAAATTTGCGAATTGTGTGTCAAATCATAATATGAATTTACTTTGTAAATTGCAAATATTTGATTTCAAAGGGAGATACTATTTATAGCCTAAAATATATACATATGTATGTATATTGAAGAAGGGAGGAGAAGTGCATGTATTTATATTGATGAGGAGATATATATATATATATATATATATATATATATATATATATATATATATATATATATATATATATATATATATATATATAGGTATATATTATTAACGAGTCTCGAAGCAATATATATATATATATATATATATATATATATATATATATATATATTATATATATTATTAACGAGTCTCGAAGCAACTGACAGCCAAAATTGTTTACATTCTTTTTATAAACTTTATTCCCACATGAATATAATAATGATTTAAATTTTCTAGTATAAAACAAGCCAAATATGACTTACGTTTTAAATAATTCACTTATTTAACAAATTTTTATAAACACATTCCAGTCATAGTACTAATTAAGACACAGAAAATCAGATTGATTAAACAATTAAAAAAACCTTTATTTCAAATGATAATAATTACAGAATAATATAAATAAAGTAACACGATAATATATGACATGAGTCCAATTTCGCGGTTTTTTCACAGATAAGTAGACTCTCGCGTGGACGTCTATGTAGGCGTCGCGGTGCCACTACCACCCAACTAAAAGCGACGTCAAGTTTATAGCGTGACCTTAAGGCGAACGCTTGCGCCCCGGCCATATGAACCGCGTCATACGATTCACGGCCTTGTGTGTGCTTTTTTATGTTTGCATAAATTTCTTGTTTTCTAATTCAGATTAATTTTTAATTAAATTTGCTATATTTTAATTATCGATTGGCCAAAGAAACTATATCAAATTTTAGTATGTAAATTGAAGAAAACAAAATTGTTATTCACAATTTGTTTATAAATTTATCTAGCTGAAAACAAGAGTTAGCTATACATACATACATTAAATATGTATACTAGATTTTACATTAGTAATAAAATATTTATCCGTAGTTAAAATATTTACAAACTGTCACGAGTAAAACTTTGAATTATTTAGCGAACCATGTTCTTTTTTTTGCGTAAAATGACTGGACATGTACGAGCTACAGATTCTTGGCACAGATTATCCTTGACGGAGGAAATCCTTTTCAAAAATCATATTTTACCCAAAACAACACCACACATGAAATATCACAGTTCGTGAATTGCATACAGTTGAAAAACTGAAAAATTTCATTCTTGTCACATTTACGATAAAAGCAACAAAAAAAAAAAATCACAGACGTATATTTCAACTGAGTTTCACTATTCGCATAAAAAATATTTAATTTCCTTATATTTAAATTATATTGTGCTATTCTGTGTAAGTCTACAAGCGCTATAATTAAATTTTTATCAGAATCTTGAATCAATTCTATAATTTAGATTTAGAATTTTGAGAATAAATATTGGAACAATCAGAATTTTTATAATTTATATTTTAAAAACTACGGATTCAATTCTCCTCCATATTTCGAAAACTTTTATATTGTAGAACTAAAAAAGTCATAAATTACAAACACCTATATACATAGCCCAGTTTACATGTGTTTATATGACTTTTACCCTGACACCATATAACTTACAAACAGGTATACGCTTTACAGTTTCCATGTGTTTATCCTAACACTAAATATATAACGTGAAAGTGTCTTAAAACTAATACAGCGCCTATAAATTCGTATATGTAGATAGTTTAAGCGTTCTGTACATCAAAAGCTTGGTTGAGAGATCAACTATCCCCTAGTGTACGAAACTTTATCTATATAACGAGAAATAGCAGAACTTTCTTTGAATGGTTCGGACGCGAACGAACACGCCCGTGAGTATGGAACGTTGAGAATTCATCGCATTGCAGAAACACTCACTACCAGTGCCGCAACCAAAATAAAACTTTGTTTTGGCAACATTCTCTCGACAAAAAATACATAAAGTCTTTTCACAAATAACAAAATAGACAAATACGTTCGATATCATTATTTCTAGAGTTCCAATTTCATAGCGAACGTTCAACGTTAATGGTTAAAATAATATATGTCTAATTTTGTTTCTTTGCACAATTAATTTTTCTTGCTCATTTTATTATTTATTCGTTGTCCGGGAGGACGCAAGGTCAAACGAAGCTTTTCTATTGATTTTATTTGTATAAATTTTTTAATAATTCTCAAGAATTACCCTATGGTTATTTATGAAGAGAAATTTATATTATTCTTAAAATATTTTTCAATGACGTTACACTATTTAATAATATTCCAAATTTTGCCAATTCAATAAATGAATCAATTACAATGAAAATTATCAGAGACATTTGAATGATTTTCTTGGATACGTGTTTTGTTTCAAAATCAACTCCACCAAAACATACATAGTTGTCTGACATTTAGCTGTATCTGACAGACCTATCGAATCTTATACATACTAATGGAAAAATTACCAATCTAATCATAAGCTGGAAATGGCTTTCCATAGATATTTTAATTAATTTATAATCCAAGTATAATACAGAGACTGATCGATAATATAGATATACAGTTCGAGTCAGAGACAGGCGACGGCCTCGTATACGAGATTAATATTAAGGTTGTCTTAAGCGAAACCTGCCGATAATACAGAGCTCGTACTGCTAGATACGCTTTTAATTAATATTGTTATCGTATCTTAGATTAATAGATTCAAAATTTAGCTTAAGTTTAGCAGGCAGAGAATTAAAGTGGTGTAAGTAATGATAAACCAAATATCAGTTTCTGAATCGAATATCTTAAGAGATATTGTTTCTAAATCACATATTTTGTTACTAAATCAGCTTTGACTACGCCTTAATAAATTCTAATAGTAACGGTATTGTTGTGGATGTACCTATAATGGATAAATGACATTAGCGTGACCTAACAAATAGTAATTTAAGTTTATCGTGTATTTACACAGTTAAAGGAAATTGATAAATGGGTTTCCATAAAATAAATGTACAGTGTTTTGTTATTAGTTTTTTTTTTAATATAAAATCCAGAAATACTATTATAAAATTTAAAATTCTTTATGACTTTTTGTTTTTGGAAATAATTTATTGAATCAGAAGTTTTATTATTTTAGTGTTATTTAAATAACTCACGTATCAAATTAATTCGAAATTTTATGAATAATACATATTAAAATTAAACGTGATTTTAAAAGCAAATTTTATTATTGAAAACAAACATGTATTTATTTGAAAGATTTCTATTTAATATAAATATGTTTCGATTGCAGCATTTGCATTTTATTGAAATACATATAAAAATGAATATTATAAATAAAATATTTATTTTTAACAATATTTCATATCTCTGGCACAAAGATACCGTTGCATCGTATAAATTCATAGCGTATAAGTTGTATGGCTTTATTCTTTTGTCAAACGCATTTCACTTCAACTATATAACGTTCTGTATAGAACTCTAAAGTTATATTCATTGATGCTATACAACGTATATACAATTAAATCGTATGTTTGTCCCGAAGTTACAATAGCACGAATGGAATCTGATTTAAAGGATTTGGAGAAATTCCTTGCGCGTTTGCTAAGCCAATTAAATGATGTTTGTAGCTTGTAAGCGTTGATAACATTAGTAAAGTATGTGACCAACCAAACACGGAACTTTATGCTTTGGTAAAGCTTAGATAACTAGTCAATTTATTAGATGGTCGATCAGAGTCAACTTGCTCATTGGAGTACTGGATCTAGAATATATCAAATTTCGGATATCCACGTAATATTTCTTAACAATTGTCATTTCATTTGTGAAATTCTTAGGAAAATTAATAAATCCTTATTGATATTATTTAGATTTACAATGGTAAATCAAATATCTTTTGATAACTTTAATAACGAATAATTTTAAAACTGATAACTACATTGAATGAACGGAAAAGAAGTAAAAAGTATATATATAGCGACTGGAATGAATGTTCTGGAGAGAATTAAATAAATAGCAGGTTTTTTATAGCAGGAAAAGGCGACGAAAGAAATTAGCACCACGGTACAAGCTGCGACTAATACGCCAAGATATATATTCTCTCATAAAATTGGGGAAAGCTGAAAACACTGTAATTCCAGAATATTACAACTGTTAGGAGTTATATTAATGTATTTCGCTTCCGGAGTAATTCACGTGTTTTAGGTACAACGAAATATAATCATTTTTAAGAAAACTTTTTATCACTAAATTTCATCTCACGCAAAGCAAATATAGTTATAGTGATCTATAAGAGAAAGATAATAAAACTATTATTATTTTTGTAAATTTTGAGTAGTTTTTCCAATGAATTGATGAATAATATTGCTTATATATTTAAAAGAATTCTGAATCTTTTTATTTACTTATATGTGGCGAAATGGGAATAAAAATACAAACCTACCTTAAAATATTTGTTTTCTACATGTTTTCACGGTGTGGGTGGGCCATCCATCGTTTTATTTCAGCAATCGGTCTTTTTGTACTCTGGCAGCTGTAATATAAAAAACCCAAGTCGATGCCAAGTATTCCTGTTTTCATTTCCACTGTTCTTTTTCAATTCACATTATTCGCATGAGCACACTAATACAATTTTTTTTAAAGACGATATATATATATATATATATATATATATATATATATATATATATATATATATATATATATATATATAATAAGGTAGTATAATTGTATTTTATTTTTTAAAGACGATATATATATATATATATATATATATATATATATATATATATATATATATATATATATATATATATATATATATATATATATATATATATATATATATATATATATACGAGTATATCATTAAAATATTATTTCCATCATAACTATTATTAAATGTTTCAATAAAAATTTATTCAGTCACGTTTAAAAAAAATACATCTTTAAAATATATTTCGCATTATTTCTAACAAATGAATCATACTAATATACATTTCACTAATGCAAGTAATATATAAAAAATCTATATATCTATTAGAAATGTATTTACAAAACATTTATTTTCTGACCAGAAGCATTATTATTTTTACATAAAGTAGCATCATATACTAAATTAAAAAAAGGGCTACTGTAGAATGTATAACACAGGGCAAGATTGTAATAAGTAAGATAATACTCAATCGCATTAGGGTAATTAGTCAACAAAATGTCCAACAATTATTATTTGTATTGTTGTTTACGTCACTAAACATATGTGAATCTACAAAAGAATTAATTTTATTAGATAACTGTGCTAATAAAAGTGATAACATTTTAGTAATCGTTTTATTTTAATTCTGTGGACTATAAACTTTCAAAGTAAAATCAAATATAATGTAGCGTGGGCTGCCCTGTGTTTTCCAAATAAGGCTAGCTTAATAATAACGTTTATAGTGCTAATATAGGCCTAGTACTTCATATTCAACATCAATTTATTTGTACAGCAGCAGATACTACAAAAATCATTGATAGCTATACAACTAGAAATTATAATACAATCAGAATCTGATATTATATTTGCAGTACTACATAAAATATGTTTAAACCGCATCTGGTATGGGTTCCCATGTAAGCAATTGCAAACTGGTAGATTTACTCATCTCACAATTACCCCGCTGACTATTCGACGTGTTGCCATACGACGTGATCAGCCGGGCTCCTTTCGATTTGATCGACCTCGTGTAAATCTTCAACACTTGGCAATTGCACGTCACCAACATCGCAACTAAAATCCCTTGCAACCCTTGTCCAATATTGAACGCGATCCAAGTAACTTCCGATTTGGCCAGTTTAACACAAGCGCCCAATGCCATTACGACACCAAGCAGCAACGTTATCTAAACAAAATGAAATGAAAAAAGTTTTATTTAACTTCATGTCTTTTACGTTGACTATTGTGGAGAGTTCAAAAAACGTTTTATTACATTCAGAATGTACAGTAGAGTAGCTAGAGGGCTCTTAAACGTGTATATATATATCTTTACCTTTGTAAAGAGAAAAAGTTGCAAAGTTCGTTTTCGGCGCATTTTGTCTCGAGCACGTTTGTCGATTTGCATACTCGTGACGTAACGTGCGACGACAGCTGCCCGTACTAAGTAGGATAATGTTGCCAGAATTAAAATTGAAGATGGAACTAGAAGACCGTAAACGTACGCATTGTTATCTAGAAACCTAATTGGACAAAGGACCTGGTTAGAATTTTTTTTTCGTATTTATTTTTAGGGAGAAGTATTATTGGTTTTCAGAAGATTTTATTTGTGTCAATATTTATGAGATGCATTCGTTTAAATACTTAAATAGAGTTAATCTTTTAATCGAATCATACCAGCAATTCGATTCCCCAAGACTTTTTGTATCCCATAGTTTCCCAGCTTTGTCTCTATATTGGAGGAATATACTAGCGCCTAGAAGAAGTCCAGGGAGGCCCCAAGCAAACAAGGAGTATCTATACACATAAATAGAGCATGCATGTTGTGGTTTTCATAAATTCTATTAGTTTTAATACAATATTATTGTCGTAAAGCACGAATAAATATACATATAACGTACTTGATAAAATCTTTACATATCGTGGCATCAACTGCTGGTCGTAGATTCACATTGTTTTGGAATTGACGATACATATGCCGTGTCATACAGAGCATCCAACAGAGAACGTTGAGTCGAATATATTGTAATGAAAACGCCAACGCAATACATAGTTCAGAATCCTGCACAAGGGAATATTTTTATTAGTCAATCAACACTTGCGTAAAGTGCTATTGGTACTTCTCGCCAACACTGTGCTAAAATGTTTTTTGATATCTGTGATACCCTCGTATAGTATTTATTTACAATAACTGTATGTTATAGAACTGATGCGAATATTTATTGTAATTTATTTATCATTATTTTCTTTTACGTAGTACTATATTTTTATAAAATTAGAATTTGAAAATGTATTTAGGCCGTAGTTTAAAAATTATAAATCACTATTTTAATTAAGCGGATTCAACGAATTACAAAGAGCAACAAAAATGCGTTAAAATTAGCTGTTAAAAGTGGCCCGTCGCGTTTCATATCTTAATTAAAACAACGACTCCTGATAAACAAGGGATGCCGGCTCGAAACCGCGCGGCTGTATAATAACACCGACAGAAGAATATTCATATTTTATAATCACTTGCTTCTAATTAAGTTCATTTAAGCGTGAAGCGAAAATGGTTTCCTAAATTTGCGTCAACTTTCTTCTAAACAAAACAAAAATCAATTAAGTCAGGGTTAAATTTCGCTACAAATTGATATTAAAATAGCAATTATTTTGTAGTAATCTATATAATTTGATTTCGTTTGTACGTTAATCTATTGATGGATTTTTTCATTTTGAATTAATTATATTAAATTAGGCTTATAGAATACCTTAGTAATTTATTAGGCATTATGGTATTTACTGAACTGTATTTATTCTAATTTTGAATGGAAACATATCTTTGAATAAATGTCTAAATGTTTTAAATTTTAAACCTTATCCAAATAAACTCCGGTATTATTATTGATGTACCAAACTTTAGTTATCTAAACTTTGCTTAGCCTAAACTAACTTTATCGTTTAATATGTAATGTGGTTAGAAGATGGTGTTTAACAAATATTGTTTATATTAATAATCTATACAATATTTCCATTTGATATTTTCGAATATGACGTACAGTGTTATCGATGTGTTTGTTCTCAGTTAATAACTAGTATGTTTTTATGATTTTTGTTTTAATTTTATGTTCTAGACTTACCGGTACACCACCAACTCCGATGACGTAGAGTAGCTGTGTCATGAACAACGTAGCCAGCATATTCATTAGTATTGTTCCTGATAGGTTTCTCAAATCGGAAAACAAACTGTAACAAAGGAGAGATTGTCAACACAATATGGGTGAGTGAAAATATTATTTTCTACATTGCTATTTCTAAATATAATTTATAAAATTGCAAAAAACATATCATACTGATATATCAATAACACGAAGGGACATAGATGTTAGTAAATAAAAATGTACATATACAAATTTCTATCATACATTGGTAAATTAACGTACCTATAGTTTGTCTTTGTCGCAGTTGCATTATATTTATATTTATATGTATAATATAATGTGCGTATAAATGAATTAATAAAATATCAGTGTTTAAAATACTACAACTGCATGAATTAGAAAAAAACGTGTAAGATACGCGCACAAGATTGTATTAACACAAAGAACAGACGTTATTCTGTTGAGATTAACACTCGTAAAGAAGTTGCCTTGTGACACGCTGTCTTATCAGCTGGGGTAATTCTCTGGCACGCGGTCCGAGAATTTTGTGTAGAACAAAGAGTCTACAGAATGCCCGAACTGGGCATGGTATATCGTTGAAACATTTACGCTAGGAATTACCCGGAGCGTTGCTCTCCTTAATAATCTTTGACTAAAGTTTAATGTTGCGCTTCGGGTGATCAAACAATACATATTCCGGTCCAAGATTGACGAGAGTAAATGAAGCAAATATTTTCTGGAATTCTCGATTGTGCAACGGTTGTTGTTAAACTATGCGGGTTGATGGATTTTTTAAAAGTTTTTGAGGGAATCAATACATTTATTACAAACTATAATAAAACATAATTTTACTGTTGCTAGTAAATTTATGAGCACTATATGTTTTCATAAACAATTTAATAGAGTTAATAATTACTGCCATTAAATGGAATATAGAGCTAGACGTTATAATAAAATTGTAATTTAATTCATATTTATCGCATTTGTTCAATATTAAAACGTTTCGTTTTTTAAATATTTGCTATTAATAATTCGTAATTCTGTATTGAATTATACCAACGTAACTAAATATAAACAGTTTTATACGCCATTCCGTTTATTGTTATAATTTATTCAAATTTAAACTTCAGTGAACCATGCTGTTTTTTTAAGGTAGATTAATTATTTTTCTTGGTTGTTTGTTTAAGTCTGGATGGCGTGTTTTTCGAGTGTTAGTTATAAATTAGTCTTATTTGCGTTTGTTTGTTAGGCGCGAAATTCACGTAACAACCTAACAAATTACACCAGTTTTATTTTGGCTACACAAATAATTTGCCTTGTTGGTTAGTTTTTGCATGCAATAAAAAATAACGAAATTTAATTCATTACAACATTTCAAATATATGGCTAAATCTTTTCAATAGATTATTTATATTCGTTTATTAATAAAATTTGCAATCCATAACGAATTATTCAAAAAAAATTATTTTGCATGCTACAAATATTTATATGAAAGCTGATTATTAAAATTTCTACGTTTATACAAATAAATAAATCGTTTTAAATACTAATTATGTTGATGCTTTTCCTCCCAAAATACTATCGTGTAATTCTTTGTTATACTCTTTCCGCGTACTACCAAGTACCAACAGAACTTTATTGGCCTCATTATAATTATAATTTGGGACCAGTTAATCATCTTAATAAAAATGCTTTATCAAGATAACACATATGATATAATTTACTAATACTCGTCTGGAGGAGTATAATAGCATAATAAAACAAAGTGTTAATACACTGATGGTTCTTAGAAGAATTTACCTTGACATGTTAACGAATAAGTTTATCGTACAAACGCTAATGATTTTAACCTTAACTGCAGTCGGCAACCGAAGTTCTCCAATTTAACACAACGCAGTTGGCGCTGTTACTAATGGAGTCTAAGATATATAGTATCACCAACTTTATTGCGACTCCTACTTTATTTTTCTTCTTAGTTGTTGCTATTTCAAGTTTATGAGCATAATAAAAGACTGTTCTCTTGGATACAGTTACAAAGATTATACTTATTTTCATACTGTATAGTATACTTTCTCTTAAAAGAACATTCAATTTCTTATGACTACACTTAGTATGTTTTTCTTAATACACCTAATTCGAACTTCTATGTTGATACTTATAAATACAAAGAAGCTTTATATATCTAAATAAAACAGAAAAAGTAAAAATATTTGAAAGGAAAATAGATGAAAAAAGAAGTATAACGAATCTTTGACAATGTCGGAAACCACCTTAGACTTTAAATGCTTCGGAAACAAATGCTATTGGAAAAGTTTTTTTGCTCACATTTTCGGTTCGTTTTGCGCTCGATGTAGAGAAAGAAATTGGCAAACTAAACTTTGTATGGAACGTTACATAAAAGTAACTAATGCCTAAACAAAAAAGTGTGTTCAAAACTTGTTTGATTGTATCATATATCGATACTTAAGAAATAAATCGCGTATGTCAATTTACCTAATACGTTCGCAGAATAAAAAACGAACTAAAGCGAAAATAAGTGCAGATTTAAAAATTAATTTAAAAGATAAATTAATCTAGTTAGATTCAATTTAAACATCTTGTTTTAATGACACAAAAATAAACCTATATTCTAGAAATAGCAAAAGTAGAGACAAAAGTAGAAACAATCGATAAAGCAATCCTCTTTGCGTTTATGCAATTTATATAAAACACACAGAATATATACGAATGTAATTTAGCTTAACACTGGTGACATAAGTCTCTAGCAATTATTTTTCTAGTATATGATTCTAATCATAAAGAATTTGATTATAATTCAGATTAAAGTTTAAAAAAAAATAAAACATTTCCTCATTTTATTAATTTACCTACATTTTTATAAATGATTAATTTAGTACATGAATATTAGAGTATACGGTTGTAATATAGAAAGCTTTAATCGAGTAATCTACGTAAACTGAGCTTGAAATCCCTGTAGCAACCGTTTTAGAATTCAGTGTTTAAGTAAGCGTATACAGAATAGGTACAGCTGGTTAATTCATTAGAATGCCCATACGTACGTGGTTGTGAACATATTATAGCCGTGTGAATATCTCTGGTAAACATTAATAACAA
The DNA here is from genome assembly GCA_018344505.1 of Nebria ingens riversi. Classification (NCBI taxonomy): domain Eukaryota; kingdom Metazoa; phylum Arthropoda; class Insecta; order Coleoptera; family Carabidae; genus Nebria; species Nebria ingens. The sequence goes on from JADQWA010001392.1 coordinate 91,904, forward strand.
AATCCTCGAAACAACGTTATCGTTACATGATCACAATCACATTTAACAGAATTATTTACATTAAAGAGAAAGTTGAATGGCGAAATATACTAGGAACGTGAAAAATTCAAAAGGGTTTTCTGATACACGCCATAAGTAATAAATATGCGTGTGTTTTCATACTTATTAGAATATGTTATCAGTTTTTTGATACAATCTGATGTATTGTTTTTATGGAATTTTGCTTGCTGTCTATAGGTCATTGATTGAATATTTTTGTAATCTGATAAAAACATTGGAAAATCGAAAACAAGTTTGGAAAAACCATATGTAGTATATTTTATAGAATCACCCACATACAATCATTTTGGTTGAAGGAATTTCACAATATGTTTGGAATTTTTACAGACTAGGTTTTCAATTTATCTGGTTATCATGTTAAAGGTTGATGAAATATAAAAAATATAAGGATTTTTATAATCCGTCATAAAAAAAATACGTTACGTTATAAAAGGGTAGAATATTTTCTCGAAGCACCCTATATATACAAAAGTTTTTTATACAAACCGTACTCTAATCTAAACAAATTAAATAACTAACTTTACCTAATTAAAATTTTAATAAAAGACAATAACATAAAGGGAACATTTTTGTTTTATTAAATAGTTTTAACTATTCAGTAATATATGCAATTTCAAACTATTTATTCAGCTTGCTAAAACCATACTATGAATGAATTTCATAATTTTATTAATTAAAACTAATTAGCTTACACATTGGCCACGAGAAGCATCAAAAGTTACAAACGAGAGAAATTGTTTGACGACGATGCAATAAAAAGTTGTATTTTGTTACATTTTTTGTGATTCATAATAAAGTTGTATTTCATTAAGCTTCTATTGAAATATGTTCCACCAGTTAAATAGGTACAATGATTTGATAAGTTAGCATTTATTTCACTCAATTCTAAATAAATGGGTTTAAATTAAATTTTCATGGTAAGTACAGTTACAGTTATCAAATATTTCCTTTGCAATTTATTGAATCCGTAAACTATTAAATAACTAACTTTAACAACCCAGTAATCAGCTTATATGCATTTTTGATTTACATTACGATTGAATCTAAATTATTTACAATGTATGTACTACAAGAAATAATTATTTTAATTTCTCGAGGTCGGGAAATTATTTGAGTTTACTATATCTTAGCTTTTGAATAAGAGAGAATACCGTTTCGTGCACGGATAGTTAAACGTTCCACACTTTATTCATTATGTACACTGGTTGCACGAGATTCGTTTACCGGATATGTGAATGTTTGATACATAGACACTTTATGTCCAGGATTAGTCGGCATCTGTTGGTGCACTGAGCGGACACGCGGGCTCCCTCTGTGTACGCCAAACCGGATTGCTCCATATAACTTCACCACATCAAACAATAATGTTGACAGTAGGTCAATCCGGTTTGCCATTCATTGTTCTATACACACCACTTGCGCTACAAGTTGTAAATTCAACTTCAATAGAAGGTTACTGTAGCTATCAATGTTTATGTTACAAATAATTTTAGTCAACGAAACTAGCAACGTTTGATATATTTTTATTTAGAAAATTATTTACACAATTCCTATTTTTTGCTTGATCGAAATTTGAAATAAAATCACTGAGCAGAATTAAATGCTATATTGTGGAAAACCTCCACTTTGATTTAAATCAAATAACCACTCCGCCTAGTAGAAGTGTATAAATTGCCTATAAAAATAGCGATAGTCCACATATTATCATGAATAAAAAATTACTACCGTTTTCGGAACGTTGATTCCATACAATACTGTATCGAAATCCGTTTTACATTTAAATCAAAAATCGTTCATCCCAACTGACATTGTGAAACAAAAGGGGGCAAAAAAGCGATGGCACGACCAATATATGGAAAATCGTTGGTCTGCAAAATCGCATCCGGCCGATTGACAAAAAAGAACCCAATGTCCGGTTTACGGGTGTTAGCGGAAAACTTGGTAAAAGCAATTTATGTTTCGTTACTTGCTGAACACTATGGATGCAATGTAAAATGAACTGATGTGAAGTGATATTTATGGCACGGCAAGTGTTGAGTACATAGCAGCGAACAAGTTAGTGTCGCCATTTCCGAAGGCAATAAACTTCTGCGTGTAAGATTAATGAAATTCGGTTCGCTAAACAAAGTGTTAATCACCCCTGGGAAAGTGATTTAGATGACTTGGAACTATTACTCCACACTCTATAAAATATATAGTCTTTATAGATTCACAAAATGGTATATGATTAAACGCTCTATAAGAATTAATATTTTCAGGATAAATTGCAGTAGGTATATGCGTAATAATTTTTTATTTACTTGAGCTGCTTTTGAGTATTTCCTTATTGATGACTTAATTTCCAATTGACTTTAGTGTTAGGTATATAATAAAATTGTGGAAAACTAATATTTTTGTAAGAACCACAAAACAGTAATATCTATTCGGAGTAGGCTTCAAAGCGTAAAAAATAACGTAATATATTTTATACAGAGATAGAATGGTGAGTGTCGTTTTTATATGCGGAAGCTTTTAACGCCTGGCACGATTCTGTTCCCGTCCTTGAAGTGTTATAGCATGGTTTCATAGCGCGAGGTTCGCTTGCATTTCATACGCACCTAAGCTGGAAAATACCGCAATATAAGTACACCATATTTATGTCTTTGTGGTATTGTGTGCTTTGTGATATATTTATATTTGTATACATACGTTTGTGACTGGGATAAATTATAACGTTGTGAATGTATTCATTTTTTTTCTTCATTAAGAAATTGCGATGCAAATATGAAATATAATCTAAATTCTCATTAATATTAAAATAAAATATGTAAATGTTATACAAATTAAAAAATTTAAACTATTAAAAGAAAATAGTTCACTATTTTGTGAATAATTTTGCTGTTTGATATAAAAACAAAAGCTCTATTAAAAGTTTAAAGATTGTTTGAACATATTTAATTTAAACATGAACTTGCAGATAAACCCTTAGCTCTCCAGCTGTCCAAACATGCTTCGACCTATTTATTAAATTTAGTTTCCACAACTACTCTAATTGTGGAAACATCTAACCATAAATTTGTTCCTTATAATTTTTTACGTGCACTATTTTATTTAGTTTATTCGTACTTATACTGTTTCACTTTGCTTTTCATTTGCAGTTATTTAAGATTGTACGAAGTATATAAAGGTTTTCTGCCACCATATTTGATGGCAGTTTTTCTAGGGTTTTGTATGCGTTATTTATATTGCAGATTTACCTTGTTAAGGCTTCCGGCAAACCTTTCACTCAACATAAATACAACCATATCTCAGATGTGCATTGCATTTCTCGTTATAGTTTCCGGCATAAAAAAGTATATTTACAAATTAACTTATTTCTGCACCTAACTCGTGCGCTGCCAATGTTTTTAAAATTTCTAATTCAAATTAAATGTATGTATATCAACTTGGGTAGACAATTATATTTGACCAAACCGAAGCATTTAAATAATATTGTGAATCTAATGAATACTGGAATGGTATCTACTTCTCCGTTCACTCAAAGTATGTAAATTGATTCAAATTCTACAGACTTCAAGGCCATTTTGTGTCTGTAAGCTTTGATTGCCCCAGTATAGCGTGGTTAATTTTGTGCAGATTACGAACTGTCACGATAACATTCGTGTATACTCTACAGTTTGATGCTCATCACTTTTTATACTCCTAATCGAAATAATCATATAGGCATTATAGAATAGCTAACACCAAATATTATACATTTAAATTAATGGATTTGTGTACACGATATTGACGAATATTTTTAAAGAAGGTCAAAGAAATATTCCTCTTTTATAAACTGTAAACATTATTCAAATATATTCTACGCTCATTTCCAACCAAGAAATTGCTTTTGAATAAGCGATTGAAATGGCTGCAGGTTTCTTTTATGTAGTCCAATCCTGATCTCTTAGCCATAAAAATGCCTACGTGGTCAATTTACGCGCACACTACCAGATAAATGTATATTTCGATTGAGAATCTGTGTGCGTTTTCTTTCTTTCGGTGGTCATGAACGATGACAACATTTGTTCGTTTACTTGTGCTTGCTGTTATCTACCTACTCCTTGTTTTCGCCTCTGAAACTACTTGCGCACGTTCGCACGAATTTTTATTCTGTGCAAGGATGTATTACCATCGCTAACATTACGGTAACAAACACCGAAATAACGTAAACGTGCTGACGTGTTTCGTGGAAATTTATTTATATTATTCCAGATAAGATAAAAATTTCTTTACAATTCTAAATGTTTGTAAATTGATCTAGACTACATTTGGAGTTTGTTGCTTAGTGGTTATGGCTTACTTTGGATACCTACTATATGGAATACTCGTCAAAGACATAGATGACTAATTGTTATTTACTTCTATAATTAAATTTAAACGAAATACTAATTTAAGTTATGAATATTTAACTATGTAAATGAAAATACAGATGTCAGAACTTTCTTCACACCATTAACAAATAATTAGAGGTATGTCTGTTTGTTTTAAGGAAGAATTTTATTTTATTCTACAAATCTTATATGATTTTTAACATTTATTTTTTTAAATATTTTATTACTAAGTTTATAAAAATAATTTAATTTAAAATACAGTACACCAATTTTTAATCATATTAGATTGTATATTCTCAAGACTATAAAACCGAATGGCATGATGACTTCTTAACATTTAAGTGCAGAACATAGTAAAAACCACTGGGCTGATTTTAGAATCTTTTTAGAGTAAGAGTCGTTGAGTTTTGAAAGCTTTCATCACTTTCACATTTAACATAAAAGTTGCCCAGAAACCGGTAGTATTTGTCATTCAACTAAATGTGAACCTAATCGAAAACTTAGAAGACGGTAGCAAAAGTTACGCCAAAGAAAATTGTTAAATTATATATTCGAACGATTCTCAATTGTCCCAAACTAAACTAAACCGAACAAAGACGTGATGAAAATTTTAATGATTACACGGATACCACCTAATTGACACCGAGGAGTTGTCTATAACTCGAGAATATTAATCAGGTGGTCGATATTTAAATTAGGAATTGAATAAAATATGGCGAAATTAAATTTGGCATATTTTATATTTATATTAAAATATATATGATAGAACTGCTACTCATTTTGCATATAATTATATGATTTATATTTTTTGTTCAAATCACGAATAAGCTATCTGTCAACTATGAAATATTTTTATTATTTCCATTCTGATAATTTATATAGACCATCAACGACTAATGAGAAAATTGCGTGACGTAACATACGCCCTTGACTTTATATGCATGACCGTCAATCGATTTTTATACGTTTAATTTAACATCCATGCAAATAACTAGGTATATAAAATCGATTGTTTATATATATATATAAATTAAAATTAGTTTGATACTCTCCACTGTTATATTAATGAATCTTGTTATAACAGCAAAGATACAACGTTTTAAGAACAAATATTAATGGTATTAAATTTTCATTCCTAATTAAATCTCATTCATCCACTATGCTAACCCAGGCGGATCTCTTTTATAAGCTTATGGTCTTTATTTAGTTAATGTGTAAGCTCATCTTTCTCAATGTTATTTGAAAATTTCTTTAACTAAAAACACCTTTAAGTTTCTTTTAAAATTATTGTTACGGATGTGTAAGAGTATACAAATTTGATGATGGAGATTTTCGTTTATGTATTATTATAAATAAGCGCGATTAATTAACTCACTGTTATATTGCAATTAGTATTTTTGTCGAGAAAAATTTTTCTATGAAAGTTGTAGAAAATATAATAATCTTTAATTTATATTAGAATAATTTTTTCTATATCTTTAACCGTTTACGAGATATTACTAAATATATAAATGTAAATACACAATGCAAAGATGCTTTATTAGTTACATGGTCTAACTACCTTGTATTTTCTTGGAACATACAAAAATATGTTACTGTAGTAAGACTGAAAGATTCCGATAAATTACTATTAGGTAAGAAAAGGAACGAGCATGTTCGTTGTAGTACAAATCATGTATTATATAGTATCTGAGTTTTGTTTACTAATTTATCAAAACGAGACTTCTGGCACCATCTACAATGACTTATTCGAAACCAATTAAAATATATAAATGTGTAAATGATTATTTAAAACAACGTTTAAATTTTTTTTTTTTAATTTCGTTTAAATTTAATAACTATTAGATTATTATGGTAATGTTAAATACGAGTTTTTAAGATTTCATTTATTATTAATTAATCAAAACGAGAGTACATTGATTAATTAGAAGCCTTTTAAAATATATAAATATGTTTTGTTTTGCATCATATCTATGATGTGGTACGCTAATAGATTGTCCACCAGATATCTAATATTGGAAGCACTATATTGGCAAAGCTCTAGACTAAACAAAAGGAAATATATGGGACAATTCTCGACATATCTGGGTGTTTGTTGTAGTGTATAATCGTGCAAACTGGCGCGTACTATAGGGCGTTGAGCTTGCCGTTGTGCTTGTGCAATAAAGCGGTACAAATTCACAAAGACCAGTGTCGCGTCGTCGACATACAAATATCGATTAAACACCAACGTGAGAGAGATCCCGTGGGGCCGGTGTGCTTACAATATACACCTGATATTTTGCCTTCGGTTCCACCAAAAACTTTGATAACAGACTAAGCTTACAACTGGACACCAGTGTACCATATACTGGACACCAGGATTCTCCAACAAGAATTTAGCACTTTCCGCACATTTAATCAGCTGTACCGGGATTTGTGGAAATGAAAAAGTTTTATGCGGTTATTTCCCACCCAATACTGTTTTAATTTAGTATATTTTTATCCGATTCTATTTTAATAATTACTTTTTTAATATAATTTTAGATCTTCTCATATATACGTAATTCATATAGCTGGGGTTTTTTTTATAAAAATTTCATTTCCTTTAATCAGTTTCCCTGCCTCAATTACTGGTATGTTTGTTTGCTGAACTACTTCATGCTACTCTTGTTCATCCTATGCCCATAGGGATATTCTCTAGATGGTTCGCAATGCAATTTTGTTATGCAAGTCATGCGTAATTCTTAACGTATATGTCTAGCATTACCCTAGTCAATTATATACTCGTATTTGTTCAATCGCTCTCTGACTGAGTGGGTTAATAGATTTTAAAAATTAAATCTAAGTACAACTTTCTTTGTGATGCAAACATTCCTCATTTGCAATGTACTTTGGATCTATAGAAGATTCATTACCCCTATAATACATAGGAGAACATCAATAATTAAAAGATATTTATCACAATAATCAAATCGGATAGTTCATCACTAACCTGTATGTGATGAAAGCAAACACTAGCCCGACAAGCGATACACTGCTTCCTAGCACGATGAGTAGCGATAAGATGTTCGCCTCCGAGAAAGGTGTCTCCCCGGGGAGCAGTGCTCCCCGCGTCAAATTCGGGAAGCCGTGCATACGTGCCGTGTACAGCGAATCCATCTGTCACCCGGCGGACACAGTGGTGTCTTGTCTGTAAGTGGTATGCTGGGGTTCAGTATCGTTTGCCTCTCTTCGCCGAGGTCACGGTTTGCGTGGTAACATCTGTCCAGGTTCGCAACACCCTAGAGAATAAATGACAACCAGTTAGTTTCTGTCCACCATTTCTTATGCATCATCTGCTTCTTCTGATGTTTCGTTTTATATGGTTGTACGTTTTTTTATTAGGAAATTTCAGAAGGTCCCCGAACACTTTAGATAATCAGGTGCTTTTAAGATATGGCATTGCATTGCTATCATTAATGATAAATGTTAGATTTCAGAGAAAACTGAATTTTTTTAAATGCCAATTTTAAAACCATTTTGCGAATCAAGCTGACGCCTCTGGCTATAAAAATTGAAAGCTAACGCATGTAAGCTGTGTCGTAAATTATATAATTTATAAATATCTTTTAGAGAAACAAATATTTCCACCAGAGGTTATTCAAACTAATGTTATCTAGCATAAATATATTTAGAGCCAGATATATAATTTTCTAAATGTTAAGAGACATATATTTCCGCCAAAAGACATTCAAATTTATTTTATGTTATCTGGAACTGACTGATTGGCGTTGTACCAAGGGTCAAAACTATAATATAGATCCTCATTGCATGAATTTTGAATTCATAAAAGCTGTGAAATATGCATCAATATTATTGTAAATAATTGTTTAATCTATTCCATTATCTCAGTTTGTTATGAAAAACAACACAATTTAAAACAACACGAATTTGATCAGCATTATATTGTAGAAAATCCAATATTACCCTTGCGAATTAAACATCATTGGCAATGCATCAATTACGTATTCACGAATATGCAATTATATTCCTGATCCATATATGTGATTAACTATCTTTGGGTGGATCTGGGTTATTATAGCAATATTGACATATTTGCAAACTAATCACGTGGCTAATTAATTTATTACCAATAGCACATTACTATTTAATGATTACTCTCGAACGGATAATATAGAATTATTATATTATTTTTTTAACTCTTATATCTAATCCTGATTGAGATAATCATAATCCCAAATGAAAATAATGCCCTGATCAGCAGAATATAATACAGTATGTAAAAGAAAACTGACTATATGCCATTCTACGTAAACATATATTTTTGCACATATCCCAACTTTTGTTCAACTAGTTTTATGAATCAATAAAAAAGAAAACTACGTTGAACATGCGGCACCTATTCAACTTTTATTGTACTTACAGATAGAACTTTTAGTTTGAGTGAACAAAATATATTCTGCGATGTAAATATACATATGCATCAAACTTGAATTCTATATTAGAGTGTAAAGTTTTATAATTTCGTAAACTTAGTAAAAAAGTTTGAAACTATTAGGAGTTTATATCAGGGAGAGATACTGTGTTATTAAGATATTTTTCTGTTGCGCGAAATTGTTTTCAATATTAAATAAAAATTCAAATTGGCAAAACCCTCGCTTTTCATAAACATTTATTAATTTACTTCTGAACTTAGAATGAAGTCACACAACTCCATCGTAAATTGAAACTTTATAATGACGCAATTCTGCGTGTTTTGTTTCAAAGAAAAAACAATAATTTTATGATTTTCATCTAAGTTTTGTTTCATGAGCCAGGCAACTTTATCTATTGTGCAAATTCCCAGACGTTAATATGTTCCCGTTTATGTAAAAGTAACTACTTATGCTATTCATCTTCAAAGTATAACGTAATATAACTATGTAAAGACTAATTTTAACAGTGTCATAACTTATTTACAAATACGTTTAGAAACGTAAACATTTTTACCATTTACTTAAAAATGCTTTAAATTAGTAGAACGTTGGTAAAATGTATTTTCTCATTCTAATTTTGCATTGGAAATGCATGTTCATGCAAATGCACATGTATGTCATTAATGTAACGGGTGTCCCTGTCGTTTACTAATTAATAGTACACGATGCGGAAATGAAATAAATGCATAATTACACCAGGGTAATCTATCAAATGTATGCACTATATAGCATGCGGCTCGGAATAGCTTGAACCGCGATATGCGCAGTAGAAAGCATGATAGAAAAAGACAAGATGTTAGCAACAGTCTTCTGTGTACTTAAAGATGATGGTACATGCAATTCCGAGCCGCATGTATCCATACGCGCATGCACATTTTGATAGAAGATGAATACGTAATTTAGTAAGGTTTCTGATTCACTTTTGTCAATATAATTTTCATAACTACATATGTAGGTGTATTAAATTTGTAGTCATAGATATAGTTGCAACTTCAAAATAGGAAATGCGGAGAAATCTGTTAATAATAATAATTTTATTGTAGAAAATCATATTTAACAGGCTCAAATAAAACAAAACAAATATTTTACGTCATGAAAATGTTAATTAAGACTTTCAGAATAATAGTTTATGCGTAGTGAAGATGTTAATTAAGAATTTCAGTTTTATAGTTTTTTTGGGCGCTATAGGAAACACGATACAGAAAATGATCTCAATGTCTAAACAGTTACTTATACTAAGGTTCAAAACATACATGTATGTATACTAGGTATATTTTAAAAGTTTATTTATTTTTAAAAATTGAGTAAATTTAGGAAAAAAATTGTATAATTTTACTATAATACAATAAACATTTACAACCAAATACTCGTACATGTAACTATTATTTTTCAAAATAATATTTATTTTAAAAATATTCCAATATTGGTATTACATTATTTGAAACCCGAATAATTAAAATGTAATATTTCTTAAATATTTATTCATTATTTTATATGGAAAACATATCAATCTACTTCAGTAGATCTTGAACAACATACATTGACATCTAACAAATACAAAACCACCCGACTTACTTTATAAATTTCCTTAGAGATCTCACTTGTACCATTAAACAAAAAAGTTCATTTCAAATGTCAAACAAACCCAATACAACAACGTCCAATGCATACGCGATCGGTTCAATTCGCGCAATAAATAACACTCTCCAGACCACAAACAAAACTCGAAAAATCACGAAGAATGTGTGGATAATCTCGATTTTTTACATGGACTTTCAACGATTTATACGACCGAATTTCAGAAGAGCCATCGCGACCATACCCGCATAGTAAACCAGGAGCAAATGTGGAGACTGTGTGATTGCGTAAAAGTTCGATCTGACATCCAAGCGAGATGTGCCAGACAGCGTGTCGTCGTTGCGTTTATGTTCCCGTGGGTTTGTGGTCGGGATAGCGTCCTGACGCCACTGAGGCTGCTAGTGATGCGTCACGGTGTTTATACCCGTTTTGAAACGGGAGCTGCGCCAGCGTTTTAAGATCAAACCAGAGGTGTACATATATACACAGAACTTCAATGTTTATGTGTATCAGTGACTGATATTAGTTTTGAAATTAAATGTTCAAAATTAAATTGGTAGACAAACTTGTTGATATATCCAGATATGGAAGGTGTTCTAATTTTCTACATATCAATATAAACTTTAAGTTTATCGTACGTATTATACATGAGCTTACGAAATAAAATTTATCTTGTTAATTTAGATGTATGTTAGTCACTCATTCGTAAGATTTATCTACTAGAATGTCAAGTGTTCCATATAGATGATAATGTAAGGCTGCAATGATTAGAGTGTGATCGATTTTTCATAAAATTTTAAACCAATTTGAACCCAATTTAAATAAAAGTAAATGAGATAAATGTAATACACATTATATCACTTGAGTTTTTCGTGTAGAAATGCAAGAAGGGAGAAAAGCATAAATAAAGAATTTGATAAAAATTTAAATTCTATAAAATGTTAAGTTGGTCCGAAAACTTTTTAATTATGATTCCTCTCAACTTCAAATATTGTGGAAGCGTATAAATAATAAAAGTGCAATCAGAAACTGATGCACGGTAAGTTACGTTGTACTCCAATGAATGTTCGATTAGAATTGAAACCGATATTCCAGCTTTGGTCGGCATAGATTGTTTCTACTAAATTATTAACTAGTGAATTTCACTTGTGAAGTGATTGGATTTTTACCCTCATTGCCATTCATTAATACAACTGTTCGAAGTTGTAATTACAATAATCAATTGTGTACATAACAGATCTTATCACAAAACTAAAACAAAGCTTAAAACGATTTTTTATTATTATTCTACATCCAACAAAGTATACACATTACAGGGAATAGTAGTTGTATTCCTTTAGTTAAAGTTGTATCGTAAATAATATTTCGCTATTGCGAGTTTGAAACGAAAAACAAAAATATATCGGGAGAAAAAAGGAAATTAAGTATGAACGAGAAATTTGCGAGTCCCTAGCTGGTAGTGCGGTGGCCAAATGGTGCCGATGTTATACCGTTCCCGGAATGTGGTGCCATTTATCATTTCTGCTCTTCACCATGGCCGAGCCATGCAATAAAGTCGCTGATGCAACGTCCTCACCAAAATTCATAAAATAGTATTAATCATCGTTATTACAAGCACAACGACATTTTTTAAAAAGAGTAGTGATTGGAAGCCATTATTTTTATGTCACTCTAAGCAATTGCTTTTCTAAATACCACTATTATCTTTGATTTTAAATCTTCACTCATACTTTATTAGTTTATAATATAGCAATAATTACTAGACTATTTCACGTCGAGTTTTAAGTAATTTCAGTTTTAAATAAATATTCAAGATATTCTTTAATATCAGTAAACAAAATTATGAAATAACTCTGGAATATAGACTAAGAGACTCTTGCGAATTAGTTGTTCATATCGACCACAAGGGATGTCCGTAATAGCAATTGTAATCTCACCGACTTTAAGATACTGTCTATTGGGTAGGTTGGGTGTGTTTACTAACTTTATATAAGGACATCACGAACGGAAAGCTACGTAAAAGAAGATAAAGAACATTAGAAAAAGTAATCGTTTCATAGAATCGTATATGGAACGAAAGAGATTGATATAGGAGATTCTTTAATTGAAAAGATTACCAAGTTGATTGTCTAGTATTTTTTGTTGCACAAATCTCTACTTTTTTGCACTATACTCAGTATGAGCACGACTTACAAGTTTATTCTTAATTTTACGTTGAAAATTAAAATCATTAATTAATAATAATGTCACGTGAATTTATTCCAATCGAAATAAAAGTATAGCACATGAACATTTCCTTGTAATAAAGTAACTTTTATATGTAATATTACAAAATGTATTATATTTTCAAACTTTCCATATAAATTATTAGACACTTTTTAAACAATATAATAATAGCGTTTTGAGTACTTACTAAATATAAACAAGATTAACTTAGTTAAAAATTCCCAAGTAAACGTAATGTGGATTTTAATATTACGGTACGGCTTAAAATTACATTTTTTATAATTTTATAAATTCAGTATTATATTTCAAATACATAAGACATATTATTATTAGCATAAATTGTGTCAGAGAACTTCCTTACGGGCTTAAGGGGATTCTTCGTGAGCCCTAAAATGACTTTTATATAAAACGATAATATTTTCAAAGAAAGAAGTATTTTTTTTTGTAATTTAACTCGGAACAGTTCGCTAGAAAGTGAAGATGGTTTTATTTGTTTATGTTGTAACAAACGAAGGTTACATTTAAACATAATATTAGTGATGTTTGAATAAAAGTCTGGACAAACTATTATCAACACCACTCTTAGTCGATCCTTCACTTTAGTAACATCAATATTATAAAATTATTTAAATAATTATTGTTTTTAATAGAATACTAATATAATTAAATTTGTATACTACAAGCATATATAGAACTTGATAAACTATTATTTATCTGTAGTTTTGAATTATATTATTAACAAATATATGTAGCTAAATTGTGATTTGCTTTGATAATCTACAAAATAAATTATGATTTATTACTTTTTGTTTGTACAAATATATATTACATCCTAGAATAACTTTTGTTTTACGAAAGGAAAAATTGAGCTAAGTTTTCTGACATTTACGTAGCAATAACGTGAAACTTATTTGTGTTATATATGTGGATATATTTCACGGCGAACCCAACAAAGGAAGTTTTTTATTCAATCAACACAAAAGAAATGTTTGCTCTTGTAACTTTCATAATATAAAATTTTTTTAGTTATCAGTTTACGCTTTACCGAAGAAGGCAATTTTTATAATTTTAAGCTTCGAAATATGGAGAATGATATATTGTTTGTATACGAAGCGAAATATGTATGTATCGTTTAAAATTTATGTATGTTCGGAATATGCTGGCGAAATTCTTGGTTTTTATCTAGTTTCTGACTATTAGAAAATATTGCTTGAACTTTACCTATCGGTCGTTGTTATACGAAAAGCAAAAGCAAACTATGTGAAATAAAGGCTGCAATAAATAATGTTGGGTATAGGACGTTTGCCGATACTGTTGTACCTTTATGATTAAGTATCGTTTACACTAGATATGACGCAATAAATGTCACAATGTTCAGAATGAACGACATTTATAAATGAAAATATATATATATATATATATATATAGCTGATACCCGTTTAGTGACCACCTGACCAGTTAACACAACTAACGAAAATAATGAGGTATTTTGAAATTTGTTAAATAAAGGTATTTCGATATTTATCATTTTGAATCAGAATTTTGACTAAATCTATTATAAGTTATAAAATATTTTATATACTTAAATCAATATGCAATGATCATAATATATTAAACTTTTAAAAAAGCGATTTAAAAAAAGAAAAAAAAACACTTAAGATATTAAATGAATAATACTTAAAATTGAAAAAATGTCACAGCATTCAAAACAAAACTATAACTCATATCCAACATTTACCCAAAATAACATAACATCCTATATTGAACTTGAATCACAAGACAAGATTTCAAAACCTGAATTCATTTATCATTTCTTTTGAAACACAATACAATACGTGAACCGTAGAAAATACGTTTTCTTTTTATTTCCACCGATTTCGTTAAAGTTTACCCATGCTTCTATACTTGTATTAGAAAAATACGAATAGGTTATTTATTTTTTAACTATAACTACGAATATTATTCTAACCGTACATAACACTGTGTCGCACTTTATTTTTATGCCTGTTGGTATCACAAATAAACATCCTGTTTTTCATAAAATTGAAATACGTAAATTATTACTTAAAATCATAAACTTTAAAACAAAACTAGCTTTACAAATATTATAAAACATGATGCTTTTTGAGGCCATTTATAATATCTTATTATGGTTTTCATCATTAAGTTGAAATAATGCCTAGTTTAGTTGTATGTCTATTTAGTATTTTAATTGATGACGATCTCATGTATTTACGTTTGTTGTCAAACAAACTGCTGAATTTTTGTTTGCTCGTGATAAAATGCGCATAAGCACGCAAAGTAAACACAAAAAAAAAAACAGAATGTCATTTACATTAAAATCCTTTATCCTTGTGATGCTAATGTGTTTCAATCCTTTGTGTTGACAATGTCACAAATAATATTCATGCAGTATTTTTTTGTCTAAAGAATTAAATAAAATGGAAAACTCCGACATGTGAGTTGTAAAAATAATTAATTTAAAAATGTTTACATTTAGCGATAAAACAATTAGGTAAACATTTCGGTAAAACTTGACTACAAGGGACACACCGTTAGAAACGACAAAAAATATTTAATGATATTTTACGCGCTTGTGTTTTTATAGTCCTTTTGGAAGAGTGACATATAAATATCTTCTTTATATATATTTATATAAAATACGACGATATTGTCTACAGGATTCGTTAATCTCACCTGAACTTTAATCATTTATTCTTTTTCTATCTATATTGAACTATGTACAAACTTATTTGGCAGTCTAAAATAACAGTTTATGGTTTTTGAATAATGATTTTTGAATTTTTTTAATTTGTAATTATAATTATTTTATTTACACACCTTTGAAATTCAATGTTTACGCTACATAACGTATGGCAGGGATTATATGTTTCACATTATTTATATTTCCCTTTCATCATCCATAATTAGATTTCTTTCATAATACAATTTTGCAACGCAATAGTAATTCCCATAAAAATGTAGGTGTGAAGGAGTCCTTTGATCTGTTAACTATTTTATTTAAAAGTTCCTACGTATGATCTAATATAAATTTTCTCTTTGATATTTCTTCCAGTTGAAATTGTACATATTCATTTAAGGGTGTTGCCTGGCGTCTCAAGTGAACTAAAAATAATGTCTCAAGCGTGGTTTACATTTTATGATTAACACACAGTAGAGTAGAAACTGTAGGTATTTAAGTATCAAGAAAATCTTTTTTTGTTTGCTTTTAAAATTGAAACTATTCTTTATTTATTTATTTTTATTATTTATACATTACAATCCATTATGTTTATATTGTAAAATTAGAACTAATATACGAAAATATGCGAAAAATTAAAATTATTGATTCTAAAATGTTTTTAGCAGTTATATTTTTAACTCTAGAAACATTCAAATAAAATAATGGCGTGAACTGAATAGCAGATATGTATATAATGTCTTAAAAAGTCAATTCTTCATGAAAATTTGTTTCCAAGAAAATCCTTTCTGCCAAATTGGCTCAAACTTAACTAGGCCAAAAGTGCAGTAATATTACAAACGACAACCATCGTATTTTCTTTGATAAGATGTAAGTGCGTGGCTGCTTAGAGTAAACTTGGCGAAGCTTCTAGCATTGGCATTCGACATGTGACACATTACGCCAGACGACAAGTGTCAGCGAAGTGCACCCGCTACTTTGGAGAAGTAACGATCATATTTTGTACTCTTGATGACAAGAAAATTAGATTTATTCACTTTGTTGTTGTAGTTGCAAGCTGTGAAGCTTTTCAATTTAGTAATGAAACTATATACATATTCATAAATCCAACGTTACGTGCTAATAATATAACAACCGTATTCATAGAAAATGTTTAAGATGCTTTTAAATAAAATTACTGTTGTTTCTATGAAAATTAAACATCGTCTTTAGAGTTTTATTTGGTATCGTACGACGTGCTTTGCTTATACGTTAACAAAAACGAACAGTATAAATCTCGAATCCATAAAACGACGTTTTAGCTTGTTTGAGGAATTAATCATGTAAAAATAGACTCTTATTGTTCAAAATAAAAATGGGTAGTAAAGGCGATTTATGTTTTTCAAAAAAAGTTAGTTTTCCATGCACAAAAATGGAAAATCTAGTTGGATATTTAAATGTACAACGCAAAATTAAATATAACTCACAATCAGTGACTATATTGAAAATGTAATCGTACCTGAGATCCACGTAATTAAATAGCAAGATGTTTAATCAAGCTAACTTTGCTTAATCATTGCTGCTTCCTCGAAGTTTTCTCACCGCACAGAGCACAGCTTCTATGCAGTAACAAACAAGATGAAAAACGATTAACCATTCGCTAATTTGAGTTTCGTGACTTGGAATATCGGTGTGGTATAAAAGCAACGCTGCCTGCCTGGTGACTTGTGATACACGTGTCAACCCAGGAGATTTTCGTCATGTTTAACAACGTATTATACATAATCTGATATCGTTGTTCATTCAATTTATAATGACATGATCTATCCTTCTTAACCTCAGCCCATTTAGCAACATGCGACATTGTCAATTTCTCTAGGGGCTGGATAAGTTAGATTTTGTTGTAATTGAATTATATTAACATATATAAAATATCGAACGGAACTAAAAAATGTATTACATTATATTGGTTAGGGATGTAACAAATATTAATTACTTAATTTCATTATAATAAATCAGAGTTCTTCTTCCCGAAACTAATTTAAATTCAATTGCAAAAATAGACAATATATTTTATATACTTGACAGCGAATCCTATGCAAAATAATGATAAAATTTATAAGTCAAATGCAAATGTTTTATAGATCTAAGAATGAAGTAGATTAAATTTGCATCTCCAATTTATGCGAGGCTTTCTTTGGGTCAAGGTTTTTATAGAAGCTACATGCCAAGCTCTCATTAACCTATTTATTTTGCTTACTTATGTATTACAAAGAAAATTGATGTGGTAATCTTCAATGTTTAGTTAATTTTGATGATTTATATACAATTGAAAGACCGAAATGTTATTAGTTAATTTTTTAAATAAGGAACTTTTAGAGAAAATTTATTAATAAAGAAATACCAGAAATGGCAAAAAAAAAATTTCGAATAATGACGATTCCAATTTCTTTTGTAAAACAAGAATAAATTTTAAAGCAGCACTATAATCTACATATAATTATATGGCATTAAAATCTAGACCAGTAAATTTAGGACAAACAGGAAGAACTGTAAAATGTATTCCTTAATGTAGCAAAAATGTTGAAATTTATATGAGTTTTTCAGGACAGCGAAAACATTAAAATGCAATGAACGTAAACAACCTGTGTTGGCAGATAGTGTAGTTTTATTACCATTAAAATATGCCACGTGGCGGTTCATATTCATTATAATTAAAATATGACTCTTGATTTGAATGTAAAACTTTTGTAATATTAATATTTCTACTGCGTACTGTATCGATGTTAAATTAAATATTATATTTCAACTGAAACTTTAGTTATTATTATTGGCATATGCAAATTAGTGAAGAGATTTAAAATTATGAATGTAAATTTATAACACTAATTACATTTTCTAGCTGAAATAATATTGCTTTGCACAACATAAACTATTTAAGCCAAATTCAAATTATAATAATACAATACTGTTGATTTTAAGCATACTTTATAATTGCAATGTCATTTATGAATGCTAGAGTCATCTTTTATTGGAAGTTGAAACATTATAGTTTACGAAATGTGCTATATGGTATTTTTAAGAGTAACCGACATCGTTGAGAATTGGCGTAAATTCGAGACAAAAACTTGTATAAATAATATTTTTTTTTAAATTAAATTTTTTGTAACTTAGTAAACAAATTATTTACTGGGTATTTTGTTGGCTGCACAATAAACAAAAGTAATAAAATCAAGCACAATTAGTCCAGCATTAAATCGTGGAAACTCGATTATTCGTTAAACCGGCGCACAATTCATGTAACTTAATTAACACTTGGCAAGTAGGGCCAGTACCGCAGACAATGTGGCAAAATAAAGGTTCGTTCAAATATTCATAGCAACTGGGTACGACCCATGTTATGCAACTAAATAGTTAACAATGGAACACATGTGTCACAGTTAATTTCTTGTTCTAAAATGGTTTATTATTATATTATTGTTGAGTTCTATCTAACTCGAAAATATATAAAGATTTTCTCCAAGTATAAGGGTATAAGGGAAGATGGTCTAACAGTCGAAACGCGTCGTATTTTTGAATTTTATATGTTGAGGATTAAAATATAAAACTATCCTATAGAGCATTTGTTGTACCATGAATAATAAAAAGGCTACAAACTGCTGACCTGGATAGGTACTGAACGTATAAGATCTGAAACGTAAATAAATTGAATTCAAATATAAAATTGGAATTGCAGTGCAGAAAATAAGTGAAATAACAGTTATTTCTATTCTCTTGGTATTCCATCACTTTACGAGTATCCAACGCAACTACATTATATATATATTTTATTTATAGACTAGATTTAAAAAAGAACCATATCGCTCTACACTTGTATTTAATACAATAAATAATTTCAATTTCGTTAGATTGGATATAGGTATGTAATATATAGTATAGGAAAAATTGAATAGTATGACATATTTTCTCAGAATTCTGTCATTTTCTAATTAGATTAAAAACGCAATTAGTATTATTATTAATCGCTTTATATAAAATCGTAATTCGTAATAAAAAATTTAAAAAGTGGATTATTATCTGCAATTTCGTAAAATAAATGACTGCCTGATAGCTACAGAACAAGCAATTATACAGCGTTGTTTCCAAAAGAAACCTCTAACTTACGACAAATTTTACATCAAATTTGTTCAACAATAAAACTGTTCAGTTCGAAATGAAGTCGAAACAAAACATTGTCGCATTAGTGTTTGAAACACACAAATCGTAAGATGGAATAAGGTTGGTTATAACAAAGGAATATTCACGAATAAGCTAGGGGATACAATTACTCGTTACGGTTTCGGAATGTTAATACCATTTTGATTGTTTCGAAAATTTGTAATGAATAATTGATAATTTACAAGACAAAGACTTCTTCTATCTCCCCTATTACACAGTACACAGAACAGAAAATGTTGTATTGAAATTCTACTCGTTTTCTCATCAGTATTAGTTTGCACAGTTAAAATTGAAACAAAAGATTGTATTTTCATTTGGGAATCCTCAAATAGTAATCAAAAGACCAAAGTATTTGAATTAAGATGCTGTAGCAGTACAATTGCTTCTGCAAGCGATTTGCGAACATTAATGATTAGATGTTTTTGATTGATTTGATTATATTTATTGACGTAGAAAATCATTTATTTAATTATAGGATTTTTAATTGACATTTTAGATCAAAATTTGCAATTACTGTTGGGTAAATTGAATAATCTTCATTTATCAAAAATTCCCATCACAGCTTTAAAATTTGCTGCTGACGACAAATTCGCTGTGCCGTGCTAACTGTGCATTAACAAACCAAGCACAACGCTACGGTCTGATGATTCAGAAAATGCAATGCCACGTAGCAGAATTAAATGAAATGTCGATACTCTGACACGTATTTAGTAGAGAACGTTTGCTGTTGTATCTACTCATACGTGGTCCATTCGTCCAATTAAACCGTACGATGTTCGGATAATTTAGATGCAAACCGCGAACAAATGACAACCTACATCACTAGTCGAATTTTAAACAACCTTGTGAGCAACACGTCGAGAATTTCATGGCCAATTTATCGATTGATTGATTTATTGTAATTCGGTAATACGAATTTTCGAACTTTCACCCTGCATAAAGACACCTAGTTGCACCATTATGACTTTACCAATGTATCGTTTAGATTCCTTGACAGCGTTTTGCACGTAAACGAAAAACTATACGTTCGAAATGCCACATGCCAGTTTATTAGGTCCTAAATAATGAATCTTTATTTTCTCAATTTTAGTAAATAATTTTGGAAGCAAAAATTGTTATCATTACAGATAATTTGAAGATTAACTGCTAGTTTTTAACAAAAAAAAATACATATTTCTCCCACACTCTTACAGCCAAATTCACGGACAAAGAATCTCTTAGATGTTAGTAATATTCTTCTCTCTTATTGCCTGACCGACATCTGGTTTTGGTCGGGCCTGTCACGAAACACGAATGTATTGGAATCCGTTGTGGATGAGCTAATATATTTAACGAGTGAGTTGTAACTTTTCTCCCGAACCAGCAAACCCATGACGTCACGTCTTATGCCGGTAATATCGAATTTCCTGCCTTACTGATTTATCTTTTTCTCATGTCCTCACGTTTTTCCCCATTTCTTTTCTTCGATAATCAAACTAATAAAGACGTCGACAGTAATTGTTTTGGATAGATCTATTTTTAAAAGGTAGAACTCTTTTGACGTCAAATCGATAGACGCGTTAATGCAGTTAAATGCCTTTCAAAGCTTTAGTAAGTGATATAAGGAGTGCTTCCTTTTTATGTATATATTTAAAGGTATGTATATACAGAGCACAAATGAAAAAGATAATTAGAAGGTTACGGAAATTCTATAACACTATATGCTACAAATATATACAAAATTGTATTGTATCAAGGTTGTCTCAGAATAAAATAAGTTTATATATATATATATATATATATATATATATATATATATATATATATATACATATACATATATAGACAAACTCAGGATGAGCTTATAAGTGTATCCGTTCATTGATTCTAAATGGTATTAATCATAGAAATGTATTAAATTTAAGAATTTTAAATAAAATGTAATTTCCAAATGCTTCACGAAGAAACGTGAAATATGGCCTTATTCTTCTTACGCATTGCTAAATAGCAATAACTTTTCTTTTGTACTAGATTCATTGAAGTATGTCTGTATATAATTTAAAGTTGCTATATTGCATATTAAAGTGCTTGAAAAAATTGTGATTTAAAAAAATGGCAATGTAATATTAGAAGTTGAAAATAATTGCAAATTTTAAATTAATATAACAGCCTGTACTTTTGATTCATACCGAGTTCTATATATCTGGATATAACGTACGCATATTCTCTATTCTATCAAGTAAATTTTGATCGTATCATACCCTGAGGCATAGACACAATATATATATATATATATATATATATATATATATATATATATATATTATAAAGGCTATATTTATAAGGCAAAAGTAAATAGAAATTCTAGTTGCATCAATAGAACTTAGAATCTAATCACGCAACACCAATTCTTTGGGATGAAAACATGCAGGGTTTGTCCTTCCTGAAACTGAATGGCAGAGAGGGGACCTCGACCCTGGTCGGAATAAGATATCTCTCTAAGATTTCCCTTAGGATTCACTGAATTTATATATATATATATATATATTATATATATATATATATATATATATATATATATATATATATGTATATATATATATATATATATATATTGTATATGCATATATATATATATATATATATATATATATATATATATATATATATATTGTATATATATATATATATATATATGTATAGATATATATATATATATTATATAATATATATATATATATATATATAAATATATATATATATATATGTATATAATATATGTATATCTAATTTTCTGACACGAAATATAGATCTAACTTTTAGTGTGTTCATGTGCGTATATTTAGTAGGTAATAAAATATTACTAAAAGATACACTGTATGAAATTAAATTCACAAGTGTTGTTTGGTTGTTATAGTTATAGACAATTTATGCAACCATGCAAACTTTTATGCATGGAATCTACAAATCCCGAAATTACAACTAATATTGTTTTTTTTTTTAGATGAAGCCATTGAACTAACTGCTGGAGTTGCTGCTTCTTTGCATCCCGATAGAGACTTGAAACTGCATCTGGTGTTACATTAGAATTTTATTATTAAAAGCAGCGATATATAAAGCATAAAATATAAAAATTGCTTCTAATATGGTAAGAGTGCAAAAATTAATAATCTTATTATTACTACTATATTTTAATATAAGCATGTTTTGTTTATCCTATCGTCAAAGCAGACATTCATTATAACAAGTATCTTATAAGGAAATAGTCATACACAGAGAATATTTAACGTTAAACTAGGGTTATTTAGATTGTACACCCTTAGGCATTATAGTAGTAACAGCCTTTATTCAAGCCTTAAAGGCTCTCGGTTATTAAACGCGTATTTGCAGAAGATACTATCGAAAATAATTGTTATCTATACGTAGCATGGAATTGAATAATAGTTTCAGATTTTCAAGATAATATTACTCGGGTATATAAATAATAAGCCATCCTATGCAATTGTTAATAGAATATAATCACATAATATTTTCAATTGAAATGATTCCATTTATTATTTTAAGTTGTTAACTTTGAAAACCATGACAATATACCCTTATCCACCGGGTTGTGGCATTTCACTTTTGTGCAAATCACTGTTTGGTACTCTTTAATATATTTTTACATATATTCACCATAACCAGAGCACGGGTAATACAAAAACATTCGTGAAATTCGTCGCTATTATTTTACGTTTTTGTATTCCGTTTCGTTGTTACATAGGTACGGCTTCTGTAAACATATTTTACGTCGCGGTAATAACAAACGATTTTTTGCCCTTCTTTATCTATGGCACAAAAAAAAGAAACTTTATACTTTAACTGATACTTTGTTTGCTATGTCACTGACAGGTTAATTGTGTTTGCTCAAGTATCAGACATGGCAATTTTAAACTCTAGATTATAGAAATTGATCTACATTTTTACCAACAATGTTGTTCAAAATAGAATCTAATTGAAATCGGATCATGGAGCTAATTTTAGAAAAAATTAGTAATTCATTAATATTAATAAATTATTACTATCGTTATAATATGAATTTCATATTTATCATTTTGTTTTTAGTAAAGTTCAATGGACCAGAAAAGTGATGATGTCAAAATTACGGATGAGTTGTTAATTCAGCTCTCAGTTCATCCAAACAGTCAATTGCTCATGTTTGTGTCAGCATGACTACGGATTGGCTGGATGTCTAATTGAAAGACTGCGATTTGTGCTGCATTTGTCAAACATTTTAGGGAACGAACTCAACTTCATCTGTAACTACCAATATTCTGGTAATGATTGGTGCACATCCAGAAATTCAGGTAGGCACAACATTTAAAGTTGTACCAATTTATCTTTCTATAGCGGAATATATATTTATGCCCTGATGGCCAACTAGCAAAATTTTACATTTATCTTTAACTTTATTAATTTCCTGATACTGATTGGTTTCCTTCTTTTATTCGGTTCGGAAATTTACGATTAAACTATTTAAAAGTCCAGGAAAAAAGAAGTAATCGCTTTATTTGAATTGCAAACGAACATAAACTAGGTCTTTTATCTCTTTGCTTTAGATTTCTAAAT